>CALYLW010000158.1:1815061-2203152 GCA_944989445.1 Ampullaceana balthica
TCAGTAGATGGTTTGTCTACTGTTAAATCATTCTCGTCTCAGTCATATTTTCTGATAAGCTTATCACTAATTCCTTTCATTTATCTATGTCCTGAGCTTTTGTTTACTATATATTTTCACCTTCTTTTTTGGGGAGATTAAGTTTTTAAGTACCAATTTTTAAACAAATTTTTTAACTAGTTTTTTTTTATTTTTTTATTTACAATAGAGAATAGACTTAAATATAGACTTAAATATCGATCTAAACTTATATGATCAGATTGCCAAGCTACTGTCAGAACTGAGAGCTGATTGGGGAACATCAGAACTGCTAACGACATGTGAGGCTAGAGCATTGCCACTTAGTGATACAGAAACTCAAAATATCAGATTGAACAATATCAAACAATACAAGTCAGAGGTCAGTTGGTCTTTCTTTCAATTCCTTGTCATTAAATTAAAGTTTAAATGATAGAATTGTGGATTTTTATTTATTTAATTATTCCAACATCCACATTAATTAGGTGGATATTTACCCTCCTCCCCCCACCCCAACACATGATGTTATTTTAGAACAGCCTTACACTAATTATTTTATTTTTTTTCTTCTGAATTTTAGCTTAATTATAATAGTTATTAACTCTATCTTAGTTGAAGAATTAGAAAAATATATTGTAAAGTCATGGTTATCTGTAAAACATTACATTCCTTGACTTCATTGTATCCACAACATGACATTGATTGACTTCATTGTATCCACAACATGACCTTGATTGACTTCATTGTATCCACAACATGACATTGATTGACTTCATTGTATCCACAACATGACATTGATTGACTTCATTGTATCCACAACATGACCTTGATTGACTTCATTGTATCCACAACATGACATTGATTGACTTCATTGTATCCACAACATGACATTGATTGACTTCATTGTATCCACAACATGACCTTGATTGACTTCATTGTATCCACAACATGACCTTGATTGACTTTATTGTATCCACAACATGACATTGATTGACTTCATTGTATCCACAACATGACATTGATTGACTTCATTGTATCCACAACATGACATTGATTGACTTCATTGTATCCACAACATGACATTGATTGACTTCATTGTATCCACAACATGACATTGATTGACTTCATTGTATCCACAACATGACATTGATTGACTTCATTGTATCCACAACATGACATTGATTGACTTCATTGTATCCACAACATGACATTGATTGACTTCATTGTATCCACAACATGACATTGATTGACTTCATTGTATCCACAACATGACATTGATTGACTTCATTGTATCCACAACATGACATTGATTGACTTCATTGTATCCACAACATGACATTGATTGACTTCATTGTATCCACAACATGACATTGATTGACTTCATTGTATCCACAACATGACATTGATTGACTTCATTGTATCCACAACATGACATTGATTGACTTCATTGTATCCACAACATGACATTGATTGACTTCATTGTATCCACAACATGACATTGATTGACTTCATTGTATCCACAACATGACATTGATTGACTTCATTGTATCCACAACATGACATTGATTGACTTCATTGTATCCACAACATGACATTGATTGACTTCATTGTATCCACAACATGACATTGATTGACTTCATTGTATCCACAACATGACATTGATTGACTTCATTGTATCCACAACATGACCTTGATTGACTTCATTGTATCCACAACATGACCTTGATTGACTTCATTGTATCCACAACATGACATTGATTGACTTCATTGTATCCACAACATGACATTGATTGACTTCATTGTATCCACAACATGACATTGATTGACTTCATTGTATCCACAACATGACCTTGATTGACTTCATTGTATCCACAACATGACATTGATTGACTTCATTGTATCCACAACATGACATTGATTGACTTCATTGTATCCACAACATGACATTGATTGACTTCATTGTATCCACAACATGACATTGATTGACTCCATTGTATCCACAACATGACATTGATTGACCATATTGTGTTACAGACAAAAGATGACAAAAGTAAAGAAAGTGAAAATGTGAGTCCATCTCCAACTAAACCACAAAATAATGACAGTTCAAGCAGTATGAAATCCCTGATTGATGACAGTCTTAGCAGAGCAGCATCATGTCTGGAAGGCAGTACAGAAATATTGAACGAGAGTAGCTCAAACTCGACCCATTCAAGAACAATAACTTGTCACAGTGATCAAGAATTTATAACAAGAAAACCTTCACTTCGGCAACTGTATGAAATTTTAATGACACCCGTCTCAGACATTTTGGAAAATCTCAAGGAAGGCAGCCATCTTGTTGTTGTGCCTGACAAGATTTTAAACAACTGTCCATTTGGGGCACTGATGGACCACGAAGACAAGAGCTTGTATGAAAGGTCAAACCAATTATGAAATTTCCTCTTAATTTTCAGATGCTGTTACTTTACATTAACTGTAAATTAAATTACTTTAATTACATTACTTTTTATGTAGCTTCATAATTTTTAATTTGGTTTAAATAAAGATACATAACTTTTATATGAGATATTAAAGCATTGTTGGTTGATGATTTCAATAGTTTAACAGTTAAATATTTGGGGGAGGGGGGGACAGGGGAAATTTATTGTAATATATGAAATCATAGTTTAAACGTTTTGTTTTAAATTGTATTTTGTTCATGAATATCTTGACCCTGTTCAGTCATTTCTCAATTGTCTTATTCTACATTTGTTACTGGCCTTTGTAAAACTGATAATCTGATGGTAAAATAATTGTAAAGGTGGCAGTATAATAAAAGTCAAATTTAATCTAAGAAGATTATAAAATATTTTACATCTATTATTTCCTTCCAACAGATTTAACATCAGTTATGTCCCTTGCCTGCTGCTGTTAGACAGAGTTGTCCAAAACGAGCTGAGCTCCCTAAGTGCAGAAGATGAACTGAATGTCAAGAGGAAACAAGCTCGTGGGGGTGGAGTTTCACAGTATCTTAGTGAACTTTCTGGAACATTTGATGGTGATAACGTTGACCCTGACTCTGACTCACCTGACAATACAGGTGTGTTGAGATTTACATTCATGGTTTATATTTTTATTTTTTTAAAGTTAAAATTATGTTAAACAACTTAATCACAAGTGGATTTTGGAAATAAAATTTTGAGTTTAAATTTTTTTATTTAAAACGAACAAACACTTTTATTAATGTAGTGAATCCTTTTATAAAATTTAAAATAAAAAAATATTTTTTTTAAAAAAATGCTTTTAATGACCAATTCCAAAAATATTCTAAGGTCATTTCATCATCATCATCATTTGTCCTTTGAGTTCCTTGTGGAACATAGGGCCTCTGTCAAAGCTCGCCACTCTACACGGTCCCTTGCCAGTCGCTTCAGTTCTTCCCAGCTCTTCCCAGTCCTTCCAGCCTCGTCCAACATGCTCCGTCTCCATGTACGCTTGGGTCTTCCTCGTTGTCGTTTGCCCTGGGGGTTCCAATCTAAGGCCTGCCTAGCCCTGCTGTTATCTTTCCTAAGGTCATTTGGCTTTGATAATTGTTTCCAGGCGACAGCTCAAGGGATTATCAGAAAAATTCCATCAACTTAAAAGAAGTTTCAAACCCTTGGCTTGCCAGGTACAGGACTCAAACTCCACCTGTTCATAAATCAATGAACAAAAGGCCAAGTTTAGATTTACCTGCCCGAAGCCAGACATCCAAACCAAAAAATCATTCCCCCAGGGGAGAGAAGTCAGGATTATTGGCCTCCAGTCTTTTATCTGGTACAAATTCTTTAAAATGTATTTAATAATATTGATTGAATATTCTCATTTTTATAGATTACGTCAATAAACATAAATAAATCAGAAAAGAAAATTATTTTAAAATATTGTACTCCAGCTTTATTTTAATTGCTCCAATTTTTTAAATTCTGATATGTCATTTGGTATCTATGATACTGTGGTCTAGGCTATAAATTGAGGAATTCAATAAATTGTCAAAATTAAGGCAAATATATATCTAAGATATGAATTGTTCTGGCTGGATATTGACCAAGTTTACTAAAAGAAAAATATCTTCAAATTAACCCTAATGACTACTTTTATCAATTATTTTAATTGAATCTCATGTTATGTTATGAAATACAGGAGTTATCTTATCTTATCTTATCTTATCTGTTTACTGACGCTCCTTCTATACAGAAGATTATTGCGTCCTACGCTTATCTATGGTTTGTGTTTAGTCCTGCATTTTTATTAGAGATTTAAATGTTGATAAAGTGTTGGTTTTCCTGGATTCTTCAGGCAACCCATTCCACGCCCGAATTCCGGACGGGAAGAAGGAAAACTTGTATGTGTTTGTTCTTGCATACGGAATAAGAAAGGTGTTTTTATCCTTATGTCTATCTGAGGGTTGTATTAAGTTATCTTTGTGTTGTATTTCTAAATTAGAATTAATTGCTTTATGTATGATTACTACTTTGCTCTTGGTTCTTCTATCCTCTAGTGTTTCAAGGTTTAATGATTTAACTAATGGTGTTATTCTTGTCAGTTTCGAATATTCTCCAGTAATGAATCTGGCAGCTCTTTTTTGAATTTGTTCTAGTTTATCAATGTTTTCTTTGGTGGATGGGTCCCATACAGAAGATGCATATTCTAGTGCAGGTCTCACCAAAGTGAGACAGCATTTTAGTTTTATATCTCTATTACATTAACAAAGAATGTTAGAATCTTTGGTCAAGTTAGGGTCTTTGGTCAAGTTAGGGTCTTTGGTCAAGTTAGGGTCTTGTAACGATGTTACTTTGTAACTCTTTTTATGTAGGCGTTCTCACAGTAATTAATCTTGTGCACAATAATTCACTGACGAATTCATTTAGCCAAAACAACTTTAATATATATATATATTGTACACATAAGAATCATTTGAGGTAATATAACGTGGAAATCTTAAGTATACACGATACAACCTTCCCTCGTCGGAAGTCTACACACCACTCCTCGCCCAACACTTTCAACCAATAGAAATGCTCCTTTCTTCCCGCGTCTTTTGTACACGTGACCTTACGTCACAAAATTATGTTAATCAGATGTGACATTCACCCCCATCCTTCAAAAAAAAATGTTTATGAAATACAACATTTTTGGTCTTCATAAAATCAAATCAATCTATATCTATATTCAAATTTCAAATATTTATCATCAATGAACATTCATTTTCTTACATACAACTTCTGGATATAGAATCAATAAGAAAAAATCTGTAGGACTGCATCAGTCTAAACATAAGAAATAATGAGAAAAAATCTGTAGAACTGCAACCGTCTACCTGTGCTGAAAAAATGAAAATGGACTTTTAAACACATCTGTAATTTTGTGTAATTAAAACATTTAAACACTCAATATTATTAAAATTAACTAATAATCCAATGGAATTCAAACACTGTTCCTTGTCCATTGTTCAACAAATAAAAATATTAATATAATTACAGTCTCTGTTTGTATCCTTTAGGAATTCACAGACTAATGTTAAAACAGTCTCTTATTTTATCATTTAGTAATTCACAGAATGTCTTTTTAATAGTCTCTGGTTTTTTATCAGTTAGGAGTTCACAGAGTGTCTTTATTTATTGTCATTCTACTTAATATGTCTGCAACCACATTGTCCTTTCCCTTCACAGGTTTAATGTCAAATTTGTAGTCGGCTAATAGCATAGCCCAACGATTCACTTTGGCGTTGCTGATCTTCTTCTTGTTGAATGCCACAAGTGGTTTGTGGTCTGTTAGAAGAGTGAATGTTCTACCTAGAAGGTATTTTTGAAGTTTTTGTAGAGCCCACACTATGGCTAGACATTCTCTCTCTATGGTGCTGTAGTTACACTCTGTTTTGGTCAAGTTTCTGCTAAGATACTGTATAGGATGTAGGATACCATCATGTTCTTGCATGAGGCACGCTCCTAATGCAATGGACGATGCATCGGTAGAAACAATGAAAGGTTTGTCCCATTGAGGTGTAACTAAGATGGGTTTCCTCCTGAATGCCTCCTGAATGTTCTCTAATGCGTTGAGGCAATCTCCTGGAAATTGAAATTTTCTAATATCTTTGGTTTTTGTAACTTCTGTTAGTGGATGAACTATTTCTGCATAATTTGCAATAAAAGGTCTGTAAAAGTTACATAGTCCCAGTAGGGCTTGCACTTGTTTTTTAGATTTTGGGACTGACAAATTGAATATCTTGTTTTCATTTTCTGCAGTAGGAGTGACTGCACCACCTCCTATTCTGTATCCCAAAAAATCTATATACTTCTTTCCAATGTTGATCTTTTCTGGTGAGATTGTCACATTATGTTTCTTGAGTCTATCCAGTACAGCTTCAAGTGTATGGATATGTGATTCCCAATCTTTAGTGTGGATGCATATATCGTCGACATAATGTACCACATTTGGAATTCCTTTTAGCATCACTTTCATAAATCTGCTAAAAGTGGCCGTACTGTTGACCAGTCCAAATGGCATTACTAACCATTCATACACCTCATCCATGGCTATGAATGCAGTGTATTTTATAGAATCAGGATCCATGTTGATCTGCCAAAAACCTCTGTTTAAGTCAAATGTAGTGAATATTCTGGAAGTACCAATTATGTCTATAATGTCTCTTGGGTCTCCAATAGGTTCATGGTCCAATTTTGTAATATTATTCAACTGTCTGTAGTCACAGCACAGTCGAATCTTTCCATTCTTCTTTTTTACTATGACAGTTGGTGAGGTATAGTTAGCTTCAACTGCTTTTCTTATTTTGTTTTCTTTAAGTAGGTAGTCAATTTCTTGCCTTACTGTGTCTCTATGTGCCATTGGAATAGGGTATACTTTGGTCTTGAAGGGTTCATGTTCCAAAACTTGTATCTTGTGAGTCACAGTTTTTGTGTTGCCAGTTTCTTTTGTTATGACACCTTTGTATTTTTGAAAAATTTTGATCACTCTGTGTTTCATATTATCTGGTATGTCAGATGATATTTTTTCACTGTCAAGACTGTTCATTTTCATTGCATTGTCATCATTTACCTTGATGATGACATTAACAGTTTGCTTTCCTTCTTTATTGTCATCATATGTTCTTAGTTTGTCAATATGTAATTTTTTCACATGTCCTTTGATATTGACACTATATGTGACATCACTAAGTTTCTCTTCAATTTTGTATGGACCTTCCCATGTGATTTCATTCTTTGTGTTTGGTAAGCATACTAGGACTTGTTGTTCAGGCTCAAATGTTCTCAAATGTCTGTGTCTATTTTTGATTTCTCTGTGTCTTGTACTTTGCTTGATTAGTCTTTGCTTTGCTGCTTCAATACTGTAAAGTATTTTATCTCTAGTGTCTGACATCAGCTGATATCTGTCCTGTATGGCATCTTGTTTACTTATAAGCCTTTCTTTGAAATTCTTTAAGGGACTTGCAGGGTTTTGGCCAAACATTAACTCAAAAGGACTAAAGCCAGTGCTTTCATGTTTGCTGCTGTTGTATGCAAACAGTACTAAGGGTAAATATTCATGCCATCTGTCCTCATGGTCCACTGTCACCTTTAATAGCATATTCTTGATGGTTTTGTTTAGTCTTTCAATCACTCCATTTGACTGTGGATGGTACACTGTGCTGTGTACTTGTGTAATGCTTAACATTTTCATAATGGCTTGTGTCATCTGACCCTTGAATTGGCTGCCATTGTCAGACAGAAGTGTTTGAGGGAAACCATATCTGCTAAAAACATTGAGTAATGCGTTGCATATATTTTCTGCATCTATTCGCTTCAGTGGGATAGCTTCACCCCATCTGGTGGCTATGTCCACTATGGTTAGAGCATACATGTGTTTCTTCTTTGACATCTTTTTGAATGGTCCTATCAGGTCTATAGCGATTTTCTCGAATAAAAAGTTTGCTTTGTCAGATGACTGTATGGGTGCTGTGTGCCTCCCATCTTTGGGATTATGTCGTAGACACACTGTACATGCCTTGATGTATTCTTTTATCTGCCTTGCCATTTTAGGCCAGTAAAAGTTTTCTGCTATTGTAGTAATTGTTTTCTTGGCACCCATATGTCCACCTAAAGGACTGTCATGTGTCATTTTGATAATGGTTTCCTGTAACTTTTTGGGAAGAACCACTCTTTTGCACGTACCTTCCTGTGCAATGTTTATTAGTATGCCTTTATCTAGCTTGTAATTTTTGTTGTGGCCTGTTTCATTGTCTTTGATAAGTTTCATTTTTATTTCCCTGATTGTGTTATCTTCTTCTTGTAGTTGTTTGAACTCTTGTTTGGACATCAGTTGGCTTCCTATTTCAAGTTTCTCATCAACTTCAATGTCTGTGATCTCTTTTCTTTTTGTGGTGGCTCTTGTTTGTACAGTAGCACATACTTGATGGTTGTTGTCATGCCAGGCCTTGTATACTTCATCAGTATTGTCCACCACACCTTCAATGTTCCCTATAATAAGATCACAAATGGCGTCTTGTAAAACTCTGGCTCTAACTTTACCATGAAACCAGGGTGAGTTGATGGTGAAAATTGCAGTTGGACACTCTCTCTTTGTGCCATCAGCCATTATCAGTGTGTCTTTTTTCCCATCATACTCTTCTTCTTTCACCATCTTATCACGGACTACAATTGTTGTGCATCCAGTGTCACGAAGACACATACACTTTCGATCATTGATGTACACTGGGTAACATTTCAGTGTGCCATGATCCTTGATAGTAGCCACAGTACTACTAGATTGTGATTCTTCTTGTTTCAATTTTCCTTTATTATCTCCCTCTTGGTGGTCATTCCTTCTCCAGGGCTGATCATGATTTCTGTATCTGGAGTCATGATTGTATCTGCCTCTCCATGATCTTCTACCTTTGCTTTCAAAATGACCTTGTCTTGACCTTTCTTCTGTTTTCTTTCTTATAGGGCTGCCATTAGGTGACACCCTATTTGGTTGTCCTTTATTGTGGTAACACTGCTTCGCCATATGTCCTGGCTTGTTACAGTACCAACAAATAGTTTGTCTGTTGCCTTGGTTTGGCAGACTCTGGTTTCTCATACCTTGCCTTTTTTCTTGACTTTTAATTTGTATTGCTGCAAATATGTCTTGTCTCTTATCCATTTCCACATTCGGATGAGAGTCTTTGAATGTTCGTAATGCATTTGTTAGCTCTGCTTGAGTACGAACTTTCTTGTCAGTCAAATATGTGAATAGGGTTGGTGTTGCATTTTCTAAAAACTTGTCAATTAACACCATGTCTATTATGGCCTTTGGATTGCTCGTATCTATTGCTGTCAGTTCCAGCCATTTTGTTAGTTTGACTTGTGCTTCATGTACTATGATCTGCGGATCTTTGTCCATCTTGATTCTCATTTCATGAAATTCTCTTCTATAATCATTTTCTGACTTTCCAAAATGACATAGAAGTGCCTTTTTGACATTCTTATATATGCTTTTGTCTTCTTTGGCTATACTGTTATAAGCTTCAAATGCTTCTCCAGTTAATTGAGTCATTAGTTGTGCTGGCCAATCTTCTTCATTATAGCCTTTCATAGCCATTATGGATTCGAAATAATCCAGATAAACATCCATTTTTTCTTTTTGGCTATCATATTTTCTTACTTTGATAGTATCCCTTGGTGCTGACCTTCTATTTGTTTCATCACCAGGATTGTGGCCACTACTGTCTCGCTCCCTTTGTAATTTTAACTTGTCGACTGCAAGTTGTTCAATTTCTCTTTTTACTATGAGTCTTTGCATCTCTTCTTCATTAGCAATTCTTGCTTTTTCTTCAGCTTCTCTTTGATTTTCTTTTTCTTCAGCTTTTCTTCGCTGTTCTTTTTCTTCAGCTATTCTTTGATTTTCTTTTTCTTCAGCTTTTCTTAGCTGTTCTTTTTCTTCAGCTATTCTTTGATTTTCTTTTTCTTCAGCTTTTCTTAGCTGTTCTTTTTCTTCAGCTATTCTTGCTTCTTCTTTAGCAATTCTTTGATTTTCTTTTTCTTCAGCAACTTTTTCTTCAATGAAATCTCTCATTTCTTTTCCTTTTAGTCCGATCTCTTTAGCTATGGCAGTGAATTCCTTGTAGTGATCCATGTTTTGTTTGATTGAATAATATGAATCTAGCAATTTGGTAAGGAATGTATGTATATATATTGATAAAGTTATAAATCGTCCAAATGAAATATCTTGAATTCAAAATGTTAAGTTCAAATAAGTGACACGTCTAAACCATGAAATCTAGTTTCGACAAGATGAGACAACAAAAGAATCCTCACACGGGATCTTTAGTATACTTTATATATACGCTCCCTCAGATTGACAAAATATATTAAATGGTCCGATCGTTTTGAATAAAAGTCACTTGGTTAAAATTTCAATTTTCGAGTAGTTTTTAAACAATTTAGTTCATTCCATTAATCCAAAATTGCGATAATCAAACTCTTCACACAATGAATGGATAAGAATTCCGTTTCTTTATTTATAATTCACACCAACACATTGAATAGTCCATGGTCCATAGCTTCTCGGTTCGATGTTATGTTTACTATTACTAATATTTCCTGGAATCAACTAGCATTAAACCTGTTGACGTCACGACCTATATATGTTCACCGTGTGTCACCATTCAGTAAGCCTACACGACCCAGATGTCAGTACTGTGTAGTATGCTTGTACTGTGACTTAGAACCAACTAGGCGACCTAGTTGTATATACTGCGGATATCTGCCGTTAATGCCGCCATTTTGAAATCTTCTTGTATTTTCATTGAACTACAAAAGTTTATTCACAGCTTCTTACGAACTTGAATATTCAAAAATACTATAGCTGGTATTATTTCTTATTTTAAAGAATACTTTCCTTTTTTGGAAATATCCAATACTTATTTCCACGAAACCTCTTTCAAGTCTTTCTTGAAATCTCTTGTACAGTGTTCACATGGAACTTTTACTTCGACACCAATGTAACGATGTTACTTTGTAACTCTTTTTATGTAGGCGTTCTCACAGTAATTAATCTTGTGCACAATAATTCACTGACGAATTCATTTAGCCAAAACAACTTTAATATATATATATATTGTACACATAAGAATCATTTGAGGTAATATAACGTGGAAATCTTAAGTATACACGATACAACCTTCCCTCGTCGGAAGTCTACACACCACTCCTCGCCCAACACTTTCAACCAATAGAAATGCTCCTTTCTTCCCGCGTCTTTTGTACACGTGACCTTACGTCACAAAATTATGTTAATCAGATGTGACAGGTCTTTGGTCAAGTTAGGGTCTTTGGTCAAGTTAGGGTCTTTGGTCAAGTTAGGGTCTTTGGTCAAGTTAGGGTCTTTGGTCAAGTTAGGGTCTTTGGTCAAGTTAGGGTCTTTGGTCAAGTTAGGGTCTTTGGTCAAGTTAGGGTCTTTGGTCAAGTTAGGGTCTTTGGTCAAGTTAGGGTCTTTGGTCAAGTTAGGGTCTTTGGTCAAGTTAGGGTCTTTGGTCAAGTTAGGGTCTTTGGTCAAGTTAGGGTCTTTGGTCAAGTTAGGGTCTTTGGTCAAGTTAGGGTCTTTGGTCAAGTTAGGGTCTTTGGTCAAGTTAGTGTCTTTGGTCAAGTTAGGGTCTTTGGTCAAGTTAGGGTCTTTGGTCAAGTTAGGGTCTTTGGTCAAGTTAGGGTCTTTGGTCAAGTTAGGGTCTTTGGTCAAGTTAGGGTCTTTGGTCAAGTTAGGGTCTTTGGTCCATTTAGAAAGAATCTAAGTTACCACAAGATCACAAATTTCTTTGATGTTGATAAAAATATTTGTATTTATACGAGGAATGATTAAACTGAATGTGATAGAACTCATGCATCAATACCTTCAACATTTCTCCACCCTTCCAGACCACCCCACAGTCGTGGACAAAATATTGGCCACACACACGTACTCAACACTTTGTGCTGAGACCTGGACCAACACAGATGTGACCTCATCATCACGGGTCATACCACAGTTTCAGCAAATCATTGATCAGCGCACGGCCTTGGTGTTTGGGTGTCCATGGATTACCCAGGGGTATTATAACCTTGACATTACCCAGGAGTGTAATCACCTTGACATTACCCAGGGGTATTATAACCTTGACAATACCCATGGGTATTATAACCTTAACATTACCCAGGGGTATAATAACCTTGACATTACCCAAGTGTATAATGACCTTGACAACCCAGGGGTATTATAAGCTTGACATTACCCAGGGGTATTATAAGCTTGACATTACCCAGGGGTATTATAAGCTTGACATTACCCAGGGGTATTATAAACCTGACATTACCCAGGGGTATTGTAACCTTGACATTACCCAGGGATAGTATAACCTTGACATTACCCAGGGGTATTATAAGCTTGACATTACCCAGGGGTATAATGTACTTGACATTACCCAGTTGTATTATAACCTTGACATTACCCAGGTGTATTATAACCTTGACATTACCCAGGGTATTATAACCTTGACATTACCCAGGGGTATTATAAACCTGACATTACCCAGGGGTATTGTAACCTTGACATTACCCAGGGATAGTATAACCTTGACATTACCCAGGGATAGTATAACCTTGACATTACCCAGGGGTATTGTAACCTTTACATTACCCAGGGGTATTATAACCTTGACATTACCCCGGTGTATTATAACCTTGACATTGCACATTATGTGTAGAGAATGTTATTCTTAACCAGGAAAAAAAGTGTGGAAAACCATTTTCCATTTTTTATGCATCCATAAAATTAAAATAAACTTAGTATAATCTAAGAGCATAATGATTTCATGTATTTCATGACTTCAGCATTAAGATTCATGACACGGAATGGCGGCCCAAGCCTGACTTGATAAGGGCCCAGTCAGAACTGATGTTAGTGTCCCAGTGTTTGGGCACTGACCCCATTGTTGGGGAGCAGGCCACAAGACGAGAGTTTCTTACCCACCTTGACACAGCTGAGGTCATCCACATTGGTAACACAACATGAAAATATTCAATCTGTATTAAATTTAACGTTCAAGTTCTGATATTTAACTCGTGGTTTCCCAACTCTTTGTCCTTGTTTAAACAAGACAAAATGTTTGCTAGAGATTCTCTTTTAAAATATAATATGCTTTCCCCTTTAGCATTTATATGTATAGAGTCTTCATTCTTTGATTAATAAGTTTTTTTTTAGTTTAAAATTTTAAAATTTCTGAAATGTTTTTTTTAGGTACCTGGGCTTGCTTGCGGGAGGGCCTTCTCCTCGTCACACCTGAACCTGTGACAGATCAAAAAGATGACATGTCACATTTAGTCACCATCTCTGACATCCTCAACGTGAAACTTCGGGCCAAACTGGTTGTCTTGTCAACCTGCGGCCTGTCACCTGCCAGAGTGGAGCAGGAATGTCCCATGAAACTGGCCAGCACTTTCCTGTCTTCAGGTCAATGACGTATTTGTTCACTCCTTAGTTATTATATCTTTTTATCTGCAGGCTACCATTTGTCCCTGTACAAATTAATATGACACCAGATCTTACTGACACCAGATCTTACTGACACCAGATCTTACTGACACCAGATCTTACTGACACCAGATCTTACTGACACCAGATCTTACTGACACCAGATCTTACTTACTGACACCAGATCTTACTGACACCAGATCTTACTGACACCAGATCTTATTGACACCAGATCTTTCTGACACCAGATCTTACTAACATCAGATCTTTCTTACTAACATCAGATCTTTCTTACTAACATCAGATCTTTGTTACTAACATCAGATCTTTCTTACTAACACCAGATCTTTGTTACTGACACCAGATCTTTGTTACAGACACCAGATCTTTCTTACCGACACCAGATCTTACTAACACCAGATCTTTGTTACTGACACCAGATCTTTGTTACTGACACCAGATCTTTGTTACAGACACCAGATCTTACAGACACCAGATCTTTGTTACAGACACCAGATCTTTCTTACTAACATCAGATCTTTCTTACTAACATCAGATCTTTGTTACAGACACCAGATCTTTGTTACTGACACCAGATCTTACAGACACCAGATCTTACAGACACCAGATCTTACAGACACCAGATCTTTGTTACAGACACCAGATCTTTCTTACTAACATCAGATCTTTCTTACTAACATCAGATCTTTGTTAAAGACACCAGATCTTTGTTACTGACACCAGATCTTTGTTACTAACACCAGATCTTTGTTACAGACACCAGATCTTACAGACACCAGATCTTTGTTACAGACACCAGATCTTACAGACACCAGATCTTACAGGCACCAGATTTTACAGACACCAGATCTTACAGACACCAGATCTTACAGATACCATATCTTACTGACACCTGTGTATGGCCTAAGCATGAAGAAGATCTATAAAATAACAGATGTGAAAATTCATATTGTATACCTCATTGTTTGAACATTCTGAAACATGTTAGGAGTAATGCCTTTTGGATTTTATCTTAAAAATTCCTGTTGACAAATAAATGTTCTACAGGAGCTGAATGTATACTTGTTTGCAAGTGGCCTGTGCCAGATGATGTGCTGTGTAAATTTTTTGTCCATTTCTACAACACACTGCAGAACTCAGAATTTGTGTCCAAGGCCTTGAGTAATGGGGTCAAGGCCATTAGAGGAGATAAAAGGTTGGTTGTGTTGTCTCCCCTTTCAAAGCTTCATTCAAGTAGCTGAGTTTAATGTTTGTGTAGTCTTACATCTTTAATTAGGGAATACCTAATTTTATAATAAACTTATGAATGGAGCTGATTTGTTCAGTTATTGTATAATCATTATATTTGTGTTCCCCATGTGTTTAAATGTGAAATGTTATCATAATTTAAGCCTGCCCAATGCATCAGGGCAAAGATTACGGCTGTGGACTGTGGTGGCTATGTCCAAGTTTTTTTCTTTACTTTATATATATTATGATCTATTAGAAGCAAAACAATACATAATAAGAACAATGCAAATAGAAATATTTGAGAAGTGAAATATTTAAATATTTATTATGTTTTAAGGATATTGTCAACTTCTTCAATAATAATAAATGTCACTAATTGTATTCATGCATTTTCAAGTGCATTCATTCATTATTACAGCATAGACGAATAGTTTTTTATGTTAAACATATCTGCCTTTTTTCGCGGAACATAAAATTTTTATTTTCCAGATGGAGTCATGTCTGCCACTGGTCTGGTTTCATTTTAGTTGGTAAAGACACAAAAATCAGCCTCAGTGATGTACGGCATGCCCAATTGGATCAACTGATTGACAAATGTGAAGCTGAGACAGAAGAGAGCTCTGCAGTTCCTATTTTAAACCCAAAGGCTGCCACACCCAATGGTTGGTAGACATTCTTATAATTCTGAGAATCTATTATGCCTTTGATTATTAGTTTTTTGTAGGGCTGTTAACGATTAATTTAAAATTAATCGTTAACTTTTGAAAAATTAACGATTAATTAATTGTTTATTTCGATTAAAGCCAAAAATTGACATTTATGGTGTCACAAGTAACATTTATTAAATGTAGTTGTCGAAAATCGAAATAACACTGGAATGTCTTCTTTATATGACATCTTTTAACCAACAACGCAAACAGACAAGTGTATTGACATGTGGTTCGAGTGATGAGCGGGTCTTATTGACAAAAACACAGATATTAAATTATGCTTGTAAATTGTTTTTTTAAAATAATGTATCATTCTCAGTGCATTATAATCACTATTTACAAACAAAAAACAAAAACTTACATGAAAATCACATAATTATTATTTAAACTATGAATTTACAAACAATCTAATCTGTCTATGCATTGCATTAATTTGTATGCATAATTATATAAAGTTGTTTTTTATTGGCCTCTTTAATCTGTTTCTGATTAGTTGGGAGCAAAGAAGAACATTTGTCCACACTTCAGATGCACATGAGAAATCTCCTGTTAGATCATTACAAGGAACCTGAAGTCATTCCTGAACTTTTTGACCTTGTAATAATCCCCTTATCTATCTTATCATTGTCTTATTATCATTGGTCTATATTATTTTAATTATTTTAATTTCAATTTTTTTGTACATTTTGTAAATGATCAATAAATTGTCAAAATAAATTTCCACATTGAATTTTAAGGACCTCCTGAAATTCTAACAACAAAATGATTTCCATTAAACGGGACTATCTGTTTTAAATTCCACTAAATTTGATTTATTTTCATAAAAAATTGCAAATAATTATATATAATTTTAGTAATGCATTGTGTCAAAGAAGAAGTAACGATAAATACAGCTATAGGTTTTTTTTTAATACAAGTAGGACTGTAAATAAGTACACATTTTTAAAATTTGATCACCGGTGTTCTATTCTATGAAAGCTGGACACGGCCTTGAAAAGGTTACACTCCATGGACAACATCAAGTTGCCATGCCATCTCACTGAACTCCTGGCCAATAATCGTAAGGCCTTGAATCTACTTAAGTGGCTGGGCTTTCATTTCCAGGCCAAAGAGGCCAAACTGACCTGTCCATATGTCGTATTCCCTCACTGGAACCCTGACCATCTGCTCATCCCTACATATGATGCCCTTAAGGCAGCCAATGGTTGGTAGTCTTTTCAATTCAGAAAAAAAAATTATTTTTTTTTCAAAAATATTTTGCACACTTTCAATCATATCATGGTAAAATTAAATGTCAAAGAAAAATTCTCAGTATAAACCTGCACTGTAATAATTAAACTGAATTTTTTGTAAAATAATTATGCTGCTGAAACTATGATACAGCTTTATCCAATCTTGACAAATCCACTTTGTTTAGGATGCTGTAATCTTCTATTATGAAAGGAGCTTTGTTAATATATAAGATAAGATGTAGGATTGCATAAAATTCCAAATTATTTTTTAGGATCTAGTTAAACACAGCCTCTGCTTGTAAATGTTAAAATTCTGATTGATCAAAAAGTGTTTTGTTAACAATAGAGTTTATAATTAAATGGAAGGATCTATTTATAGAACAACAGGCATTGAGTGAAGTAATAGAAATAAAACATTCATATATTCTGTTTGGTAGATCTTCAATCAGCTGGTCAGTACTTTTAGTTAATGTGAATCAATATAGTGGGTCTTAACCAAGACAAAAACTTGCAGCTTTATTTTATGGAAGGTTTAAAAAAAGCGTTCCTGCTTCATTTAAATATAGAAATGACTTGTTTTAATCTAAACATCAAAATGAATCAGGGTTAGGGTCATGTTTAATATTTGGGTCAGGGTCACAGTTAGGATTAGTGTTAGGTTTATTTATAAAATAGGAGTTTTGAGCTTTATCAAATGTTCATTAGAAAATGTATGGAAATTATATGTGTGAACAAATTTTAATGTTAGATTTAAGTCGGTTTGACAAGTCAGCAAAGAATGGACTAATTGTTTACACTCATTAAACCTATGCAGTTCAGGGTCTCAATGATCAAAATTAAAGCCAAAGAAATTGCTTGTACTTACCTCAACTATCCATCTCATGAATACCTGTTGTCATTTATTTCTTTACTTCCTCGACTAGTCTTTATATTAATCAAGCTTTGATTTCAAGCATTTATAGATGTAGTAGTAATTGTTGGTGATGGAATATTTTGAAAATATATTTTATAATATTCAGAGTTGACGTGTAGCCCTGCCTGTGTCACTGCTGTATGCGAAGCCCTTCCACTGTCACAAGACACGATATCCAACCTTATTGACCTGGTCAGTTTATATGGGGACCTGAGTTAAAGGAAAGATAAATGTGATTTCTTATAAAGACCATCACATGAGGTTTTGTTAAGAATAGCTCTTATTTCATATTAACCCAAATTCATGATAAATACATTACTACAAAAATTCATGTTTCTATAGATATTTAATATTTTTAAATATTAAACTATGGACATTAAAATGTAAAGTTTATTTTTCATAATTACAAACACAAGTCACAACATCCATACTGGCTTGTATAAAGAAATAGAAAATGTTCTCAAAGAAATGGAGTAAATCTTACAGCTATCCACACACTATTTTCCCAGAGCTTCTTCTAAATAGTTTATGGCTGCTGAACAAATAATTATGGGTTAAATAATTATGGACATAAATTTTAACTCGGACAACTGGGTCTTTAGAAAAATATTCATCTCTGCAGCTGAAATTGTGTGTCGTCCATTTAATAAACATTGAACTTTTCCTCCAGATGACCATCACTAAACATGCCTCAGACCTTCAACTGAGGGTCACAGACTTCAGTGTTCATCCACTCTGGTACAACACTAGGACCAAGGCCTTGCTGACCACCACTGGTTTCCATCAGGTCGGCCCGCTACTGTCGTTCAACATGGTGGGCATGCACAAGTAAGTTTCAGATTTATCTCCCTTTGCCATGTACCTCTTTTTGTGTCATTTTTTAAATAATTTTTTATTTACAAGAAACATAAATATATTCCCTAATTAATTTCATTTGAGTGTCAGAGCAACAATATTTTACTATTTCCAGCTTAATCGATTTCTCCATAGATTTAAATTTTTACAAATAAACACTCCTTAAACATGCACTGTACTGACAGTTAAAAAACTTATATTACAATTTTAATCTCTTTCTGGTCCATACCCAGCTGGTTGAATGTTTAAACCACTTTATTTCACTCCAGGCAACTTCTGGTGGGTATGCTGCAGCTGCTGCTGTCATTCAGCTCTTACAAAAGTCCAGTTTTACTGTTCAAGCTTGATGCCAATTTGCTGGGTCGCTCAAGTAAAGCCAGGGTGAGTTTTAATGATTGATCATTCCCTCTGGTTATCATCTTTTGAGTTTTCTTAATGAGCAATTTTGTCAAAATAAGTTAACATTTTAATTCATAAATTTTTTAACTAATGTTTTAAACCATTTTAGAATTAAAATTGTATTTCATCTTTACTAGGTAAATTCTAATTTTGATGTTATTCTCATTATAATTATAATCTTCAAGTAATATTGTCCATTTATTTTTTTTATGGTTGTCATCAGTTATGCTTTATTCTTGATTGTCTTGTTTTTTATTTTCAAGCCTGAAAATTTCTTGCTGGAGTATATAGTGTATTTATTTACTTATTACAGAAATAAAAAGTTATATGATATTTCTAATATTGCTTCTTATAGGTGATTGGGGGGTTAAATATCCATAGTGTCTGAAAAGGAGCAAGAGCAGACTTTTTTGAATTTTTGTGGTGTTTGTCATGTTTTTTTGGTGCGTTGTCATGTTTTTGTGGTGTGTTGTCATGTTTTTGTGGTGCGTTGTCATGTTTTTGTGGTATGTTGTCATGTTTTTGTGGTGCGTTGTCATGTTTTTGTTATTTGTTTGTACTCACTATGATAATAGACTATCTGTGTGGGGAGATCATTGATTTAAATTTTTTGGTTTTAAAGAAAATTGTGTCAAAAGATTAAAATTTAATATTAAAAAACATAAAATATTACAGGAACCGGTCATAGAATGTCCAAAATTGCCTTCATTAATGCCACTGTTGCTCCCAAGAAATCAGGTAATTTGGCAGTGTGTAGTTAATATATTTTAAAATACATACTCGACGTGTACACTGTATTGCACATTGTGACAACAATCCTTGTAACTATGACTATTTGTTGTTTACCCCAGCTGAGAATGAGCACCCCATGGCTGACAGTCATTGAGCAGAGAGAAGAAATGCAGGAAAAAATCAAACTAGCCAGGAGGTGAACATACATTTGTATTGTGCTTGTGTGACATATATCTGTATTTTGCTTGTGTTAAATACATCTGTATTTTTCTTGTGTTAAATACATCTGTATTTTTCTTGTGTTAAATACATCTGTATTTTTCTTGTGTTAAATACATCTGTATTTTTCTTGTGTTAAATACATGTGTATTTTGCTTGTGTTAAATACATCTGTATTTTGCTTGTGTTAAATACATCTGTATTTTGCTTGTGTTAATACTAGCTTCTGGTTCTTGATCTGATTTTATTTAAATATTTTCTGTGTCATTTGAAAGACAGAGAATTTTATTTGATTGTTTGGCGCAAGGATAAAAATAAATGTATTTCTAGTGAGACACTAATTTTCTTTTTTTGACTGTATAGTGCCACAAACTTGAGTGAAGAATATCTTGGCCACTTAGAGAAAGCCAAA
Source organism: Ampullaceana balthica (assembly GCA_944989445.1). Classification (NCBI taxonomy): domain Eukaryota; kingdom Metazoa; phylum Mollusca; class Gastropoda; family Lymnaeidae; genus Ampullaceana; species Ampullaceana balthica. The sequence goes on from CALYLW010000158.1 coordinate 1,835,303, forward strand.
ACCTGGCATCACACAACAGTTGCAGCCCAGGTAAGGAACTTTTCAAATACTATCAAACAATAGAACTTTAACATATACTGACAGAGGGAATTTAAACATTGAAAAATCAATTAGAATATTCTGTTATAATTGAGTGGTCTCAATCTTTCTCTCCAAAATATGCAACAAAAGGATACAATGGTGAGCTGTCAATATTAGTTTATTTATTATTAGTTTATTAATTTTTAGTTTATTCTTTAATTATCACAGTAGAAAGTTGTATTCATTTAAGTTCTAATAAGGGGAAGAAATAAGACTAACGTTAATTTAAATTATATTTAACTTAAAATTTATTTCTGTGGAAATTCCAGCATGAAATTTGATTTGAGCCTTTCTTGGCTCAATTTTTATTAAGATATATAAAAAATTCAAATTTTATAAACATCAATAGAAATATACTGGAGCACCAAAGTCCAGTGTTTATGATAGTGAATTTATTTTTTTTTATTTAATAGTCACAACCCCAATAAATGACTATTAGAGAATTCAAGACTGTGTTGACTGTCAATAAACTTGGCTTCATTTTTTTAATGTTTAAATCATTATGCAGGCCAAAGAAACCTTAGAAAAATATGGCCAACCCAGCTCAGCTGTAAAGTCAAAGGTCAAGGTAAAACCAGGGTCAACTCCATCAGAGCCCAGAGTGCCTATTGACTATGAGAAACAGCTGACGCCACGGGTCGTGAGGCAAAGGAGAGATTATGCTCACTTTGTTCTGGAAGAGAGAGTGGAAAATATTGATAAGAGGAAGAAAGACAACCTTGTTAAGTTGTACCTACCTTACATACATTCTTAACAGATGGACGTGAATGGCTGAAACAGTACCCATCTAGTACTTACTTACATACACTCTTGACATATAGACATGAATGGCTGAAACAGTACCCATCTAGTACTTACATACACTCTTGACATATAGACATGAATGGCTGAAACAGTACCCATCTAGTACTTACTAACATACACTCTTGACATATAGACATGAATGGCTGAAACAGTACCCATCTAGTACTTACTTACATACACTCTTGACATATAGACATGAATGGCTGAAACAGTACCCATCTAGTACTTACTTACATACACTCTTGACATATAGACATGAATGGCTGAAACAGTACCCATCTAGTACTTACTTACATACACTCTTGACATATAGACATGAATGGCTGAAACAGTACCCATCTAGTACTTACTTACATACACTCTTGACATATAGACATGAATGGCTGAAACAGTACCCATCTAGTACTTACTTACATACACTCTTGACATATAGACATGAATGGCTGAAACAGTACCCATCTAGTACTTACTTACATACACTCTTGACATATAGACATGAATGGCTGAAACAGTACCCATCTAGTACTTACTTACATACACTCTTGACATATAGACATAAATGACTGAAACTACCCAAAAGTTTGGTTTGGCCACAAAACTTACACTCTGCACTTTAGTTTATATACATTTTTTAAAATCTCTTTCTGGGTTTCTTGGTTAACACAGCCACTGTATCAACTAATTTTTTTTTGTGTGGTAGTTTTTAAACATGAACTATTGTTATGAAATGAAGAGGCTTTACAATAATGATTGTATCCTTAAACAGGCTTTACGGTAATATTTATATCCTTTTAAGTGTCAGGGATTTTTTGAAATATTAAAATATAATAAAATTTGATCATAATTACACACTGTACCATATCTAATGTTTATTCATCTGTTTTAATATATTAGGGATAAAATATAAGTTGATGCGTATAAAAACAAATGTATAACGAAGTAAGTTATTGTCTTTGTAAAATATATGCTGAGAACTTTCACTATTTTAATAACATCCTTTTGACTTTCCTTGTTCACTGTTATGAATGTTCTAAATCAACTGTATGTTTGCTATCAATTTTTGTAAAAGTTTAATGTTTATATTTTTTTAAAATCATTCCCAATAGACTCTACTAACCAAAGCAGCCATCACAGAGGAGACAGGACTTTAAAAACATAAAATTCTTTTTATATTTGGTTAACTGCCTTTCTTTAAGCTACAACAAATCGGCTTTTTTTTCATTTTACAACTACAGTAGAAGTCCGATAATCCAGCACGTTCGGGAACGGCTCGGTGCCGGACTACCGAAAATTCCGGTCTATCGGACGGTGCCCCTTCTTTTTAGTGTAGGCTTTTGCCATAAAACAAATGTACTTTGTTTTTTTAACTACATACATACATAAATCGTAAGTATAAGAACAATTAGGTTAATAATTAAACTACAAATAAAGTATGCAAATACAACAAAGTTTATTTTGCATTTCATATAATGTATGTACACTTACTGTAAAACATATTTCACTTAGATTAAAAAAAGTCACGAATGTCTTTTTGTTTTCTTGACTTTTGGCGTTTAGAATAAAATGTACTTCTAATGATATGGAAATCAATAATTTCTGAAGCACTGTAGCTAGTACTAGCCTCAGTAAAAGAGATAAACTTATTTAGTGATTCTGCAGCTTTTGCCCAGCTGAGTTTTTCCTTTTCTTCCGTTTCGGCATCTGAGTCACTTTCTTCAAAATTTTGAGTTTAAGTAGGCCTAGGCTGAGGGTTTACTACACCGTTGATAATGTCCTCATCGGTTAGTTCTTGTTCAACAGGCTCATTCTGGTCGATTAGAAGCCACTCCTCTACCTCATCTTCAGGCAGGTTTTTCAATACCGAGCGCTTCCGGATGATCCCGAACTACCCCGAAAACTTTAGAATAGCTCTCGAGCGTTTTTATTTGCTTTAAAGACACACTTTTGGAGAAAACCAACATTTTTACAATTTTCCGGAGCGATGCCAGACTATTGGGCATTCCGGACTGTTGGATGTCGGACAAATGGACTTCTACTGTACATGTAATTGACTTTTTTCATTTTACCACAATTTGGCTTCTTTTTCCATTTAAATAACAGCCATGAAGACTTCTTGTTGTGGAGGAAGTCAAGGCTGTAATGGACTTATGTTTTAAAGACTCTAATTAAATGATTATGATAAAGCAATACATCATTGTCTTAATTACTTATTTTCAAACAATATGTATTCGCTATATTATTTGTGTAATTGATATTTAAAAAATCATTTCAACTGCAATTATTTGGTGAATTTAATTTTATAACCTTAGAATAGGTGGAATGCAAAATAAGAAACGATTTTTTGGTTGTTTTTTCCCCAGGATTTTTTTAAATGATAAAAGTAGTTTTTTTTTATAAATTTTTTTTTACCCAACAGTTAAGTTATAGCAAGTCATTTCTCACTAGATCTTTTTTTTTAGAAGCCCCTTGCTCCCAATTATTGGTATATTGCAATAAGCTGAAATAGATTGAATAAAATTGGACCAATAAAAGCACATATACCCCCCACACTTTTCTTTTTTTAGCCAGTTTCCAAATTTAAGCTCTGTAGCATTCTATTATTTGAAGCGTTGTTACCATCCAATTCTGAGACTTGGTTTACAATCAGCTATTCTTCTTTCATTGTCATTCTTTATTGTTATATTTTATACAAACATTTCTGTGATACACACTCAAATTATTTGTTATACTTGTAAACATAATTTTATTTTACTCAATAATTTTAAGTAATCAAGTCAATTATATATATATATATATATTAAAAAAAAATTTTTTTAATATAAACAGTTGAGAGATATTTGTTGATTTTTTCTTTCTTTTTTTTTCGTATCTTTTCTGTCAAAGTTATGTAATGATTTAAGTTATGAACTTTGACCTCTCTCTCTTCTTTATACTGGTTCAATGCATATTTATACAAGTTGCTTAGTCCCAAATAAGTTTAACCATTCATCATAACTCAAAACTGCTTGCACTATTTAGAATTGTAACAACATTCTGCAAGTAGAATCCATCTGACTATCACCTGTGCTAGGAAACTGAAATCTAATGAAAACAAACTAAAAAATGTGTAGCATGAATGTGTTATTTAATTGATCTGAATTAAACTAAAATAAATAATAACATTGTTATTAGAGTGAACATCAATATAAACAAAACAAAAACTTGGGGAAATGTCAAACAACAACAGCAGCAGTTAGGATGAGTTGAGTGGGTGCCTGGGTCAAGACTGAGCCAGTGCTTACAGGAGCCTGGGTCAAGACTGAGCCAGTGCTTACAGGAGCCTGGGTCAACACTGAGCCAGTGCTTACAGGAGCCTGGGTCAACACTGAGCCAGTGCTTACAGGAGCCTGGGTCAACACTGAGTCAGTGCTTACAGAAGGGCACTATCTTGTTAGTTTATGAAGCCATTCTTTACTGAGCTTTGTCTTGTAGGCCTCTGGAGCCAGTTTTTAAATACTTGTTAACTGGTTAAAGTCACATAGAATGGCTATACAGTTAGACTTGGACATAAATAGAAATGTTTGTGCCATCCTAGTTGTAATGTGAAATAAATATATTATATATCTTTGTACACGTTTACATCCAGAATTGAACAGCCAGCAGGAAGAGAAAAGTTTGTTGAAAAAAATAATAAACATAATTTTTTAAAGGAAAAGTTAATCTTTTGCCATGTTTTGTTTTTTTAGTTCAAAATAAGTATACCATTTATAAAAACATTTAATTTGATATTTAAAAATTTCTTATTACAAATATTTAGAAGATTTTAAAGTTACTAACAGACTTCAAATTAAATTCCTTTTTTTAATAATTAAAACAAAAATTAAATCAAATAAAGAAATAATGATAAGCATTCAAACAAAAACAAATTGGTGTTCTAACTTGTGAAGTGAATCTAAATCAGAAAAATAAAATTCAATAAATCATATTTCAAATACATGGTCACATATTTTCATTTATTTAGGGTGCATTAAAGAATATTGCGTAAGTCTTTTTGTTACGTGTTCAATCATCAACAATTGACTTTAGGCATAAAGATTGACTGAACAATCTCAATAAATAGCCAGATACAATCATCAAGTAAATGGTATCTTGTACGAAATGATTATATGTGATGGCGTAAAGCTATTAATATTATGATTTACAGAAGATCACAATTCCCTTCACAAAACCCACGTCAACTATCTTATGAAGTGCCGTTCTGTACAATTTATTTACACTTACACCAATGTTTCACTTTTAGCATAACATGTCATTCAATAAATGACATCAATTTTATTTGAACCAAATTTACAGTTATCACATGGCATTTTTCATAGCTTAGAGTAAATTTAGACCAAAAAATCATTCAAAGACCAAAAGCATACCAAAAAAAAAGCAAAGTCAAATATTTAACAAGCTTTGTTTTAACAAATATCTGTTATTCTGTTTTGATTTTGTAAACATTCTTCATGTACACCACCTAAGGGAGGCGGGGAATTTTGGTATGAAATTTGGGTTCTTTAGGGTACAAAGTGCCACAATCAAGATTTACTATTTTGTTAATAAATGATATTTGCTAAGTATAAATACATGAGAATCATTATGAACATGCCTGTAGGGCTGCACTATCTGGTGTGTCTATAAGACAGAGTTCTGGACTTTCAAAACAAAAATCACTCACTCCAACTCAATATAAGTTATGAGGAATTCTGTGTCGCTAAAATTTACTTGGAAAATTAGATGATCTATGACTATACCAATAATATACCTAATCTTGGTTGCTGTAGACAAATGTACTGGGAAAATTGGAGGTAAACTTTCTGTTGCAACTTTGACATCATCTCATATGGATGTCCGAGCCACTAAACAACCTAATGAGGGAGAAACTAACAGATTTAAACCTGGGTCTCTTAGGGAACATCTAAGATAGGAGTGTCTAGTGTGGGTGTGTCTAGTGTGGTTGTGTCTAGTGTGGCTGTCTAGTGTGGGTGTGTCTAGTGTGGTTGTGTCTAGTGTGGCTGTGTCTAGTGTGGGTGTGTCTAGTGTGGGTGTGTCTAGTGTGGTTGTGTCTAGTGTGGGTGTCTAGTGTGGGTGTGTCTAGTGTGGGTGTGTCTAGTGTGGGTTTCTAGTGTAGGTGTGTCTAGTGTGGGTGTGTCAGTTGTACAATGAAAGCTTAAATTAATTATACTGTCAAGCTCCAACTGAAGATTAAAATGTGATTATTAGCATTTTAAAAACTTTATCCAGGCTTCCCTGAGTCACATACAATATCTAGCAAGACTTGCAAGAAAAGTACTGTTGACAGCAAGCACTGTTGCCAGCAAGCACTGTTGCCAGCAAGCACTATTGACAACAAGCACTATTGACAACAAGCACTGTTGACAACAAGTACTTTTGACAGCAAGTTCAGCAAGCACTGTTTAGAACAAGCACTCCTGACACAAAAACTAAACAAATCTGTTGACAAAAACTAAGATGCCAAAATAAGTCCCGCAATATTCACAAATAAAAGTTTAAGTAGATAACTCAGGTAATTGCATAGAAATAAACCATAAGATGAGAAGCTAGAGTTTCCATAACCTGAACAAGTGAGCTGTACAGCAGGTAATAATAGCATTGCTAAATAAACAACAGACTCAACAATGACAAAACCTGATCCAACACTACACATGGGGGAAGAGGATTGTGCATTTAAAAATACAGTTGCTTCAACCTGGTGAGGTTTCTAAAAATTAAAGTTTTAAAAAATTAAAATTAATACTTCAAGCTGGAAAAGCAATATAATTTTTTTTAAATATTAATTTCCAGCCCCAGTCATAAGACAAAATGATATTTTGTTTTTTTATTGTATATTATTTATAAAGTAAATATCCAAGGCATATATTGATCACTAAGACAGAAAAGACCAAACTAAAGCTGTTTAAATATTGTGAGTGAGATACAGGTGAGTGAAAGTCTCTGCTGTTATTTATTATCTTCACTGTGATACATTTGACCACAAGACAGTGACCAAAAACCAATAAACCAAATCAATTTACTACGATTTGTTTACATATGACTTCTGATAATTTTGTGCCCATAAACCACATAAAAATACCAGCAGAGCTCTGCAGTATCATATCTATACCACAGCAGACCTCTGCAGTATCATATCTATACCATTCTACATCTCATATAACACACTGTCAGTTTTGATTTGATCCAAACACACAAAAAGTTTTGAAAATAAGACCTTTATCTCGTTTATACATTACAGAAGCTTCTTCTTTACACAAGATCTATTGGGTCCTACATTTATCCATGGTTTATTGCTAGTCTTTATTTGAATACAAGTCTTGCTGCACTGCCCGTAGTTGACTATATGACTGGTTCATTGGAATGACAGCCACCAGCTGTAATGTCCTTAATTATAAAATTATAACTTATACCAGGTTTATAAGACAAAATGCAAGAGACTTTAATGACGTATTACACTGGTCTATAAGAAAAAAACATTATGAATTTCTGAAAGCTTGTTAAAAATGATAAACTTTGATGTGCTTCGTTTGTGTGTATCACGTCAGGTTTTTGAGAAAACCTCAAAAAGTTTTTTACATGGTTTATTCTTATATATATATAAGAAAAGTATATATGAAAAGTATACCATTTGGTATGCCCATGATTTGGCGTGAGCCTTCAAGTCATGTGACAGGGCTGCTATTTTTGCATGACGAAATGTTGTTTGATTCAACAAGAGGAGCATGCACAATCAGTGGAGATTCATCAAAGCGCAGTAGGAAAGCAGTTCTTCCATTTAATGGAAACACAGTATCATCACTTCCAGTTGCACACTCGGTAACACTGAAAGGGACGTATGAAAACATGAAATTGTTGCTCAGATCTTTGAATTATGACTAGCACAATTGGTTGATATGTGGGGATTTAAAGGTCATAGCCGTCATATTAGGGCTCTAAGGAGGGTATGCAAAATGTCCATGTTTTTTGTGCCTCTGGGATAGCAGAGCAGACTCTGAGCATTATGCCAAGAAAGTTTGGCCACCAAGAGAAGATTTCACCCACAGAAGTTACAGTGTCCAGTTACAGCCTTTGGTAAAAGCACATCGAGTTCTCCTTCCACCACTCCATATAAAACTGGGGTTAATGAAAGCTTTTGTCAAAGACCGCAGATCCGAGAAGTAATGAAAGATGAGGAGTTTACATCTAAAGTGGCCACAGTTGAAACTGGAAAGCCTGGAATGCTTTTAAAGATGTTGTCAACAATTTCTTAGATAACTTCAAGTCAGACAGTTACAAAAGTCTTGTTAAGAACATGGTCGCCAAATTTCGGGCTTTGGGTTGAAGAATGAGTGTCAAGTTGCACTTTTTGGACTCCCACGTTGACTACTTTCCTGCAAATCTTGGTGCATTCAGTGAAGAGCAGGGTGAAAGGTTCGAACAGGACATTTGTGCAATGGAGAGTCGATACCAAGGTAGATGGACTGTGAATATGATGGCCGACTATTGCCGACTATTGCTGGTCATTGAAACGTCATAATCCTGGTGCTGCTCATAAACAAAAATCACTGAAAAGGCCATTCACAGAGTGATAGATAATTAATAAATGTAAGTCTGCTTTCATATTGCGCTTTGGTTATTTATGTTATAACTTCCAATAGTTTTCTGCATCATTGAAGTTTATTATCCAACATATATTTTGTTGCTGGTTTATTGACTTTTTCCTATATTATAATATATATATAATATATATTTAATATATAATTATAAAATGTCAAAGTGCAAAAAATCCTGACGTGATACAAAAATGTGGATGACATATTTGGAAGCAGCATGAAAAGTAGTGTAAGAAACACCTATTTGCATGTCCGCAGTTTTCAAAAAATGAAAATTTGTAGACCAGTGTTATTCACAACCAATTCATTATTTAATCTATTTATATTAATGAACTTGTAGGCACCCTGTGAGATACTTGTAAATTGAAATTTTTGCTTGATTTACCCACATGAAAACAATATTCCTAGACCTATATCTATGTGATTAATTATTTCATTGATTTACCCACATGAAAACAATATTCCTAGACCTACAACAATGTGACTAATTATTTCCTACCAAGACAGTCAAGTTGTGAGATGACATAAAGATCTCTCCTACATTAAGTATAAAGTATAACATCAAACATTTTATAATCAAGAGTAACCTGCCTTTCTTCTAAGAAAAAATCTGGAAAAAAAAAGGGGGGGGGGTGAGAGGTCATGTTATTTCTCACTGCCAATACAACAAAAAATATTTTTTAAACCAGAAATGGCAGCCATTTAATAAAATAATCCAGAAAAATTGTGATCTCTCAAATTGTCCAAGGAACACATTTTTGGGGGTCTTATTTTTTTCAAATGACTTAAACTATAAACAAAGAAAAGTGAAATCAAATGTCTATAACATTTTGTTCCATCACTCTATAATATTTAATGCAAAGCCTGTCGGTAGTATCAGGGGGACGTCAGTTAACACACAAAATAACAACCTTAACTGCAAACTGAAGATGAGCTGCTATCAGATTAGGTCAGACATTTGGTCAAACACACAAGGCCAGACATTTGGTCAAACACACAAGGCCAGACATTTGGTCAAACACACAAGGCAAGACACAGTGGCGTAGCTAGAACTTTTGCCGCCCGGGGCGGTCTCCAATTTGCCGCCCTTTTAGGGGCCATCTATAAATGATGTCACGCACCTGGGGGGGGGGTCCACATATTTGACGTCACATCAAAACGCGCAAGTTTAAATAAAAGTTCCATTTAAATATATGATTACCGACATTTTATTTAATGATGTTTTACATGGCTTCATTCGTGTTACGATATTAGAGTGCAACCTTACACTAAAAACGTATTTAAATGACCAAAAAATTGATTTGAAACATGCTCATTTTCAAATAGAAATTACAGCTTTTATGAGATTTTGTGATGTCATATTGAAGAAGGGGTCTAAGTTTTTTGTGACGACTTGTGACGAGGGGGTACAAAATCAGCCAAAATCCTGTGACGTCATTTATGGACGACCCCTTAAAGTCAATCATATGATTTTTTTTTATAAATTAAAAAACATGAATAAATAATTGTAATTGAAACGCAGTAAAGGTGGGGAACATTTTTTCTCCTTTGCATGCCCTGTTTATGTAAGCAGTCATAAAAGAGTAATATAAGATGATATACCTATAAATACACATTTATAAAAATACAAAATACTTTTTTTTAAGGGCCACAAGAAAGTTATTGAGGTCGCAGGTCCCCTAATGAGACATAACATATTCCAAATTTACACCCAAAAGCATTACCAAATAATATGCACTTATTTATTTTTTATAAATATGTGATATTTTTATAAACAAAGAAATTGTATACATTAGTATGTAATTAATGTAAACATATTTATACATTAACTTCCCTATTTCCATAGCAGAAAAATCGTGTATTATGCTATCAAAATTTAAATTACTTTTAAATATCTTGTTCTATGGACAATATTACAAAATTTTGTAGACTTAAATCGCTCATTGTGGAACGAGGATAATTTTTTTATCAACTTCAGTTTGGAGAAGCTCCTTTCACAACTAGATACACTGATAGCAATTGTTGAAAAAATTCTTAGCAAAATTATAATGTTGAATAGATCAAGGGGGCCTTTCCCTCGTTTTTTTCTAACAATAATGCCTCTTCTTGTAGTGTAGGTACAACCAGGGCTGGTATTCGGCCACTGCAACCTATGCGGTCGCAGTGGGCCCGCGCTTTCATAGGCCCCACCTATCTTAATTTTCACTTATTATCCTTGTTAATACCTTATCCCTACCCAATCTGGGCCCAGCGCAATCCTTTTCGCAAACTAAGCCGTATAGGGCCCCGCAATTGCTAAGACCGGCCCTGTGTACAGCCATGAAAACCCGGATAATTTTTATCTCAATATTAAACTGTTCTTTATCAATGTCAATAAAGAAATTTATTTGATGTTCAAATTCTTCATTTAGTAGGTTACATGGTATTATACACGAATATTTTCTTGTATTATACACGAATATTTTCTTGCAACTCATCAACGCGTTCTTTTATTTTCTTTTATAATTCCATCCATGGATAAAAAAACATTTCTCGTTGTACTTCTCGTTCTAAAGATAGAACCACGTCTTCTTCATTTTCCCCACTCATATTTTTTCTTCTTCTAACTCGGCGTTCAGTTGATATTTCCAACTCTCTATAACAGCGTTCTGTATTAGGACATCTCTTGTTCCATGAAATGGGTTTGCATTACTTTTAAAAAGAGACGGGTTCCCATAAATTGAGATAAGATAGAAAAGATAAAGATTGCATTGGACTGAGTAAAATTCCAGTATCTGATCTCGTTTTACTAGTTACTTCTTCAGATGTCAATTTTTCCAAGTATGTCTTTTTCGAAATGATTTATGCTATTTTGGTGTTTATTAGCGGATAAATTTGAATATTTCCATGTTCTTGCCATAAATCTAAATAATTTTCCATAAAATAGACGAATTCAAATTATTTACAGAATTATTTACACAAAACTTTAATTGGATAGGCGTAACATTTTTAATGAATAACCGTATTTTAATGAAAAACACCAATTGTATGTGTGCTACTTTAATGCAATAAAAACTATTTAATTTTGAGTAAGTTATCTTACAATAATTTTCTAGAAACTGAAACAGCAATATAATATACTACTTGCAAGTTAAATACAATATTTAAACCACCATGTTATGTAGGTACTTGTTAGCACATCATTCTGCGCATGTCGAAATTTCACGCAAAAACTGTCATGACGATATCAATAGCACATATTATTCGGCCCAGTGGTGATGTTTATGTGTTTTTTGTGTGTGTGTTTTTGTGTGTGTGTGCAGTTTTCTTATAAAAGCGCCATCTGTGACGTATACCGTTTAATTTAAAAAAACACACCTTTTTTTGAGCGATTTAAAATTTTTGAACGGTTTTGCGTTAGTTATAACAACCACTATGTAATCAAACAAATGTTGCGCGAATTCGTTAATTAAGTCTCGAAATAAATAATATTTGTGTTTCACCTTGGTTTCCCCCTTCAAAAGAAAAAAGGGCGGTTGTTGGAAATGACTTTACCTTTCAAATGCCCACAAATGCCGCCCCTATATGCGTGCCGCCCGGGGCGGACCGCCCCCCCCCCTAGCTACGCCACTGGCCAGACATTTGGTTAAACACACAAGGCCACACATTTGGTCAAACACACTAGGTCAGACATTTGGTCAAACACACAAGGCCAGACATTTGGTCAAACACACAAACAAGTAATGACTTAGACATATTTTAAATTTCCTTGCTACTAGAATGTTGAGATATTGAAGTTTTCACAGCCAGTCAAAGAACAAACTACATGAGATGTTGATCACAAGTTTCTATTGGGGCTAGTTATATCTCCTTTCTACCAGATGGAGCATGCAACAGTTCTATTCTTGTCTTGAATATGTCATTCTCCAACAGGCCTAAATTATTTCCAGAATAAACAACCATTAATAACTATTAATAACAAGCTCTGTTTTGTACAAGTGTTACGCTTAACTTTAGTCAAAATCTTATCTCATTAATATAAAGATATCTTTTTATGTTTCTTTCACTTGTAAAAAAAACTTACTTAAAGTTATTGTCTGTCGTAACAGTTGAGGATGTTTATTTAATTTCTATCAGTATTTTCTTGTCCAGGAGACATAAACTGGGAACAAACTTGTCAAGACATAATGACAGATATTTTAAAAAAATCTTCTTGACAGTATCAGTGGCAACATAGTCGCTCTGGATCTTTGTAACAAATCTATTGAACATTTACAGCAGTACTCAATACCTCCCTTGTTCAGTCTTACAATAACTGAATATCAGCCCAAGAAATAAACAGATCCTGAATGTAGAACGGTCGGTCCTCAGACAGGCTTGATGTGGTTCAACAAAAACTGCCCTAGGACACCGCTATTCAGTTCCAGGATTTGCATTGTAGCTTGTAAGTGTGTAACAATAACTAATCTCTAATATTTGTGTCTAAATATTTTGAGCCCAAATAATGTTTCTAGCGATCCCTCACTGTGATACCACAGTCGCAAATCAAAATTTGTAATCTAAGATTGAGACTATCCATGGGATGTTACAGCAGGCCGTCATACTTAGAAGATTGTTGAAGAGAATACGGGGGTGTCAGACTATCTGCACAGCTCCTTTACAAAACTTGCAGGGCAGAAAGTTTCTGTCTATGAGGGGGATCTGTTCCACAAGGTGGGAGTGGCCAAGTTCTGTCAGGAGGCTGAGGATCTTGTGGGCCGTCTTGTCATGTTCTGGGGGAGCTTTTAAAGTCTGCGGGTGATCGTGATGCTGGCCGTGTTGGTGGTGATGGTGGTGGTGACGATGGTGGCTGTGGTGGTCTTCTTCTTCGGCCTCCATCTCATCACTGATGTGTCCATTAGACATGTCATGCCTGTCAGATTACAACCAAAATTTAATTGGCCGAAACATTTGCAAGGTTTATTAAAACTCTAATAAAAATGCAAGACTAGACACAAACCATAAATAAGCATAGGATGCAATAATCTTCTGTATAGAAGGAGCATCTGTAACAGATAAGATAGATAAGATCATAGAAAGAACACTCAGGAAATAAGCACGCTGTGACTGCATTGGTTTGTGACTTCATGAGTGGCTTTGAAATACTTTACACTGAATACATGTTAAAAAAAAGATGTTAAGGGGAGACAAGTTCTCACCGGTGTGCAGGATGACTAGAATCTCCTGGAGACACTGAGGGCGATGACCGAGGTGTAAGCTCCGAGTCTGGAGTAGCTGGCCTTTGTTGACCACCAACTATAGGCTCAACTTCACTCTCTGTATCACTTTCAGAACTTGTATAGTCTGGCCATTCTGGAATCAAATAGTATTGTACTAGTCAACATATGGCATTAAGTTAAAACTACTTGAGCCAATTTGTCAACAATGTCATTTTTTAATACAATTTGTTTTTTAAAGTTTCAACATGAAAGAAACTGAAGAAAAAATCTTCCAACTGGTTTAGAGGTAATAAACTAATCTCAATGAACAGAATACTTCTTAAAAGCAAGACAGAGAAACTAAGTAGGACTCTAGTAGACACACTGACAAGACAGAGAAACTAAGTAGGACTCTAGTAGACACACTGACAAGACAGAGAAACTAAGTAGGACTCTAGTAGACACACTGACAAGACAGAGAAACTAAGTAGGACTCTAGTAGACACACTGACAAGACAGAGAAACTAAGTAGGACTCTAGTAGACACACTGACAAGACAGAGAAACTAAGTAGGACTCTAGTAGACACACTGACAAGACAGAGAAACTAAGTAGGACTCTAGTAGACACACTGACAAGACAGAGAAACTAAGTAGGACTCTAGTAGACACACTGACTAATATTTACAGTAATCTTTCTTTTAAAATTCAAGTTTATCTAGGGAAACCAACCATTACATGAACCGATCATTCCATTGCTCATATAGGGAAACCAACCATTACATGAACCGATCATTCCATTGCTCATATAGGGAAACCAACCATTACATGAACCGATCATTCCATTGCTCATATAGGGAAACCAACCATTACATGAACCGATCATTCCATTGCTCATATAGGGAAACCAACCATTACATGAACCGATCATTCCATTGCTCATATAGGGAAACCAACCATTACATGAACCGATCATTCCATTGCTCATATAGGGAAACCAACCATTACATGAACCGATCATTCCATTGCTCATATAGGGAAACCAACCATTACATGAACCGATCATTCCATTGCTCATATAGGGAAACCAACCATTATCATATGAACCCATCATTCCATTGCTCATCTGCTGGTGAGATCGCTTCTGTTGTTGGTGTTGCTGTGGCAACCGAGGTGTCAGTTTGCTCTCCTCGTTGTAGCTGTGCAACATGTTCCTCTCCCCAAGTAGTTGCATGACTAGGGCCTGAAGTTCTCCAAGCTTGTCCTAAAATATACAAATAGATATGGTCACTCTGACACACTGACCAATGCCCACCAGTAACAGGCTAAATAAATTAAGTTTTTCCAGCAAGTACTGTAACACCACAAAATGGAGCATAAACTCTAAATAAAGTGGGGTAACAAACTCACTACAAATATTTATGTCAACAACAATGGCTGGCAGAAAGAAAAAGTTGTTGAAATATTGACCTGTAATTGTTCCCTATCTCTGGCAAGCTGGGAAATATAATCATTCTTTTGTGTCTCTCTCTGCTGCAGCAAGGCCCTCTGGTGGTGGTACAAGGATATGTACTCTCCTACACAAAGTTATTTATTAAATCAATAAATAAATTCACGAAATTCTCTTTAAAAAAACAACCTTGAACTAGCGCTCAAGGAAATATATAGAAATTATAAAATTAAACCAAAATCCTTCTTTTTAAAACAACACCATTCCCTGTTGAATTTTTTCAATCACTCTAAATAAAGTGGGCTAAACAAACTCATTGCAAATCTTTATGTCAACAAAAAGTTTGAATATTTCACCGATAGTGTCTGTCTCCCCTTGCAGTTGTAAGACCAGGTGTTCCAGTTGGTCAGCCTTGTCGGACAGCTCAGCCTTGTCCTTCATGACGTGCATGTACTTTTGCTGGATCATCTCCATGGCATTCTTCAGCTCGTTGTACTCGGCCCGGCTGATCTTGTCACTGTCCATACTGTCAGATTCTACACAAACAAAAAGGCATGTCAGGTCAATAGCGACCAATCCTGGCAAACTACAGCATCTTACAGCCTTACCCTCGTCTCACGGCCTTACCCTCGTCTCACGGCCTTACCTTCCTCTCACACCCTTACCCTCGTCTTACAGTATTACCCTCCTCTCACACTCTTACCCTTGTCTCACAGCCTTACCCTCGTTTTACAGCCTTACCCTCGTCTTACAGTATTACCCTCATAAGTTTTCTGATTCTGTTTCAATAATACGATCTTAAATTCATCTGGTACAGCAACTGTCTAGAAAGGTATTGTAACTGTCTAGAAATGTATTGTAACTGTCTAGAAAGGTATTGTAACTGTCTAGAAATGTATTGTAACTGTCTAGAAAGGTATTGTAACTGTCTATTGTAAAACTGTCTAATTTAAAACTGTCTATTGTAAAACTGTCCAAACATTACAAAAAACAACAAAATTTAATGTGCACAAATTTCAGCCATGTACTTTTTCTGATCAGCTCCTCGTTGAGGTCAGCTATTTTTATACCCAGGCTGTCTGAGAGGCTTCTCTGTTCTTTCAGACTCTCATAGAGTTGTGTTCTCTCACTCTCCAGCTGTTTGATAGTGTCTTGTAGTGACTGAATCTGGCAACAAAACACAGTGGCATTGAACATAGAACAAAACACAGTGGCATTGAGCATGGAACAAAACACAGTGGCATTGAACATAGAACAAAACACAGTGGCATTGAACATAGAACAAAACACAGTGGCATTGAACATAGAACAAAACACAGTGGCATTGAACATAGAACAAAACACAGTGGCATTGAGCATGGAACAAAACACAGTGGCATTGAACATAGAACAAAACACAGTGGCATTGAACATAGAACAAAACACAGTGGCATTGAACATAGAACAAAACACAGTGGCATTGAACATAGAACAAAACACAGTGGCATTGAACATGGAACAAAAAAGTGGCATTGAGCATGGAACAAAACACAGTGGCATTGAACATAGAACAAAACACAGTGGCATTGAGCATGGAACAAAACACAGTGGCATTGAACATAGAACAAAACACAGTGGCATTGAGCATGGAACAAAACACAGTGGCATTGAACATAGAACAAAACACAGTGGCATTGAGCATGGAACAAAACACAGTGGCATTGAGCATGGAAGAAAACACAGTGGCATTGAACATGGAACAAAGAACAAAACACGATGGCATTAAACATGAAACAAAGAACAAAACACAGTGGCATTGAACATGGAACAAAACAGTGGCATTGAGCATGGAACAAAACACAGTGGCATTGAACATGGAACAAAACACAGTGGCATTGAGCATGGAACAAAACACAGTGGCATTGAGCAGGGAACAAAACATAGTGGCATTGAGCAGGGAACAAAACTTAGTAGCATTGAACATAGAACAAAACACAGTAGCATTGAACATAGAACAAAACACAGTAGCATTGAGCATGGAACAAAACACAGTGGCATTGAACATGGAACAAAACACAGTGGCATTGAACATGGAACAAAACACAGTGGCATTGAACATGGAACAAAACACAGTGGCATTGAGTATGGAACAAAACACAGTGGCATTGAGCATGGAACAAAACACAGTGGCATTGAACATGGAACAAAACACAGTGGCATTGAGCATGGAACAAAACACAGTGGCATTTAGCATGGAACAAAACGCAGTGGCATTGAGCATGGAACAAAACACAGTGGCATTGAGTATGGAACAAAACACAGTGGCATTGAACATAGAACAAAACACAGTAGCATTGAGCATGGAACAAAGAACAAAACACAGTAGCATTAAGTAACTAGTACTTGCTTATACCCTAATAAATCCTTAATGACATATTTTATTCCGAAACAGGAGAGAACCTAGTTCTAGCTCCTACCCTAATAAAGACAAGACAGAATCCAAATCCCAACTCACAATTTCATCTCTTGGATTAGGCTCGTCTTCACCATTCTCCATCTTGGAATGTGACACAGATTTCACCTCAGTGGCCTTGATGAGCATTGTCCTTAGCTCACTATTCTGTGTGGTCAGGGCCTCCATCATGTCCTGAAACAGATCAACTCAGTAGTGCCAGGAACAGTAACATATTGTAGTCTGCGATGGTCTAAGTGGTAGCGCACTTGACTATCAAACCGAGGCAGATCCCGAGTCGCGGGTTCGAGCCCAGGTACTGGCAAGGCCTCTGGGGCATTGTGCTGGCCACACATTCCCCTGCTCGTTAGTGGTGGCTAAAAACTTGTGAACGCTACATCACTTGCCCCATAGTCCGTCATGGACTAGAAAGGGGGTCATATACCAGGGGTGGCCAGTGGCCAGGCATGTAGTAAGTGAGAGCCATTTTAACAATAAAATTATTTTTTGAGAGCAGCATTTAAAATGTTCAATTGTTGTAACGCTAACCTTATGTTGAAGAGATATATGAGCTACAGTTACACAATTAACAAATATTTAAAATGTACAAATTATTAATAGAAACATACTCATAAGTATAGTCAAAGTTGAATGTTATGATGCTGCTAGGAAGCCGTTGAAATCACAAGTTTCTTAAAATCTGGCAGGTAACTAGTAGCTATACTATAATAAGGTTCTTTAGCATGAGCAATATTCCAAGTGATAGCATAACTTGCCTCATTTTAAGTTGATGTTACACCTTTATTGATTTTTTGCATTCCAGACCTTAACACAGCAAGCTGGCTTTTTCTTTCTTTAGATCTAGCCTAAATTATTTTCAAACCTTTGTTTCGGACAAGTTAAACGTTCGTTAATATTTTTTATATAATATATATTTCGAACGAAAAATTTAAATTCATAAATTGTTCGTGAGCGGCAATGTGAACACGGAAGAGCCGCATGCGGCTCGCGAGCCACAATTTGGCCACCGTTGGTCTATACCATTGGTTGAATGGCAGGCTTTGAGAGTAATGCTATGCCACAGTCTAGGATTCACCAACATCTTGGTTTTATTAAAAGTTTAGGATTCACCAACATCTTGGTTTTATTAAAAGTTTAGGATTCACCAACATCTTGGTTTTATTAAAAGTTTAGGATTCACCAACATCTTGGTTTTATTAAAAGTTTAGGATTCACCAACATCTTGGTTTTATTAAAAGTTTAGGATTCACCAACATCTTGGTTTTATTAAAAGTTTAGGATTCACCAACATCTTGGTTTTATTAAAAGTTTAGGATTCAACAACATCTTGGTTTTATTAAAAGATTACAAAATAATTTTTAAAGGATATTCAAGTTGACCAAACATTTATTAAAGAGAAACCTTGGTAATCCATACAGAAGTGGTGTTGATAGCAACTTTACATGAGGGTTTCCTATCACAACAAAGTTGATAGCAACTTTACATGAGGGTTTCCTATCACAACAAAGTTGATAGCAACTTTACATGAGGGTTTCTTATCACAACAAAGTCTACAACAAATCTCTTTGAGCCCCAACAACAACAAATCTCTTTGAGCCCCAACAACAACAAATCTCTTTGAGCACCAGCTACAACAAATCTCTTTGAGCC
Organism: Ampullaceana balthica; assembly: GCA_944989445.1. NCBI lineage: Eukaryota > Metazoa > Mollusca > Gastropoda > Lymnaeidae > Ampullaceana > Ampullaceana balthica. Next base: position 1,854,543 of record CALYLW010000158.1, read on the forward strand.
CCAACAACAACAAATCTCTTTGAGCCCCAACAACAACAAATCTCTTTGAGCACCAGCTACAACAAATCTCTTTGAGCCCCAACAACAACAAATCTCTTTGAGCCCCAACAACAACAAATCTCTTTGAGCACCAGCTACAACAAATCTCTTTGAGCCCCAACAACATCAAATCTCTTTGAGCCCCACCTACAACAAATCTCTTTGAGCCCCAACAACAACAAATCTCTTTGAGCCCCAACAACAACAAATCTCTTTGAGCCCCAACAACAAAAAATCTCTTTGAGCCCCAATAACAACAAATCTCTTTGAGCCCCAACAACAACAAATCTCTTTGAGCCCCAACAACAACAAATCTCTTTGAGCCCCACCTACAACAAATCTCTTTGAGCCCCAACAACAACAAATCTCTTTGAGCCCCAACAACAACAAATCTCTTTGAGCCCCAACAACAACAAATCTCTTTGAGCCCCACCTACAACAAATCTCTTTGAGCCCCAACAACAACAAATCTCTTTGAGCCCCAACAACAACAAATCTCTTTGAGCCCCACCTACAACAAATCTCTTTGAGCCCCAACAACAACAAATCTCTTTGAGCACCAGCTACAACAAATCTCTTTGAGCCCCAACAACAACAAATCTCTTTGAGCCCCAACAACAACAAATCTCTTTGAGCCCCAACAACAACAAATCTCTTTGAGCCCCAACAACAACAAATCTCTTTGAGCCCCAACAACAACAAATCTCTTTGAGCCCCAACAACAACAAATCTCTTTGAGCCCCAACAACAACAAATCTCTTTGAGCACCAGCTACAACAAATCTCTTTGAGCCCCAACTACAACAAATCTCTTTGAGCCCCAACAACAACAAATCTCTTTGAGCCCCACCTACAACTAATCTCTTTGAGCCCCAACAACAACAAATCTCTTTGAGCCCCAACAACAACAAATCTCTTTGAGCCCCAACAACAACAAATCTCTTTGAGCCCTAACAACAACAAATCTCTTTGAGCCCCACCTACAACAAATCTCTTTGAGCCCCAACAACAACAAATCTCTTTGAGCCCCAACAACAACAAATCTCTTTGAGCCCCAACAACAACAAATCTCTTTGAGCCCCAACAACAACAAATCTCTTTGAGCCCCAACAACAACAAATCTCTTTGAGCCCCAACAACAACAAATCTCTTTGAGCACCAGCTACAACAAATCTCTTTGAGCCCCAACAACAACAAATCTCTTTGAGCCCCACCTGAGCTGAGGTCAGTTCATTCTGTAGCGTATCCACCAGCTGAGCCTGGGCCTCATAGTGACGGAGCCTGTCTGTCATCTGGTTATGTTGGTATTTTTCCTTCTCAACAGCTTGAGTGGCCAAGGACAGTTGAGAGATTTCACTTTCTTTCTGGGACAGCTGTACAACAGACAAAAAAAACAAGCACATAGAGTCAGCTCAAATATATCAAATACAATGTCAAGAAAAGATTTACATATTATCATCTGTACAAGTACTACAATAAAAATTTAGACCAAATGACTTACCAGCTGCCTTAGACCAGTGAGTTCATCTTCTTGTTGTGCCAGCTTAGAGGACAGCTCATTGCTAGAGTGTTGCTCTGTCTGTAACCTGGTCACAAGTTCCATGTTGTCATTACTCTGTAAACAAAGTTCTAATTTATTTATAAATTTAAAAAACCCGTAAAAAATCAAGTTTTTGACAATAAATCCTTTATGTACGAGACATAACTAAAAGAATGTTCATTATAATACACAGCGCAAGACCATCCAAAAATACAAAATTGCAGTTGTGTCGTAAAACATGTTTAATATAATGCACACCGATCAGGAATATATTTATCAAAAGTGTTGTCAATAAAATATGCACCTTATTGCGCGACAGAAAGGTTGTTCAATATAATACGCACCGCGACACTCTATCTAAAAAAATAACATGATACATAGAAATAAATAAAATAATCTAAAAATTCAATAATTTAATTACGGTACATGCGATCGATCTGAAATTTTGATACATTGTTTTTATCATTGGCACGAAACTACCTGCAAAATTACAGCTTGCTAGCTTACGAGGAAGCAAGCAAGCAAGGGCTAAAACAGACACCACGAGCTAATATAATAAAGGATTTAATTAAAAACACAAATATTTTTATAAATTAAAAACACAATTAGTATTTATAGTTTTTCAAAATAACAAGATTAAATTAAATTACGATTTTTTCCTTAATAAATGAATGACATATTTTTGAATTTGAAAACTTTGTGACAAAGATATGCCTTGTTGACATATTTAAACTTTATCAAGTGAATTATTTCCTATCCTACAATAGAATTAGTGTGTACAATTAAGGACCACTTTTATCAGGAATTCATTCTGTAACAAAATTAACAGATGATGTGAACATATCCCCATATACATGAACACAGATGATGTGAACATATCCCCATATACTTGAACACAGATGATGTGAACATATCCCCATATACTTGAACACAGATGATGTGAACATATCCCCATATACATGAACACAGATGATGTGAACATATCCCCATATACATAAACACAGATGGTGTGAACATATCCCCATATACATAAACACAGATGATGTGAACATATCCTCATATACATAAACACAGATGATGTGAACAGTGAACATATCCTCATATACTTGAACATAGATGATGTGAACATATCCCCATATACTTGAACACAGATGATGTGAACATATCGCCATATACTTGAACACAGATGATGTGAACATATCCCCATATACATGAACACAGATGATGTGAACATATCCCCATATACATAAACACAGATTATGTGAACATATCCCCATATACTTGAACACAGATGATGTGAACATATCCCCATATACTTGAACACAGATGATGTGAACATATCCCCATATACTTGAACACAGATGATGTGAACATATCCTCATATACTTGAACACAGATGATGTGAACATATCCCCATATACTTGAACACAGATGATGTGAACATATCCCCATATACTTGAACACAGATGATGTGAACATATCCCCATATACTTGAACACAGATGATGTGAACATATCCCCATATACTTGAACACAGATGATGTGAACATATCGCCATATACTTGAACACAGATGATGTAGTCAGTCTGTCAAGGTCATCTATGCTAATGGCCGAATTGTGCCAATAAAACCTGGCTCTTCACTTTATTGCTAACTAATGTCATGGCCAGCATGGTTAATAAATCAGCTTGCTGCATGCTGTATTCAACTGACCACTACATTAATGACTACTGCCGCTGCCGACACAGACATTGAATGATCTGGCTGGACATTGTATTCAACTGACCACTACATTAATGACTAATGACACAGACATTGAATGAGATGACTGGACACTGTATTCAACTGACCATTACATTAATGACTAATGACACAGACATTGAATGAGATGACTGGACACTATTCAACTGACCACTACATTAATGACTAATGACACAGACATTGAATGAGATGACTGGACACTGTATTCAACTGACCCCTACATTAACCCTTTACAGTCCAATGCGCTTCGGCCTTTTCTACTCCCTGCGACCAAGCAAGGGGAGATATTACTTTCTTAAATCAATGATCTTTTTTTAATTCATAAAAAATAAACTATTTGTAGGAAAATGAAGGTAAAAATAACTAAGTACAAACAAATGGACACACTTTATATCCATTGGTCTTTAAGGTGTATAATACAAATAATGTTCACATTAAAAATTCCAGAAACCCCCCCAAAAAAATGTTAACAAATTTTTCCATGTAATTAGATAGATCTCTTATCCATTTTCAAGTCTATTACAACACTGCTAAAGCAGGCATTATTAGCAGGCACCCTTGCACAAGTATGAGTCCACCCCAGGCATGTTGTGAATGCCAACATTATATTTTTATTAAAAAAACTTCTTTATTTCAATGGAGAAAACTGGCTGCAAGTAAATTCTTTTTTGTAGAACATTGTATTACAGTGGGACCCACTTCACTCGAGCCCGGTTAACTCGCCAGCTCTATTAAGTCGACCTTTTTTATTGAAACCGCCAAATTCTCTCTTTGTCTTTGCATTTTCTCATCGGTTAATTCGATTATTTTAAGTCGCCGAACCCTAATACCTCGAGCACAAAAGAGGGTCAAATTTGCCACTTAGTGTTGGTTATCTCGATCCGCATGACCAATCGTCAGCTTTTGAAAATGTTAGATGTGATTTTTTATAACCAAGTGAAGGCATAAAATTTCTGCCTCGCTGGTGACGTCACAGCCCGATTGCGTTTAGCTCACAGCGCTGTGTTACTAACTTAAATCGCCAGCTTTTGAAAATGTTACTTATCGATTGGGCTGAACCGATCGGTTCGGCTACTCGGCATCGGGCGATTTTCTTATTCTCGGAGATACTCGATGCCGAGTATTACGTAATTGCTCCAATAGCAAAGATGCACGCAGAATCGCATGTCTAAAACATTTCGTTTCGTATGGAATAACAAAATGTACCATGTTCAGACTTGTTGTCATTGGCAACCATTCATCCTTCAACCTCATTTTGACTCTATTACTACTGCTTTGTTCTCATTGTTTTATTTATAAGAAGTGGCCGTGTGCAAAAGCCATTTAACTATTGGTTAGAATTAATTAAAATGTGTCAAAGTTGAAGGTTCAAAAGTTCAAAAGGAGTTCCTAATTCATTTTTGTAGATTTTTATAGAGAAGAGTTCGCTTTGTCATGAGTCATATCATATATAGGTCATGCTAGTTAACAAATAACAGAAACGCCGTTGTGTAAAAAAAACCTCCAAAAACATGTACATGTACATTCTCATTTATTAACGCTAGTGATGGGACGATACCAAAATCATAGGGTGCTTACTGTAAACAAGGCTCCCCAGATTTTAAAATGTATAATATAACAAACTACAGACAGTTTACCCACCCCAACTCTCAATCTCCCACACCATTGTTGTTGGTTAGTCCGATTAGCATCAAGTTACCGAAGGAATTCTGAGTCCATTGTAAGCTGAGGGGACGGACCCAATGAAGATGGTTTGGAAGAGAATGGTTCGGAGACAATGAGGGGATATGCAGGTTACACGGGGCGGGTTTATTTATTGGTGTAGCTTGTAAGGAAAGTCAAGCAAGTGCCTTCCAAGGCACAGTATTGCTCAATCTGGGTCACCAGTTACCAGCGGACCCTGCGCGCGCGCCCGGTGTGGCGGGCAGGAGTAGATGAATTCATTATAGTTATGTACTAGGAAAAAAAACTGCGCTCACGCAATAAAGGGTTATATTTAAACTTAAACGGTCCTTAAAAACGAACGGTCTTAACGACCTAAGGAAAGACTGAAGAAATAGGGTCCTGATATTCCGATACGATTCCGATTAATCGTCCCATCACTAATTAACGCACATCATGTATATAAAGAAATTTCAAGCGCAAGTTAATATTTTTCCGCCATATTGGTTTTCATTTAACTCGATGATCGGTTATCTCGGAGCCATTTTTCATACCCCGAGGCCGTCGACTTAACCGGGTCCCACTGTAGTTGTAGTACAAACAAAGTTCGTTTTGTTGTAGTAATTGTCTGGTATGACTAAGTAAAGTAATCAGATGAAATAGCTTCATCAGGAAAATTTTAATTATGTCTAGGGCCTGATTGTTTGATAAAGGGGGGAAAAAATGATTGCGGAAAAATTAATCAAACACTATCGATCGGATTATGGTGTATAGAACCATTTCCATCCATGTCGTGTCACTATTTCTATCATTTTTTATCAGTGTTTTTATAACTATCACTAGCCTTAATTAAATTAAAATCAATATCATATTAATCACTGGTATATTCATTGAATAAGGAAGCCCCATTACGCCTAAGTTCATTCAATATTTTGTCCATTGCACTATAATCCCAGTGAAAAAAACGACACTTTTCAAGCAATTGTAAAAAATGAGCCCTTCGGTACACCACCTTCAAACTAGTATCAAAATAAACATCGAAAACGAGGCTCTCTTCCGGTAAAGTTAAAGTCAGTAATGCGCTACGGATATGCGCGGTACTACGCAACAAAGTAAACAACCTCGATGCGGGCGGGTTTGGCGTTATCGGACTGTACGCTTAAGAAAAAAATGGCGTGTTTCAGGCGCATCGGACTGTAAAGGGTTAATGACTAATGACACAGACATTGAATGAGATGGCTGGACACTATTCAACTGACCACTACATTAATGACTTATGACACAGACATTGAATGAGATGGCTGGACACTATTCAACTGACCACTACATTAATGACTAATGACACAGACATTAAATGAGATGGCTGGACACTATTCAACTGACCACTACATTAATGACTTATGACACAGACATTGAATGAGATGGCTGGACACTATTCAACTGACCACTACATTAATGACTTATGACAGACATTGAATGAGATGGCTGGACACTATTCAACTGACCACTACATTAATGACTTATGACACACATTGAATGAGATGGCTGGACACTATTCAACTGACCACTACATTAATGACTAATAACACAGACATTGAATGAGATGGCTGGACACTATTCAACTGACCACTACATTAATGACTTATGACACAGACATTGAATGAGATGGCTGGACACTATTCAACTGACCACTACATTAATGACTTATGACAGACATTGAATGAGATGGCTGGACACTATTCAACTGACCACTACATTAATGACTTATGACACAGACATTGAATGAGATGGCTGGACACTATTCAACTAACCACTACATTAATGACTTATGACACAGACATTGAATGAGATGGCTGGACACTATTCAACTGACCACTACATTAATGACTTATGACAGACATTGAATGAGATGGCTGGACACTATTCAACTGACCACTACATTAATGACTTATGACAGACATTGAATGAGATGGCTGGACACTATTCAACTGACCACTACATTAATGACTAATGACACAGACATTGAATGAGATGGATGGACACTATTCAACTGACCACTACATTAATGACTTATGACACAGACATTGAATGAGATGGCTGGACACTATTCAACTGACCACTACATTAATGACTTATGACAGACATTGAATGAGATGGCTGGACACTATTCAACTGACCACTACATTAATGACTTATGACACAGACATTGAATGAGATGGCTGACTACTACATTAATGACTTATGACACAGACATTTAATGAGAGGGCTGGACACTGTATTCAACTGACCATCTTAACAAAGACTTGCTGTAGCTCTGCCAGCTGGGTCTTGAGTTCCTTGTTCTGTGACAGCGCCCTGCTCAGTGCCGTCTTGTCACTTTGTATGCTCTCCAACAGTTGGGCCTTGTCCCCTGCCTGCTCCCCCATTTCTTCTACAGAACGTTCCAGAGATAAGATCTTTTCCTCTTTCTCTTCCAGTAGCCTAATGTACAATTTGTATATTTTCTAAAAACCACTTTAATGCAGCATCTATGATAATAAAAATTAGACCCTTGCCTTAAAACCTTAATAATAACTTACTAAATGAATGTTTCAGGCTAGAAATGTATTATGTTGTTTATTGATGGATGTATGTCTTCATGTTGTATATTGATGGATGTATAATGTCTTCATGTTGTATATTGGTGGATGTATAATGTCTTCATTTTTCATGACCTTGGAAAAAAATTAAATTTTAAGATAGAGACAATTAAGAAATTATTTGAATTATAGAATTAAATAACATAACAGCATAAAAAGATCAGATGTACATGTTAATATTTTTACAACAAAACCCTTCATATACAAAGGCCTTCCCATAAATTAGTCATAGAGGTTTTAGGGACACTTCCCATAAATTAGTCAGAGAGATCTTACGGACACTTTCTAACTTCTCAAGATATCTTTCAACAATAGGACCAACAAGGTGGTTTCTGTCAACGTTCGGACATCTCACCTGCTTAACTGCATGTTGTCCCTGACCTGTGTCTCGAGTGCATCGGTAGCCTCCCTGATGTTAGCCCTGAGTTTCTCCAGCTCATCGGTCAGCTCACGAGACACAGCCTGAGTGACCTGAGGCACTGGTGGCATGCTGCCTATGTCCTCTGTTGAAACATTTCAAGGGTCATGAGTTCAGGGGTCATGAGTGTGGATGAAAATGAAGGATGAAATATTTTCAACAAATATAAGGACATTTTTCCAATGTGAATTATTAGTATTTTTAGTAATGCTGGGTCAAGCAAAAAGAATTAGTGTTCCTTGAAATGATTAGAGCCTTGCAGCTGGAACATTGGATTATGTCAACACCCCCCCCCCACACACACACCACACACACAATCACAATAGATCCTATGTTAAATACTTGCACTGGTAACTTCAAAGCACCCAAAATAGCATCTCCAACAGGGGAACCCATAGGACATGTCTCCAGTTTGTGAAATGCCAATAAAAAAACTAGGTCAAGGCCAATCAAGCATCTCTTTGAGAACTGCCAATACAAAAACTAGGCCAAGGCCAATCTCTTACCAAGTTTTCTTTGCAGCTCTAAAACTGCTCCTTCCAAATCGTGCTGTCTATTAAGTAATTGTTCTCTTTCCTCTGTTAGAATTGTGATCTGAGTTCAGAGAAAAGTATAACAGATATGTAAACAAAAATAAAAATAGAAATACTTGTGATTAAGACATAAAAAATACTACAATTGCTTTTGCAAGAAGCTATGCAAACTGTGAAATTAAATCTATTTGACTCCAGTAGTTGTAACTATATGCATTTTTATATAAAGATGTCAGATGTCAGATAACAGAGCCAACTATTTGAGGATGTTTCAACCTATAGCTGCTATAACACACCTGTAATATGACTGCCTGCATGTATGGAGGCGGTACTATCAAGTGCTATAACACACCTGTAATATGACTGCCTGCATGTATGGAGGCGGTACTATCAAGTGCTATAACACACCTGTAATATGACTGCCTGCTTGTATGGAGGCGGTACTGTCAAGTGCTATAACACAACTGTAATATGACTGCCTGCTTGTATGGAGGCAGTACTATCAAGTGCTATAACACACCTGTAATATGACTGCCTGCTTGTATGGAGGCGGTACTATCAAGTGCTATAACACACCTGTAATATGACTGCCTGCTTGTATGGAGGCGGTACTGTCAAGTGCTATAACACACCTGTAATATGACTGCCTGCTTGTATGGAGGCGGTACTATCAAGTGCTATAACACACCTGTAATATGACTGCCTGCATGTATGGAGGCGGTACTATCAAGTGCTATAACACACCTGTAATATGACTGCCTGCTTGTATGGAGGCGGTACTGTCAAGTGCTATAACACACCTGTAATATGACTGCCTGCATGTATGCAGGCAGTACTGTCAAGTGCTACCAATCACCTGTAGCACTGCCTGCATGTATACTGTCAAGCGCTACCAATCACCTGTAGCACTGCCTGCACGTATACTGTCAAGCGCTACCACTCACCTGTAGCACTGCCTGCACGTATACTGTCAAGCGCTAGCACTCACCTGTAGCACTGCCTGCACGTATACTGTCAAGTGCTACCACTCACCTGTTGTGTAAGCTGCTGTGCCTGGTGCCTGAGTTGGTCGGTGTACTGTTGGTATTGTTCCGTCACTTGGTCTCTCTCTAATCTCAATTGCTGGGAGAGCTCCTCTTGCTGGAGGCCAACATAATTGAAATGTTCAAAATCAGATTATCAACTGGTTGACTCTACAACTTATCAAACCAACTGACATATGTTTTTAAATCATGGCTTTGCAATCTTGTTAACACCTAAGTATTTTTAAATCCTAGTAAATGCTGCACACTTCAGAAGTTAATGGCTTTTCTAAATGTATGGTAAATGGGAAATTATGCATGGAATTTTTTATTTTTTTTAAATATATATAATATAATGCCAAACAAATTTTTGTGAAACCTTTCTCATATTTTCCTTGCATTAACTGTAAATGTTATAGTGTTATGTTATTGGTGAAATAATTTTTAAAAGCTAGATTGTGACAAAACAATAACCGACCTGGTGTAAACGATCCAGCAAAGTGTCTCTCTCCTTCTGTAGATTATTGAGTACTTCAACACTACCCTGGGAGTTTTCTGTTTCACTGGAGAGCTTGTATCAACAAGAGACATACTTAGAGCTTGTATCAACAAGAGACATACTTAGAGCTAGTATCAATGAGAGACATACTTAGAGCTTGTATCAACAAGAGACATACTTAGAGCTTGTATCAACTAGAGACATACTTAGAGCTTGTATCAACAAGAGACATACTTAGAGCTTGTATCAACAAGAGACATACTTAGAGCTTGTATCAACAAGAGACATACTTAGAGCTTGTATCAACAAGAGACATACTTAGAGCTTGTATCAACAAGAGACATACTTAGAGCTTGTATCAATGAGAGACATACTTAGAGCTTGTATCAACAAGAGACATACTTAGAGCTTGTATCAACAAGAGACATACTTAGAGCTTGTATCAACAAGAGACATACTTAGAGCTTGTATCAACAAGAGACATACTTAGAGCTTGTATCAATGAGAGACATACTTAGAGCTTGTATCAATGAAAGACATACTTAGAGCATGTATCAACAAGAGACATACTTAGAGCTTGTATCAACAAGAGACATACTTAGAGCTTGTATCAACAAGAGACATACTTAGAGCTTGTATCAATGAGAGACATACTTAGAGCTTGTATCAATGAAAGACATACTTAGAGCATGTATCAACAAGAGACATACTTAGAGCTTGTATCAATGAAAGACATACTTAGAGCTTGTATCAACAAGAGACATACTTAGAGCTTGTATCAATGAGAGACATACTTAGAGCTTGTATCAATAAGAGACATACTTAGAGCTTGTATCAACAAGAGACATACTTAGAGCTTGTATCAACAAGAGACATACTTAGAGCTTGTATCAACAAGAGACATACTTAGAGCTTGTATCAATGAGAGACATACTTAGAGCTTGTATCAATGAAAGACATACTTAGAGCTTGTATCAACAAGAGACATACTTAGAGCTTGTATCAATGAAAGACATACTTAGAGCTTGTATCAACAAGAGACATACTTAGAGCTTGTATCAATGAGAGACATACTTAGAGCTTGTATCAACAAGAGACATACTTAGAGCTAGTATCAACGAGAGACATACTTAGAGCTAGTATCAACAAGAGACATACTTAGAGCTTGTATCAATGAGAGACATACTTAGAGCTTGTATCAATGAAAGACATACTTAGAGCTTGTATCAACAAGAGACATACTTAGAGCTAGTATCAATGAGAGACATACTTAGAGCTTGTATCAACAAGAGACATACTTAGAGCTTGTATCAATGAGAGACATACTTAGAGCTTGTATCAATGAGAGACATACTTAGAGCTAGTATCAACAAGAGACATACTTAGAGCTTGTATCAACAAGAGACATACTTAGAGCTTGTATCAACAAGAGACATACTTAGAGCTTGTATTAACAAGAGACATACTTAGAGCTTGTATCAACAAGAGACATACTTAGAGCTTGTATCAACAAGAGACATACTTAGAGCTTGTATCAACAAGAGACATACTTAGAGCTTGTATCAATGAGAGACATACTTAGAGCTAGTATCAATGAGAGACATACTTAGAGCTTGTATCAACAAGAGACATACTTAGAGCTTGTATCAACAAGAGACATACTTAGAGCTTGTATCAACAAGAGACATACTTAGAGCTTGTATTAACAAGAGACATACTTAGAGCTAGTATCAACAAGAGACATACTTAGAGCTTGTATTAACAAGAGATACAAGTGGTACCCAAAATTATAAAGTTATTCATTTTTCCAGACCAAGAAATGCCATGACGGCGAGTGTTGACCACAATGCCCACCTCAAAATGGTTCCCCAGTAATACACTACAGACTATATGAATGAATGCCTCTAAAGACTTGCCCTATCAATACACTACAGACTATATGAATGAATGCCCCTAAAGTCTTGCCCTATCAATACACTACAGACTATATGAATGAATGCCTCTAAAGACTTGCCCTATCAATACACTACAGACTATATGAATGAATGCCCCTAAAGTCTTGCCCTATCAATACACTACAGACTATATGAATGAATGCCTCTAAAGTCTTGCCCTATCAATACACTACAGACTATATGAATGAATGCCCCTAAAGTCTTGCCCTATCAATACACTACAGACTATATGAATGAATGCCTCTAAAGTCTTGCCCTATCAATACACTACAGACTATATGAATCAATGCCTCTAAAGACTTGCCCTATCAATACACTACAGACTATATGAATCAATGCCCCTAAAGACTTGCCCTATCAATACACTACAGACTATATGAATCAATGCCCCTAAAGACTTGCCCTATCAATACACTACAGACTATATGAATCAATGCCCCTAAAGACTTGCCCTATCAATACACTACAGACTATATGAATCAATGCCCCTAAAGACTTGCCCTATCAATACACTACAGACTATATGAATCAATGCCCCTAAAGACTTGCCCTATCAATACACTACAGACTATATGAATCAATGCCCCTAAAGACTTGCCCTATCAATACACTACAGACTATATGAATCAATGCCCCTAAAGACTTGCCCTATCAATACACTACAGACTATATGAATCAATGCCCCTAAAGACTTGCCCTATCAATACACTACAGACTATATGAATCAATGCCCCTAAAGACTTGCCCTATCAATACACTACAGACTATATGAATGAATGCCTCTAAAGACTTGCCCTATCAATACACTACAGACTATATGAATGAATGCCTCTAAAGACTTGCCCTATCAATACACTACAGACTATATGAATGAATGCCTCTAAAGACTTGCCCTATCAATACACTACAGACTATATGAATGAATGCCTCTAAAGACTTGCCCTATCAATACACTACAGACTATATGAATGAATGCCTCTAAAGACTTGCCCTATCAATACACTACAGACTATATGAATCAATGCCTCTAAAGACTTGCCCTATCAATACACTACAGACTATATGAATGAATGCCTCTAAAGACTTGCCCTATCAATACACTACAGACTATATGAATGAATGCCTCTAAAGACTTGCCCTATCAATACACTACAGACTATATGAATGAATGCTTGTGCTGACCTGCTGAGCGTATAACTCTGTCATCTCAAGTCTTTTCTGCAAGTCCTCTACAGCTTGTGACAGGGAGGAGTTGGCAGTCACCTGTAAGAAATATGTGATAACATGAACTTCACCTGACTTACGTTTTTGACAGAATTAAAAGTTTGATGTTTAAACAGTTTTATACCTTTGATTGCAACTGTTCTTTTAATTCTGACGTCTGCTGTCTCAGTTCTTCATACTGTTTGCTAGAAATTAGAGTAAACAGAGAGGTCCAGTTAAATCTACAGTATTTCCATCTTAATAAATAGACCAAGTATACATAACATATACTGGTCAGCTAGGTATACAATAACATATACTGGTCAGCTAGGTATACAATAACATACACTGGTCAGCTAGGTATACAATAACATACACTGGTCAGCTAGGTATACATAACATATACTGATCAGCTAGGTATACAATAACATACACTGGTCAGCTAGGTATACAATAACATACACTGGTCAGCTAGGTATACAATAACATACACTGGTCAGCTAGGTATACAATAACATACACTGGTCAGCTAGGTATACAATAACATATACTGGTCAGCTAGGTATACAATAACATATACTGGTCAGCTTACTTAGACTTTAAAAGTTCCGACTTCAGCCTATCCACCTCCTTGGCATTTTCAACAGCGGCCTACAGATAAAACAAGAGAAGTGATTTATGAAATGGTGAGCAAAGATATTATAATCTGTAGAGACATATATGAGATGATACTAGCTATTGATTATATAATCTGTAAGGACATATATGAGATATTACTAGCTAGTCAATGAATATCTATCAATAATTGATTCCACCCAATCATGTTTCCCGTGACAGAATAGAAAAAAATAATAAGTTGGCAATCTGCATATTAGTTATTACAATAGAGAGTTCTGGATATTGGTGATTATAATAGAGTGTTCTAGATATTGGTGATTATAATAGAGTGTTCTAGATATTGGTGATTATAATAGAGTGTTCTAGATATTGGTGATTATAATAAAGTGTTCTAGATATTGGTGATTATAATAGAGTGTTCTAGATATTGGTGATTATAATAGTGTTCTAGATATTGGTGATTATAATAGAGTGTTCTAGATATTGGTGATTATAATAGAGTGTTCTAGATATTGGTGATTATAATAGAGTGTTCTAGATATTGGTGATTATAATAGAGTGTTCTAGATATTGGCGATTATAATAGAGTGTTCTAGATATTGGTGATTATAATAGAGTGTTCTAGATATTGGTGATTATAATAGAGTGTTCTAGATATTGGTGATTATAATAGAGTGTTCTAGATATTGGTGATTATAATAGAGTGTTCTAGATATTGGTGATTATAATAGAGTGTTCTAGATATTGGTGATTATAATAGAGTGTTCTAGATATTGGTGATTATAATAGAGTGTTCTAGATATTGGTGATTATAATAGAGTGTTCTAGATATTGGTGATTATAATAGAGAGTTCTGGATACTGGTGATTATAATAGAGTGTTCTAGATATTGGTGATTATAATAGAGTGTTCTGGATATTGGTGATTATAATAGAGTGTTCTAGATATTGGTGATTATAATAGAGTGTTCTAGATCTTGATATAATGCTATGAGATAGCATTGAGTATACACACACACACACACTGGATAAAAAGGATCTTAGAAAAGCCACAATCCCAATGAAGACTGACATCTTGGAAGATTTCCAATTTCAAATAATTCTAAAATGTCTATTTTGTATTGTCTACTGGGGACTTGCTTGAAGTTTTCAGTTATATATTTTTTTAATGCTTAACATCATTTCTTGTGTAACTGTTTATGGGCTAAAATTGAACACTATTACATTCACTTATATTTTACATCCAATGTTCCCTTTGAGTTGTGCAGCCACACAGATATCTGATCCACACTGTGCAGAAGTTTAGAATTACTGCACAGCAAATTTTGAAAAATATTGCCCAAAAACAGATGCTGTGCAACATTGCTCATGAGTTTTTATTTTACTTCACACAAGGACCAACAAAACTTAGAGGAAACGTTGCTTACAGCATAATCTTGCAAATTCAGATTAACAACTACACATTGCCTGGATTTTTAAAACATCTTGTGTCTGTTATGGACTTTGAAAATAAATCCTTACTTGATGGTAACAAAATTGAACCATCAAGAACTAAAACTGTTGCAATGAGTGGAGAATCATGGCTTTTCTACTGTCTAAGAATATTAGCTTTCTTCATGTGAACACGGCCAGTCTGCCAGTATGTATGTCTATAATTTTCTTGTACGTCTACAATGTGCTTGTCTGTCAACAATGTTCTTGTGTGTCTACAATGTTCTTGTATGTCTACAATGTTTTTGTATGTCTACAATGTTTTTGTATGTCTACAATGTTTTTGTATGTCTACAATGTTCGTGTGTGTCAACAATGTTTTTGTATGTCTACAATGTTCGTGTGTGTCAACAATGTTCTTGTATGTCTACAATGTTCTTGTGTGTCAACAATGTTCTTGTATGTCTACAATGTTCTTGTATGTCTACAATGTTCTTGTATGTCTACAATGTTCTTGTATGTCTACAATGTTCTTGTATGTTTACAATGTTCTTGTATGTCTACAATGTTTTTGTATGTCTACAATGTTCTTGTGTGTCAACAATGTTCTTGTGTGTCAACAATGTTCTTGTGTGTCAACAATGTTCTTGTGTGTCAACAATGTTCTTGTGTGTCAACAATGTTCTTGTGTGTCAACAATGTTCTTGTGTGTCAACAATGTTCTTGTGTGTCAACAATGTTCTTGTGTGTCAACAATGTTCTTGTGTGTCAACAATGTTCTTGTGTGTCAACAATGTTCTTGTGTGTCAACAATGTTCTTGTGTGTCAACAATGTTCTTGTGTGTCAACAATGTTCTTGTGTGTCAACAATGTTCTTGTGTGTCAACAATGTTCTTGTCTCATGCTTACATTGAGAAAATATATATATACATCCACAAACCCACAATGACATTTAATATATTTAATGCTATGATACTTGATGGTGTATCACAAACTGGAGTTCCTCCAACTCTAACTGACACTGATCACAAGGGCCTGGCTTTTAGTTTACCTTGCAGCAGTTCAACTGACACTGATCACAAGGACCTGGCTTTTAGTTTACCTTGCAGCAGTTCAACTGACACTGATCACAAGGGCCTGGCTTTTAGCTTACCTTGCAGCAGTTCAACTGACACTGATCACAAGGGCCTGGCTTTTAGTTTACCTTGCAGCAGTTCAACTGACACTGATCACAAGGGCCTGGCTTTTAGCTTACCTTGCAGCAGTTCAACTGACACTGATCACAAGGGCCTGGCTTTTAGCTTACCTTGCAGCAGTTCAACTGACACTGATCACAAGGGCCTGGCTTTTAGCTTACCTTGCAGCAGTTCAACTGACACTGATCACAAGGGCCTGGCTTTTAGTTTACCTTGCAGCAGTTCAACTGACACTGATCACAAGGACCTGGCTTTTAGTTTACCTTGCAGCAGTTCAACTGACACTGATCACAAGGACCTGGCTTTTAGTTTACCTTGCAGCAGTTCAACTGACACTGATCACAAGGGCCTGGCTTTTAGTTTACCTTGCAGCAGTTCAACTGACACTGATCACAAGGGCCTGGCTTTTAGTTTACCTTGCAGCAGTTCAACTGACACTGATCACAAGGGCCTGGCTTTTAGTTTACCTTGCAGCAGTTCAACTGACACTGATCACAAGGGCCTGGCTTTTAGTTTACCTTGCAGCAGTTCAACTGACACTGATCACAAGGGCCTGGCTTTTAGTTTACCTTGCAGCAGTTCAACTGACACTGATCACAAGGACCTGGCTTTTAGTTTACCTTGCAGCAGTTCAACTGACACTGATCACAAGGGCCTGGCTTTTAGTTTACCTTGCAGCAGTTCAACTGACACTGATCACAAGGACCTGGCTTTTAGTTTACCTTGCAGCAGTTCAACTGACACTGATCACAAGGACCTGGCTTTTAGTTTACCTTGCAGCAGTTCAACTGACACTGATCACAAGGACCTGGCTTTTAGTTTACCTTGCAGCAGTTCAACTGACACTGATCACAAGGGCCTGGCTTTTAGTTTACCTTGCAGCAGTTCAACTGACACTGATCACAAGGGCCTGGCTTTTAGTTTACCTTGCAGCAGTTCAACTGACACTGATCACAAGGGCCTGGCTTTTAGTTTACCTTGCAGCAGTTCAACTGACACTGATCACAAGGGCCTGGCTTTTAGTTTACCTTGCAGCAGTTCAACTGACACTGATCACAAGGGCCTGGCTTTTAGTTTACCTTGCAGCAGTTCAACTGACACTGGGAACTCTCTGTATCGAAACTTGTCTTAAAGTTTTAGTAAAATGTCACATTTTTGGAACATTGGGTAAATAAAACAAGGGCTTTCATCCAAGCATTAACAGTGACGTCTACACAGCCAACATTTGGCATTGTCAAGGACTCTAGACAGCAAATAATCCCCTCATTGTTCAACCTCACTATTCACATCACAAGGCTTGTCTCTTTACTCTGTCACAAGTTGTGTTAACAGAGGACTGAGGCCAACTGTTCTGTTGGACTTGCATACACCACCAGGTTTAATTTATTGATTATTGCATACCTAAAGCAGATGGCTAGCTGGCTGTGTGGGAGTGTGTGTGCCTGTATGTAACCTTTATTTATGTGTGGGAGTGTGTGTGCCTGTATGTAACCTTTATTTATGTGTGGGAGTGTGTGTGCCTGTATGTAACCTTCATTTATGTGTGGGAGTGTGTGTGCCTGTATATAACCTTCATTTATGTGTGGGAGTGTGTGTGCCTGTATGTAACCTTCATTTATGTGTGGGAATGTGTGTGCCTGTATGTAACCTTTATTTATGTGTGGGAGTGTGTGTTCCTGTATGTAACCTTTATTTATGTGTGGGAGTGTGTGTTCCTGTATGTAACCTTTATTTATGTGTGACAGTGTGTGTGCCTGTATGTAACCTTTATTTATGTGTGGGAGTGTGTGTGCCTGTATGTAACCTTTATTTATGTGTGACATGGGTGATATTTTATGGTAATCGTATGTATACTTAATTTGGTTTCAGCTGTGACATTGAGTGAAAAAATATTCACATTATAAATACATGCAATAAGTGTATTTTGGGATAAGAAAATGTACTCTAATTTTACCAAACATTGGCTTTCAGTGAATGCTTCAAAAGTCTATGTATACAAAAACTGTAACTAACCTACAAACAAATGGGGAAAAATACCAAGAACTAATACCATCACCTGACAACACCTAAACTAATTGTTATCATTGCAACTAACACTACAACAAGAATGTTTTTAATGTTAGGAGAGATGGAATGAGAGAGATGGAAATATGCACACAAATTAAATAAAGGGGGATAACACCAAGCAGCACAACTCTAGTAAACAATACAAGGTGCTCAAGGATGGCGAACACCAAATCTTTATCAGGTGTGTTCACAGATGTTCAATGTAAGAGATGGCTATGGTGACAGCAATGTAAGAGATGGCTATGGTGACAGCAATGTAAGAGATGGCTATGGTGACAGCAATGTAAGAGATGGCTATGGTGACAGCAATGTAAGAGATGGCTATGGTGACAGCAATGTAAGAGATGGCTATGGTGACAGCAATGTAAGAGATGGCTATGGTGACAGCAATGTAAGAGATGGCTATGGTGACAGCAATGTAAGAGATGGCTATGGTGACAGCAATGTAAGAGATGGCTATGGTGACAGCAATGTAAGAGATGGCTATGGTGACAGCAATGTAAGAGATGGCTATGGTGACAGCAATGTAAGAGATGGCTATGGTGACAGCAATGTAAGAGATGGCTATGGTGACAGCAATGTAAGAGATGGCTATGGTGACAGCAATGTAAGAGATGGCTATGGTGACAGCAATGTAAGAGATGGCTATGGTGACAGCAATGTAAGAGATGGCTATGGTGACAGCAATGTAAGAGATGGCTATGGTGACAGGGGAAAAAAGGGTGTGTACTTTTGAAATAAATAAATTTCGGCAGCTAATCTAGGATTCTCACCTGCTGTTGCTAAAAACAAAAACAAACAGTCAACTTATTTCTAGCCCCGCATTGAAGCTGTTCTAAGTATTTTCATTATTTTCTTAGCTCAAACCATATATATCAATTACAAATGTTACTTCTATTCTTTGCCGCCTAATGCCAGAAAGTAAAATATGAAAATTTTATAGTTTCCTTAGTAAATAATACAAAAGGACGCAGCTTGTTTAAACTCACCTTTTCAATCTGGTGCGTGGACTGCGATGAAGTTGATAAATTTCTCTCCAAGTCAGCCACACGTTGCCGCGATGCTTTCAATCTACCACTCAGCTCCTCGATTTCTTCTGTAGAAATTAAACAACTGGTTCATTACTGAAGTTTGATTACTAATAACCAAACTTGATTATAATGCTCAAACACATGGCAGTGAAAATGTTTGTAAACAGGCAGAAATAACGAAACAGTGGGTAAGGTGAGAGTATATCAACAAGAGAGCATCTCACCTATCCTCTATGAGTATATGAACAAGAGAGCATCTCACCTATCCTCTGATCTGCTATCCTTTGAACTTGATTAACTTGTGATTGTAATTCTGTTTTCTCTGCTACTAGAATGCCTATAGTCTGTATATGAACCTGTCAATGGGACCATTTTTTCATTTATTCGTTCCAATTGTTTTAGAAATATTTTACACAACTACAGTAGCTTTATTATAGTAGACCCTTCTGTACTTGGAAATAATAGAACAAAATTCCTGTCAAGGAGGTAACAACAATGTTAAGATATGGACGTACTTGAAGCTGCTCTTTCAATGAACCTATGTCCTTCTTGTGCTTCTCATGGAAAGAATTCCTTTCTGTCTCTATCTGTTCTTGTAATGCTTTGGAATGTGCTCGCTGTTTAAGGCAAACGGGTGAAAAATGTTAATGGTACAGGTTAGCAAGGTGCGTGTTTGGTTAGGTTTTGAACTATAACAAAAATTATGACTACAAGTCTTAGTGAATGCTACAGAAATACCTCAAATATTGCTCCTACTGCACATTTAACATCAGACATGATATAATATATTTATCATATTTATGGAAAGACACAACAGAAAACTGTTATATCAAGGTGTGGTAGGAAACACCTATCACAAAACATGGTACAAAATACATGTGTCAAAACAATAAGAAACACTTATGTATAGAGGTGCCAGTAAAAAGACTTCTGTAAAGAGGTGCCAGTAAAGACTTGCGTATATCAGCACTAAATAAAGCAGACTTACAAGTTGTTGGTTCTGTGAGCTGAGTTGTTCATTGGCCTGTGCATGCTTCTCCAACAAGGCGGCCAGATCTCTGTTTCTCTCCTATTACAGACAAATTTACAAACAAATTTATTTCAACAAATCTTCTTCTTTAAAAAACAGTACACAGTGGTGCAAACAAATGAGATGCTAATTTAGTTTAATTCAGTCACTTGTTAGTAAAGCTGCAAAATATTAGTGCTTTTAAAATCAAACTGATCCTTATACAAGCCTATGCCTAAATGCACTTACACCATTCAAAAGCAACCAATACCAGTGTCTTCATTAAATGAAATCAAAGAAAGAAATAACCTCTATTGTAAGCGAATATCTCTAGAACATTTTAAGATTGTTAAGTTCATGTAAATATGCTAATCAATGATTTGGGAGGGGTGGAGGCCAAGCACAAGATGTAAGATGCATGAAGGATTCAATTTATATTAATAGTGCAAATAAAAATATTTTTACTATATTTACTATTTTACTAGACACCATGTATGTTTTTCTATTTAAGAAGAGAAAGAAAACACTTTTATTGAATTTTAAACAACAAAAAGTGAGTTGTATTAATAAAAAAAATGGCAATTGTAATATATTTAATGGTTCTTCTAGTAAATTATTAATTTATTCTTCAGGATATACCAATTTCATTTTCCTTAATTTTGAAGGTAATGAATTAATTAATTATTACTTCGGAAAAGGGAAAAACAAAACAAACAGAAAACACAAAATCTATTTTAAATTTAACAACAGTTTTCATGCAGGATCAAAACCAACATTAACAGCAATGTCATATTTTCATTTCAAATTCTATATGCATTGCAGATGGCTTTGAATAGTCTTGCTTAAATAAAGACATAGTTAAATTTTGGGTAATAGATGTCGCCACTACATATTCAATTCAATGTTTTTATCACAAGATCTTAATCTTGGACAAGGAATTTGTTGTGGTAAGATAAAAATATCAAATTAAAGTATTCCAGTAGAAATGCTGATTATATAAACTATTGATTTCTTTTATTTTTAAAAAAACATAACTTGTTTAAAGCTGGAAAGCATATATTTTGGCAATAAAAACCCTTCTGTATTAGCATTGATACTAATATTTTAAAAAATGTAAGCATTCCTTTAGCATCACAGCTTATTTGTCTTTTTAAGCACAAACACTCAAATAGAACTATGGTATTAAGATTAAAAAATCTCTATTAACTAAAGAGCAGTGTATTAAACAATTTTTTTAAGATCCAATCCAACACCTTCAAAGCAATCAGTGCAAAGCAAAATGACATTAACTTGACTTGAGCTAACTTTGCTTAAGTTGTTCAAATGTTGATGATACAAAAGAAGCATGTTACTTATGAGTAGTAAAAAGAAAACGTCCAATTTGTGCAAATGTTGATGATACAAAAGAAGCATGTTACTTATGAGTAGTAAAAAGAAAACGTCCAGCACCTCAAGCTCCTGCAGCCCATTGTTGGGTGAATCCTCCCAGTTGACATATGCCGCTGACTGCAACAAGCAATAGGGGAAATAAGGAGATAACAATACAAGCACTCATCAGTGGTCAAGTAAGAAAAAAACAACCCTCATAGTCTTATATTTCATGATGTGTGCCCAATGCAACCCTCTAAGTCAACATAAAATGCATTTATACTGTACAAAACTATTACACGGTAACAGGCTGTTTTATCTATCTACAATCTACTTAAATTAATAATGGAGAGAAAGAAAAAATATTTTTTCTGCCAAATATTTATTGATTCCGTCCGATTAACCTTTGATAATATTCTAAATCATCCTTAAAAACAAAATTGATCATTTATAAAAGTTTTCATAATTGAATATCTGGGATTTGTCACTAAAGAAATTTTAATTTGGTCACAACACATTCAAGATGCTAATTCAGTGTCACAATTGCTTGATAATTTAAAAAACATCATGTATGATAACTCTTTGGTTCAAATTTCAACAAAACAAATGAGATAACAATAGCACAATATTAAAGACCTGTCCTTCAAAACAATATAGAATAAACTGAACAGAGACATGCATGAAATTATTTACTAAACACCATCTTCTTCTAATAATTTATTGCAAACAGAGCTTTTATAATGATTTATAAAAATTGGCGCCTCTGCATGCTGGGAAAGAGATTTTTATTTTAAAAAACAACAATATTTAGGTATTGTTTAGCAAGCGGGTGAAGAAGTCAGCAAAACATTGAACTCAGGAATGTAAAATGTGTGAAATAATAAATGTAATCCTCTTTCACTTACGGCAAGAGATGTTGTGTTTGGTTTGCTTCTGGCCTGAAAAGAAGAAACTCCTGACATTTTTTTATTCTAGGTAACCAAGAGCTTCAAACAATTTAACAACCCAATGGATACTCATAACTCTATCTAAATTCCTATGTTTTGTTCAACTTAACCCATTGCACAGAGAAACTGTTTCCAATGTTTTGCTGTAGTTTTGTTTTAATTAATTATTTTTCACCTTAAGTCTGAGGAAATAAAACATATCAATAGTTTTACCTCAGATAAGAGACCATTAATTTGTCGAGACAACTGCTGAAGACTCTCTGTTGAAGCTGTTGTCCTGCAATTTAAATTTTGAAATTCAGTCATCAGCAAATATTTCAGCATGCTAAACATAGACATAAGGCTAAAGAATCCCAAATGTTGCATACATCGAAGTATTTTTTTTAAAAACTATTTATAGAAATAAGATAATTTGAACTTAAGTGTTGATCTTTTAAGAAAAGATGACATATATATTGCAGTAACCTTATATTTTTCTCTGAATCATTTTTTCTTATTTCTAGATCTCTTGCTGCCCTCCTACTTGAAGAGTTTTGATTCTGAAAGAAAAAGTTAAGTTCAGAAGGGTTTTTAAAATTAATTTTCTGGAATATATACTGAACACATTTAAAAAAATAGATTTAAGATTTTAAGGTTTAGCCCCCACTTTGGATTTCATAAACTTAAGCAATGTATTTCTCACTTATTTACACACTTAAAGTACATTGGTCAGATTTTATTAAAGTTAGCTGTCAGTGCAAAAATTTTCAAAAGCATTTTTTTATACTTTTAATAAGACCAACTGACAATTTTACTGACCTCAATTGGCGGAGAAACTGTCCGCACCAATTTTTCCACAGGTTCTTTAGAAATTTCTCTTTCAGAAGATTCCCTTGTTCTTGAAACACTGCGAGCTCTACCTGAATTTTGAAACTGCTTCAACTGTAAATAAAATATATTAAGATTCTTCTAAAAGATTTTTAAGTGGGTTTATTCTTCATTGGTACTTCTATAAGTGTGTCTTTCAAATATATAATATAGATCTTTTTTAAAAAAAGATTTAAACAAATTCTACTTCCAAAAACTCTAAATTTAAGCCTAAATATTATTTTAAATAAATCAAACATCATTTATTAGACACTTTGGTAAAAAAATAAACTTTTAAAAATTGAAATACCAATGGCATAGTTAAATAGAGCTGATTTTTAAGTAAATTTTAACACCAAAATTATATTTTTAGGATTTGTAGTTTTAAAATTATGGATTCTTAAAGTGTGGTTCAATTTGTCCCCATCCCCAATGCATTTTTCCTCCACATTTTGTGACCTCAATTCGGCTGTTCGCATCACGCACTTTATCTCTCGTTTTTAATAATTCAGGATCAATGCTATAAATAAAATTATTATTTCTTTATTTTGTTTTTAAAATATTCTTTATTAATAAATCATTTCGCTTTGTATTAACAGTAAAATTTAGCTTTAAACGATGTTTATGTTGTGTTGACAACTTCCAGTTCACACAACTAACATGACCTACATATGACTAAGTGAACTGCCCTATATAAAAATATACAAATAATATAAGGAAATCCTTTTGAACCTTCAACTTTGGCTCATGACTAAGTAATTTAACAACCCTGACCAATGGCTAAATAGTTTTTGCACACGGCCACAACTAATGAATGAAACTATTGAAGACATAGTTGTAGTAGGTGTCACAATGAGGTTGAATGAATAGTAATGGTTGCCAGGGACAAGTCTGCACACGGTACATTATGATCTTTTATAATATCAACCCTGAAGGGTTTAACAGTCTAAATTAAGTATATTATTTAATTAATTCCATATTAGATCATTTTTTAAGTTCAATTATCAAATATTTTAAAAGTTAATAGGCAAAATAATTAAATATTTTATAAGCATCTGGGACTTCCGCCATTAAAAGGGGAGGTGTCACTTCGATATAAATAAGTACTCCTCGTTAAACTTAACTAATGGCCGCAACATCCCAGCTACATGAGAATTGGCACACATATACATCGATAGATTGTGAAAACATATTTTTAATATGAAAGACATATTCTTTGAATTTCTTCAAAAAATTTTGGGTCAAACACTGCCTATTTTAACCTTAGAATTACAAAATACTGGTTGATTGAAAATACAAAGGAAAGCTAACAAAATGTAGGCCAATATGTCCTCCAAACAGACCTGCCAACCTGCCAAGAAAAAAAAATCTGTTTGAGGGTTCACGCGCGGCGTCGCGCCCCACTGTGCTGGTTTAAGAACTACATACTAAATAAATATAAAGTAATAAAGTTAAATCTATTATCTTTTAATTCTAAGTGTCTACAGACACCATCAGACCACAGAATACTGGAAATGTTTACATTGCATTCAGATACACAATGACCATGTTTTTCACATATGAACAGAGGCTGCATAGAGTTCAGTTTTCCAGCATTTTCCTAGTGGCCTTTTGAACATGTCAAATAGTTATTTCGTCAATTGAAGTTAGCTTTGCAATTGATTTTAGTTAAATATTAATTTAGTTAGAAACTTTAGAAAGAGTATCAGTCATCTGAATTAATATGATTGTAATTTTTCTGGAAACATTTCTTTGACTCTGGAATTAAAGAGATAGTGATAGGTATTGGAAAAAATATTTATTTCTTCCAAAAAGAAGGGTGGTAAATAAAACTTTCGATCTCATAACTGACTTTCCTATTCCTTCAACAAAGTAATTGTTAACATTAACAGATGTCACTAGCCTACTTTTACTTTACTAATTAATTTATTAACAGTTGTAATTTTTGCATAAACTATTTTTATTGTTATCATTTAACCCACCACTTTCAAACGATAATTTAGGTCTGGCACAAATTGCAAATGTTTCTCGCCACAGAGCGATGGCAGAATAAATGAGTGTTTTTTCCAAATACTGGCTGTTTTGAAAACGAATGTCCGAATGACGTCTTTTCCTTATTTGTTTAGTTAGACTAGTCTTAGTACTAGTACTAACACTCTGAAGCTCAGTCACTGGAAACCCGTTTTTAGCAGCTTTCCTTAAAAATGTATCCATTTTTTAAATTATTTTTTTTAAAGTCACAGAACAGCTGAATTATTATTTTTTTAATAGGCTGGTAAAAGGAATAATGTATGATCGGATGGCCAACAAAGAAAGATTTAGAGATGGCGGTTCGCTTGGATAACGGAAGTACAGGAAAAAACCTAGGAAGTGGCATTTTCTAAATACATCACCGCCATAATTACTGGAATTTTATTATTTTATGATTATAATGTTGCCAGTTGCGACTTTCAGACTTTTATAACGTGACAAATTTGCTGCGTCGTCATTTTTTTTTGGAGGAGGGGGGGGGGCTTTTTCTTTTTATAATTTTTTCTTCTCGGAAAATCTGAAGATTAAGGGTCTTATAGGAATTTTGTAAGCATGGGTAAAAAAATCTGTATAATTCCGAAAAAATCGGGAGTGTTGGCAGGCCTATCCAAAGCTTTAGACTGGAAAAGGAACTCAAATATGTTTCGAAAGGACCTATTTATAAATAGTTTTACACCCTCCTCGGAAAAATTAAAAACTTGGATCTCAGGGGCCGATTTTTTTTCCAGATACAAAAAACGTAGTAGTCTCCCCTGACATACCAAAGTACCTACTTTCATCATACATGACATTTCTACTCTACTTCTAATATGTAAGTCTTCTACTCTATAGGGATATATTTAGCCTAATGGATTCACTGGTATAGGGGAAGGCAATGGTTTTTGTATTTTTTCAGTAACTCATATTTAAAATTTACAGTCCAAGAATCCCAGGATTGCAGGATTACCGACTATGTCAATGTCAATATTCACTATATTACTATATTGAATTTATTGAAGTATGTTATTGTCACTTAGATTACTTTGTTTAAATTTTGAGTGAAAAGTGTAAACAAAACAAAGGCAAGGCCGGGATTAAAGACTGTTTAAAAAATATTGTTTCCGAAAAAATATAATAGATATAATCTAATTGTAATATTTTGGTATTACAGTTCACAAAGTTGTATAATCTAAAATAAAACTTAAGCACGAACTTTTTTCTTTGCAGCTGCTATTTTTTCCTTTTTGTTGCTGTCCGCCATGTTGGATATTGCATGCGCATTATTGACACGCAACTCAACTTCCTGGAAGAATTAAAATAAATGAATATATGATTATTAAAGAAACAAACACATCTAATCTTTTCCTTAAAAAAAATAACAACAATAAACTTTGAAATTCATTTTTAACCTTGTTCAAGGCCGGCCTTATGGCAAGGCAAACGAGTCAACCGCTTTGGACCCCGCGCTTGACTAACATTTTACTTTTTTTTTACAATTTTAACACTATTACGTAATACTTGTTTAAAGTTGTTTTTTTATAACATCACTGACATCAGTATCCAGAAAACTTTTTTTCAGGATATAATAATTCGACAAATACCGTACTAATATAATAAAATATTATAATCATCCTAAATCCTAATGAAAAACAGGGTAACCCTGCAATTTCTACACGTATATTATTTCACAGCGAAATTTAATTTTCTCGTGAGAACTTACGTTTTTAATTTATTAAATGTATAATTATATGTTGTATTTCAGCGCTAATTTGTGAGTTTTTTAATTTCTAAAAATTAAACAACTTTTGATGGTCCTAGATATCTCAAAATTTTACTACAGATAGATCTTGGATGACAATGCATTGTATCAAAATTTCAGATCGATCGAATGTACCGTAATTAAATTAATGCATTTTTATATATCTCTATATAGCATCTGTACCCGTCTGCTATTGTTTACATCCACGTGCGTGCCACCGGAGTTCACCCCAGCCAACGATTACCAAATTCCCGGTGTTTAACAGCTCAGTAATACGAAACTAAATCTTAATTGACATGACAATACAAGAGGAGCAACAGGAGTTTTGATTATTCAAACATTCCCTTTATCAATTATGCCCCTTCTCACACCCACATTAAAAAAAAATACTTTGACAGAAAATCTTTTTATTCTAAAAGGACACTCTTTTATTTACACTTAGAAAGTGCACTGAAAAGAAGAAAATAAAAATATATTTTTAAAAAGATTTTTAAAAACACGCTTTTGCGCTTAAAAGAAGAAAATAAAAATTTTCTATGATTTCAGGTGAAATCCGTGGACCTATCCACTGCACATAAAAGCGTGGGGCGCTCATCACAACTCTCTATCATGTACAAGGCTGCGAAACATAAATACACATATTCGCAATATATATAGATTTAATTATCTGCTCTTAATAAAATTACTCAAATTACTATTTTAAAAAGCCAGAAACGCATTTAGCTCATTTTTATTTAATTTCTTACATTAAGGATTATTGGAAATAGGTGAAATAAATTTACAGGGCGGGGGTGGAGGTAAATAGTTAAAGTGGGTAACTTGAAGGTATGTTGTGTCAAGAGGATATTTTGAAGATGGGAAATTCACGCAATCCCGTGCTATTGTTCTGGTGTTGTTTTATTTAATTTATTCATTTATTTTGAAAGCTGTAATCATGGTGTGTATGAAATCAAATGGCTTTTATTTTTATTTAGGTGAATAAGCTGATTATATATACATGTATGTATATATAATTTACTTACATGTATATAAGAGATGACATCTTGGTGTGGTGTTTTCTGAACGAAATCGGAAGACACATTTTATGCAGCTGTTGAACCCAAAGCAGCACTCAGTAGATGATACAGCTTGTCAACTAGGTCGTCGCAAGGACTAGGTAAAATTTCATTATGACACTGTCATACAACGGTGTAACTAGGATTTTTACGTGGGGGGGGGGCTGCAGGTGCATAGTTTGCCGCCCCCCCCCCTTATAAAATATATTATTACCGGAGTACTAACTATAATAATGAAAAAGAATTTTTATTGGAAAAAAATGGGAACATTATAAATTACTATGTTAGAAATGAAAATGAAGAGCTTTCCTTTCTCGATTTAAAATATAAGTTTTTTGCTTTTTCTTATGGTAAAATCTTTGATGGCGTTGTCAATTTCAATGTTTTCAGTCATTTCCTTCACAATTGACAATAGCTAAGTTAACCAGATAAGTCAATGTTAGTTAACTCATTGTTGATCCAAAAAAATTAAGATTAACATAAGTTTTTAGTAGCTTTTCTCGCAGCTGGCTTAAATTATGACAATTTTAAGAACTATTGGAAGTAATGTAATAAGAGAACTTATTTAAGAAATATAAAGCTACCTATTCATATAGGATACACAAAAAATACTTAAAGATTAAACACTTGACACAAAAACTTAGTCGAAACCTCCAAAATGAATATATAAACAATGTAATTACCAAAGATAACAATAAAAACTTATGGTCCTTTATCAAATCTTAAAAAATGGAACCTTCAGGAATAGCCACACTAAAAGGCTCAAATAATAAAACCTATAATGATAATGAAACTAAAGCTAATATCCTTAACACATATTTTGCATCATCTTTTTCTGCCTCAGGCGACAAGGAAGTTTTAATAAATTTAAATAAAATGGCGGAAATAGGTAACATAATTGTAGATGAGATAGGTATACATTCACTCCTAAAAAACTTTAAAAATAAACAAAGCTACTGGCCCAGATGATTTGCCTGCAAGGTTATTAAAAGAACTAAGCAATGAACTGTCCCCAATCCTTGTAGTTCTCTTTCAAGCCTCTCTAAACCAGGGTAAAGTGCCCCAGGATTGGAAATTAGCTAACGTAACTCCACTCTTTAAGAAAGGGGATAAATCAGACCCTGGTAATTACAGGCCTGTATCACTTACTAGTATCACCTGTAAATTACTAGAACACATAATATATAGTAGAATAGTTAACCACCTTGACAAATATAATGCCCTATGCCCACATCAACACGGCTTTAGAAAAAACAGATCATGTGAAACACAATTAATAGGTTTAATAGATGAACTATCAAAAGGCTTAGACAAAAATGATCAAATAGATACAATATTACTAGACTTCTCAAAAGCATTTGACAAAGTTCACCACCTTAGTTTACTTAAAAAACTTAACTACTTTGGAATCTCAGGTTCCTTACATCACTGGATCCAAGACTTCCTTTTGGGCAGGGAGCAAACTGTAATAATTAATGGATCTAAATCTGCACCAATAAAGGTTAACTCAGGAGTTCCACAAGGAACTGTGCTAGGTCCCTTACTCTTTTTAATTTATATAAATGATTTACCCAACAACATCTCAACAGGTACAAAAGTTAGGTTATTTGCTGATGATTGTATAATCTATAGAACAATTAAATCAGAACAAGACAGCAAAATTTTACAAAAAGACTTAGATGAATTGATAAAATGGGAAACTAACTGGAGTATGTCTTTCCACCCAGAAAAGTGTCAACTGTTAAGAGTAACAAAGAAAAAGAAACAAATAAATTCAAAATATTACATTCATGGAAAAGAACTGACCCAAACTAAAGATGCAAAATACTTAGGAGTCTTAATAAATGAGAAACTATCATGGAATCCCCATGTCAATGAAGTTATTAAAAAATCAAACAAAACCTTAGGCTTTATAAAAAGAAACTTTAACAAATGTAATAGAGATATAAAACTAAAATGCTACCTCACTTTGGTGAGACCTGTACTAGAATATGCATCTTCTGTATGGGACCCATCCACCAAAGAAAACATTGATAAACTAGAACAAATTCAAAAAAGAGCTGCCAGATTCATTACTGGAGAATATTCAAAACTGACAAGAATAACACCATTAGTTAAATCATTAAACCTTGAAACACTAGAGGATAGAAGAACCAAAAGCAAAGTAGTAATCATACATAAAGCAATTAATTCTAATTTAGAAATACAACACAAAGATAACTTAATACAACCCTCAGATAGACATAAGGATAAAAACACCTTTCTTATTCCGTATGCAAGAACAAACACATACAAGTTTTCCTTCTTCCCGTCCGGAATTCGGGCGTGGAATGGGTTGCCTGAAGAATCCAGGAAAACCAACACTTTATCAGCATTTAAATCTCTAATAAAAATGCAGGACTAAACACAAACCATAGATAAGCGTAGGACGCAATAATCTTCTGTATAGAAGGAGCGTCTGTAAACAGATAAGATAAGATAAGATAATGTTGTTATTTGAAGAGTGAAATAGCGTAAGAAACAAAACTTTATTAAATAAAGTGGGTTTAAATTTATCCTTTCATCTTAATTGTCCGTGAGTTCAACAAAAGCAGTGTTTCTCAATTATTTTCTGTCATGCCACCCCCACCCCCCCTAGGAAGAAAAAAAACATTTCGCGCCCCCCCCCCGCGCGCGACAGCAAATAGTATCATTTGTCTATAAAATTGTTTTAAGTACACCTCTGCATAACGGTCAAATGAGCCCCCCTGTGCCTGTACGGGCTCTAATTTGAAGCCATTGTCATTTACATCCAGAATATTTTTATTTTTTAAATCAAATATATTTTCCACCGATGGTCATGGGTTCGAATCCACGTGAAGGCAAGGATTTGTTCCCGGGGCCAAGGGTGTCCCTGAGTCCACCCAGCTCCAAATGTGTACCTAACACTAGTTAGGGAAATAAAGGCGGCTGGGTAATGCGTGTAACCCTCATACCCGTGGCCTGTGAAGGCTGCTAAACTTGCCAACAGACCGGCATGGTCTGTGGACGCAATAATCTTCTGTATAGAATGAGCGTCTGTATAGATAAGACAAATTCTGAAGTTGCCAAAACCTCTCATGAATTTCTACTGTAATTTCATCTGATGAAGAAAACAACTTTCTTGTCAACTCGCATTCGTGTGACAAGGCTGCATCTTCACTTCCATCATCAAAAATTTATCTCTGTTTTTTTCTGGAGGTTCAATTAAAATGCCAATGTCTTTCAAACATGTATATTCCTAAGCCCAAGTCAAAACAGCTGCTAGCTATTCCATTCTTTATTTGTGAGAGGCATCTAAAAATAATCCATTTTTTAAGCACAGTGATTCATTCATTTACATACAGTAAAATCAAGTTTGTCTTTACCATCTGATCTCACATTTAGGTGTAATTAACTTTCATTTGTCAAGTGTGTGACACTTTTCAAATCTCACTGCTCTAATATCAATCGAAAATATCATCTATAGGTTCAGGCCATTAACTTACATCGTTTAAGTACCTAATATATATGCTGTTAACTGACTTGCTCAAGTTTATTCTGGTTCATCTATACTATAAACTCTAAAGGCTTGAGCCATTTAATATTTTGTTATTTACATTGCTAAAAGTACCTATTTGTTGTTAAGATTTGCTGAAGCTTGATTGGGTAAGGTAATTTTTGGTTTTACAAGAGGAGTGGCTGAAAAACTGGACGATTCAATTGCAGGTGTCAACACATCAGTCTTACATTCTCGAACCACTTCAGCAACTTGGCTTTTCAATTAAGCAGCAAATGTATATTTTGTTTTTCCTATTTTATATGGAATTGTGGAATGAATTTAAAACAACGCAGTAAATAAATTATGTGATCCGTGAAAATTAATTTATTGTTATAACAAAGTTACGAGAAAAGACAATCTTAGAATGTGTCAATGGCATGATTCATTTAACTAACATGTATAGTATGCGAGCTTCAAGCCATGATTCTTTACATCAATAAGTTGGAGCAGTAACAATAGACATCAACATTTTGTAATCATGAGCTCCTGTGAACAGACACAAGTACCCAGAATAACAAATTACCAGTCATTAAAAGTTGTTGTTGTTTTTGTTTCTGTCTTATTTATATTGATTAGACTTAATCATTTCAATATTAAAACTTAAATGATTGAAAATTACTGCAGTTTAAATTATCATAAGTCAACCATCTTTCAAAGCCAAAGTAAAACTTCTTCTTTACTTTTTATAAATATGAACATTTTGATTATATACACATTAATTTAAATGTTGAGGTACAGTAATAGAAATAATATATATAATTTTTTTATATTTTAAACTTTATTTAAATTTATTGAAAGGATACCAGTGAAGTAAATAATTTAAAATATGGTTTATTAGATTTCCTTTTGTATATACTATATAAATATATAATACATTATCATATTTATAAGGTTTCCCTTGGAAACTAAGAACTCATTTAATATCACAGACAACTGATTGCATTATATTACACACAATGGTCAATTTAAAAGCAGTTCTTTGAACTACATACACATTTTTTTAAGGTTTTGTATTTTTAAAATCTTACAGACAGCCTGGTTTTAATATTAAATAATATTTTAGAAAATAATTTAAATAAAATAAAATAATATTTTATAAATGTTCACTTAGGGGCTAAATATCAACAATATTTTATAAATGTTCACTTACGGGCTAAATATCAACGTAGCAGATTTTAATAATTATTTAATCTTTAGTCTAAAAATTTTAATTTATTCAAAGTTAATATTTCCTTCCTAGGCAATTGTTATTAGTGTATATAGGATAATTTGGCATTGAATCAAGATGTGAGTACATATAATGTACAGAAAAAAGAATTTCCTATTTGTATTGGATAATAACTTAATTGGACAACAAAATCTTGTAATCAGACAACTTTCCATCCTCAGCTGGCTTGGATCTTGCTGAGTCTTTCATTCTGACGTCTGATGACATGACTGAGGCAGGGGGAATATAAGATGAACTAGTAGGGGTTGGAATCTTTCTTCTGACAAATACTTTGTTCCCAGGCTTTGGCTGAAAATCCAAATCCTGTGGAAATTTATTATTGATTACAAATAATTTTTCAAACAAAAATTCATAATAAAAATAAATGTAGCATTTATAAAACTGTTTGTGTTGAAAAAGATGTTACAAAAACGAAATAAGACATGGTATCATATTTCCTATTTTTCTTTACCTGCTTTACTTTGCTGTATTTCTGGTTTGTCTAGCATTTTACCAGATAGCTTTCCTATATCATATTATTCTTATTAAAATGAAATGGCACAATATCAAAATACTTTAATATAATATGATTCTGATCTCCTTATCAACAATAGATATTCTGTTACTTTATGAAAATGTTTTAAAAAATCACATTTTTATTCTAATCTATCTATTTGAAATGCTATAGATTTGAGTAAGGTGTAATATAAATATTTCACCTAATTTACACTATCTTAAAGAATTAATTGAATAAAGCTATAATTCTCTAAACAAATGAAGATTTGATTTTTTTATATAGTATTATATTTTACCCGTGCCAGTCGCCGTAGCTGTGTGACTTGGGGTTTACCCCTTGGGTTGTCTGTCTGGAGAAATTCTCTCAGCCTATTTTCTAATGAGCCAAGTTTAGCATCATGGTCTTCCATATTTTCCAACTCTTGAGAAAACCTAGAGATGGGACTGAGGACAGGAAGTGTTATTGAGTGAGTTCTTTAATTGCATCAATTTAGTTTCAGTGGGTCAAAAATGTGCCCCCCCCCCTACCCACTGTAAAGAAAAGAGACATAACTCATCCAACACTATCAAGTAGCTTGGGATTACTAATTATTTGTGTGTGTGTGTACGTCATCAATGTCAAATTATAAAGATATTATTATAAAAACTAATTCAATGTCATATAGAGGTGAGTTTTTTTTTATAGCATCTCTTCAGAGAAATGGGTTTACAAAAAAATTTTTTATGGGATCTACTAATTATACCTGTAGCCTCCCCTACTTTCTTGTTCACGATTTATCTCCTCTTGGTGATTCTCATAGTCTCCTTTCCCATTTTTAGAATGTAAGGAATCTTGAATGTCCCGAAATGACCTTGGTTGGCTTGTCATAATTCTGCCACAAATGACTCTCGTGTCCGAATGTGAGTTCATGTGACCAGCTGCCGCCGCCATAATTGCACTGCTCAACAGAGAAAATTTAACATCACGTTACTAGGCACATGTCACTGACATAAGATATGTTGATATAATTACATGCCACTGATGTATGATGTGGTGATAATTACATGCCACTGATGTAAGATGTGATTTTGTTTTTTAAAACTTTATTTCTTTATTTTATAAATAGCTAATTAAAATTTTTTTTAATGTTTATTCCCTTTTTTTTCTTCTGATAATCCTAATGTCAAATCATTCAAAAATTTTAATTTATCTGTATTTTTATCAATACATGTCCTAATACAATAGAATGTTGGGCACCAACCTCTTTGATGTGTGAGGTAAAAGTCTATCGAATCTGTCTCCCCGTTTAGCCTGTACCCTTAGTTTTGTTTTCTCTCTTAGTTTGATCAAAAAGAAAACACTTCCAGGCCCATGGAGATCAATCAAAGGTCCCTTTAAAAATACAAGACAGTAAGTCAACATAACAAGACAAGCACTCAAGAGACAATAAGTCAACAGAACATTACCATTTAATTCTACTCAGCACATAAAAAATTAAGCCCATCTCAAAATTTAACTAATTTTATGCAAATCATTCTCTGTCCTGTCTCACCTTGTGATTAAGGAACTCTTTCTCTGCCGTGGACACCGTGTGTTCTTCTTTACCTTTATCAGAAACAGGCGGTGGCTTGTTTTTACTTTGAAGTATTTTAAGTAGGTACCTGTTAAACATAATAATAAAGTTAAGCATTACATTTGCCTCAGAGTTCATTTTAGAAATTACTTTACTATTGAGTTTTTGTTGTCAGGGATTGAAGATGAGCATTTAAAAAAATTATTATTAGATAAATACTTTTAATTACTGACAATATCAAGTTGTTCTAATAAATACTCTTTAATGGAGCTTTATGAAGAGTTTATATTAAATTTATTTTAAAATTATTAAATTAAAATAAAATGTGTAACAATTGAATCTGATGAATCTATTCTACTATAAATGCCATGCTATGGAATGTTTTCTTCTTTATTCATCAAGATTAAGAACCATAAGCAGCTGGTTATCCAATGAAAACCCAGATTGAGAGGATTAAAGTTTGAGGGTAACAAAGTGTAATTCTGTCCAACTGTGTTTATTATACTACAACATTTAGTATAAATTATGTTAAATAGAGTGACCCTGAATCCATATAAACACTTGGAATTCCTGCATTATGTCATACTGACCTCAAGAACGGGATCTCCTGTGATGGGTTTAACAAGGAAAGCCTCGAGGCTAATCTCACACTAATCTCTTCTCTCATAGCCTCGATGGTCCTTGGATGCCGCCGAACAAATAACCGTTCATAATGTTTCTGTTCAAGAACCAGCACTTCTGTTGATTCTTTACATATCGCTGTTTGCATGAAAGTCTGAAGGTCCATGGCCAGTTCAATGTCCCCTGTGTTTGGGACATGAATTTTGGAATACTTAATGCTTTAATAATGAATTCATACCATATGTTATAAAAAAAACTCTGAATCATAAGTTCATTTCTTTAAAATTCCTCTGGACATGTCATCTTTGAATCCAAGGAAAGTGAAAATCTACTATTTTCAAAATTAACTTTCAGGTTCAGGCTAAAACAATTCTACAGATTAATTTTGTATAAAATAATATTACAATCCTTATCGAGTTATTTTAAGAATAAAAAAAAATCAGTTTATCACCTTTAAAGTCAATATGTTCATGATAAGAAAATGTTTTTTTAAAATATAAAATGGGTGATTTCAGCATTTGAAAAATATTTTACATTGATGCCTTCAGAGCTTTTTGATTTTTAGAGTTAGAGTTAACATTTACTTAAACTCACCAACACTTTCATTAACAAAGTTAACATTTACTTAGACTCACCGACACTTTCATTAACAAAGTTAACATTTACTTAGACTCACCGACACTTTCATTAACAAAGTTAACATTTACTTAGGCTCACCGACCCTTTCGTTAACAAAGTTAACTTTTACTTAGACTCACCGACACTTTCATTAACAAAGTTAACATTTACTTAGACTCACCGACCCTTTCATTAACAAAGTTAACATTTACTTAGACTCACCGACACTTTCATTAACAAAGTTAACATTTACTTAGGCTCACCGACCCTTTCATTAACAAAGTTAACATTTACTTAGACTCACCAACACTTTCATTAACAAAGTTAACATTTACTTAGACTCACCAACACTTTCATTAACAAAGTTAACATTTACTTAGACTCACCGACACTTTCATTAACTCCTAAATGACACAGCCTCATGCCCCTGCTGCCTTCTCTCCTCTTGGTGTTGTTGTTCATGTGGTGATGGTGGCTGATGTGACTGTGATCAGAAAGTTGTTGCCGGCTGTGATCACCTTTCTTCATTAACCTGTATAATGTATATTGTGGTGCAGTTTAAGTTAATTTAACATGTAATTCAAAATCTCAATTTTTATTTTTTATTTTATTTTTGTTTTCTGTAATATGCAGCGAAAGTTTCAATCTGTGGTTGGCTGTACTGGAGACCTCCCTCTTCCATTCTCTTCATACTCACATACTCACATGCTCACATACTCACATAAGTCAAAATCAAAGTTCTAATAATAATGCATATGGCGTTAAATTCTAATTCGGAAATGGAACACAAAGATTATCTAAAACAACTCAGATAGACAAAGGGACAAAAATACTTTTCCTGTTCACTAAGCAAGAACAAACACATTGTCATACAAATTTTCCATCTTCCTGTCTGGCATTAGGGCATGGAATGGTTTGGCTGAACAATGGAAATCTACACACATACAATATTCCTAACTCTAATAAAAATGCAAGACTAGACGCAAACCATGAATAAGCGTAGGACCCAATATTCTTCTGTATAGAAGGAGGGTCTGTAATATATAAGATGAGACAACTCACTTGTCAGCTTCGTTCTCTTTGGCAGCCTTGAAAATTGCTGGGTATTGCTGGGAATGCTGGGATGGGTCAACTTGTATTTCCACTTGACCGCTGGACAGAGAGGTATTCAAATGATCAGCTGTAATAATATCCTTAAGCCGGTTGGGAGGGAGTGGGGGGGGGGATTTAGAACTCAACCAAGTTTAATCATCACCCCCACCCCAAAAGTAAATATGTATTTATTTATTCCCAGGGGAGAGGGGACACAAAGAGCAATAACTCTGTTCTAATGCAATCCTGGATGGCTGGAGTCCAGATGCCTCATAAAAAAAGATGTATTGGTGAATAATAAATGTTTGAACTTCAAAAACAAACAGTACTAAAAAATCTCTAAAAAATAGAATAACTTGTTTAACTGAGCAAAAGTTGTTTTATTGCAGACTGTGTTTTAATATAGAATATACAGAGAGAGGGGGGACCATAGCAGTTAGCAATCATGTTATTTTTGATGGTGGCATTAATCGAACAAAATTCATTCTTTCTATTTGATTATAACTAGATATGGTAAGACGGTTGTAAAACATATATGCACCAAACAATCACCATGACATAGATTACTGCTATGGTAAGTGAGCTAGAATTGGGAGAATCAGTTGACAACACTTGAACAACAGGATGATTTCTGCAACAAATAACAATGGCATCAACAATTGATAGCTGTTGTTGCTTTGTTTGGAAGAGTAGCTGTACCTACCTGAGAATAAAATACATGTATGTTGTTCTGTCCCCTTGTCGAACTAAAGAACTCTCATAGGCGTATCCATCCTTGTAAAGTGCCATTGCCAATTGCTTCCTGTATTTTGGTGACCAGTTGGAAAACAGGGGATTGTTCTAGTGGAATATATCAAACAGTGGATTGTTCTAGTGGAATATATCAAACAGGGGATTGTTCTAGTGGAATATATCAAAC
This sequence comes from Ampullaceana balthica, assembly GCA_944989445.1. Lineage (NCBI taxonomy): Eukaryota > Metazoa > Mollusca > Gastropoda > Lymnaeidae > Ampullaceana > Ampullaceana balthica. The sequence continues at coordinate 1,893,233 of CALYLW010000158.1, forward strand.
AGTGGATTGTTCTAGTGGAATATATCAAACAGTGGATTGTTCTAGTGGAATATATCAAACAGTGGATTGTTCTAGTGGAATATATCAAACAGGGGATTGTTCTAGTGGAATATATCAAACAGGGGATTGTTCTAGTGGAATATATCCAACTGGATTGTTCTAGTGGAATATATCAAACTGGTAGTTGTTCTAGTGGAATATAGCAACCAGGGAATTTTTCTAGCGCAGTGATGGCGAACCTTTTAGGGGCCCAAACCCAAATTTCATTTAAAACCTACTTCTATCTCTAGCAAGATACCAACTCAAAGTGCTGGCAAAGTGTTTGATTAAGGAAGTAAAATTTTAGTCACGTGACGGCTGATGAGGCTCTGCGTGGCACGCGTGGCATAGTTTCGCCATCACTGTTCTAGAGGAAGAAATCAAATAATTTTAAAAATGTGTTTACAATTTATTTTTAGAAAAATAAAGACATTCAAATCCAACATAACCACACCGATACTCTCATACTCTTGTCATATAATGTAAAAACGTTTTAGTGCATCATATAAAATCATATAATGATTTAAGTATACAACATTAAAGAGTGTGAGATCATGCAGTCTGTTGGTTCTTGAGGAGAACAGTACCAATGGGTAAGTGCCACCTGTTATCAAGGATGAGTTTGAGAAAGCAGGAAACGGCTTGGAAAACTAAAATCAATGGACCGTGTCAGGTGGCATGTTACGACAGAAACCATTTGTTCCTCAAGGTTTTTTAAAGGAAAACTAATGATGATTGGAAAAAAAAACCAACAAGGTAACTGCTATCAAATGACCGTTTCGGCACGTTACCTTTATGAAATTGGTCTTCTGCTGGAACTCCTTGGCCAGAACTTCTTTCATTGACCGGTTGTACAAAGCCCTGTCAACCACCAGGAGATCCGTGCGTTCGTCTGCTACAATGGACGCCGTTCTGATGTTGTCATCTGACGTCAGCGCAACGTCACCAAACGGAGTACCACTTTCTGGGGACAGAAATTCAACAATGTTATGAAACTTTCCCAGAACTGGGTCATAAAAGGGAAGGAAGGAATCGGCCACTGGAGTCTATAATTTCTCTTTGATCCAGTACATTTTTTTTTAAAGTCAACTTTGTGGGGTACCCAACAAGCAGGGCATAACATGGGTAACATCAGTTCTAGATACGCCACTGTCGCAAAGGAAAGCATCAGATGAAAATGGAGTAATGAAACCAATATATTACATACATCCTTTCGTTGGTCTAAAATCTTTTCCTATTCACTAAAGCAGCAAACAATCTTCAACCTACAATTGTTGAATGTGTGAGAGTATGCCAGAAACTAACATTTAAATATAAAAGAAACAAAAAAGGGTGGGGGGGGGGTCGGGGCATGAGAAAAGACGTCACACAACAAGGACTGGAGAGGGCCTTGGCACAAAGCAACTACATTAGGTAGAGGATGAAAACGTCAGGGGAAATAAGAGAGCAACATAATGATAGTTCATAACCTCAACTTACGATCTTACCAAGGGAAGTAACGCAGTAGCCCAGTTTGGCTCGATCGAGTGCTCCCTCTTTAGTGTACTGAATGATGTTGTCAAAGTTTCCGTCGTCCTCCTCACCTTCCTGCTGGTCCTTGTTGAGGATGTAGATGGTGACCTTGCCGTGAAGGACGATGTAGAAGCTGAAACCAACATGGACCATTTGATAAGGAAGAAGATAAAAGTGTTAGAGGCTCTGGTGACTGAAAAAGAGGGGGGGGGGAGATTCTGACTCGGGAGCAACTGTTAATGATATTAAGTTGTGCCTCCTTCGACAAAATGTTATGTACAAAATTATTTGACGCGTCTAGAATCTGAAGAAAGGTGAAGGATTTTTAAAATTAAAATAAATAAAAATAAAAAAAACTTTAAAAAGGGGAGATAAATAAATTATAGTTCGGCTGTCCATAAATGACGTCACGAGATTTTGACCTATTTTTCACCCCCCCCCCTCTTTTGTCACAAGTCGTCACAAAAAAATTAGACACCCCTCCAATATGACGTCACAAAGCTTTGCGCCCCCCCCCCTTTTAAAAGCCGAATTTCATATTTGAAAATGAGCATGTTTAAAATCACATTTTTGTCATTTACGGTAAGTAAGTATTTAGTGTAAAACTGCACTCTAATATTGTGACATGTGTAAAACGATGTAAAACGTTATTGAATAATTTGTAAGCAATCAAATATTTAAGTGGAACTTTTATTTTAAATTTGCGCGTTTTGATGTGATGTCCCATTTCTTACCCCCCACCCCCTCGTCATACATCGTCACAAATGTTGACCCCCCTCCCACACTTAGGTGCGTGACGTCATTTATGGACGGCCCCAAAGCAACAATTCCTCTCTATTCTATATAATCACAGCCAAGTACCCGTGGGAGGTGGACAACATTTTTAATAAGAAAAATTTAATTTTAAGTTTCTTCCTAATAAGGGAAATGGTTTTTACGCAAATAAAAATTTACATTTCGGCAAAGTATCTTTTGAAGAGTTATTTAGTTATTTGGTAGGAAATAGGAAAAGCAACAATTTTTTTTTAAAATTTTGTTTTTTATACATTTTCAACTGCCCACTATTAATAAATACACGCGTTAATAAATGAATAAATAACTTATAGTATATCGCCCTAATCCAGCCATTTGTACTGATAGCCAATTATAATTTATTTATTTATTCTTCAGAACTAGACCTGTGTTTGTTTCCATTTTGTTGTTCCTGTTATTATTGTAAAGCTCTGCATTATAAAACAAAACACACAAAGCTTTAACGGTTCACTCTAAATACATTGACAGTATAAAATAAGATATGGCCCAAAAAGAGGCTTGCTTACCAGTCTCCGATGTCCCCTTGTTTGATGATGACGTCATCACGATATTTCGTGACGTAATCGCAGTTCCGAATGATGTCGGCTAAGATATCTGAAATAATACAAATGACTAGGTTTCAATAATACAAATGACTAGGTTTCAATAATACAAATGACTAGGTTTCAATAATACAAATGACTAGGTTTCAATAAAGTGTTTTGCAATCCAGCAACCAACTGCTATGATTCTTTTTGGATTCTCTTACAGTTACGGAATTTAGAATGGGAAGACAATGTCCCCTGTCTCAATTTGACTTACATAATATCTTAAACTTGCCATTCGTCAATAACATCATGCGATGAAATTTCTGCTTAAGGTTATGTGTCTAAAAAAGGAGTTTACGAGCCATGATTACCAATAATCAGTGTCATGATTACCCAATAATCAGCGTCAAGCCCTCTGTAAGTTTTAGATAATCAATTCGGGATTGGATGTTAAGTGGCCAAAAATCACGAGAGAGACAAAAATTGACATGAGGACTATTGGCTACCGTATCTCAACTTGAAGTGATAATATATGGAGCTATTAACAATTAATTTGATTGAATAGGCTCCCCATGGCTCTGCTTTGGCTGTGTCAGATAAACGTTCGTTTCTTTTTTAGTATAAAGATGTTGAATTTTCAGCGTGGGAAAATGGGATAAAATTAGTTGACTTTCAGCCAAGATCTGGATAAATGAATCGCATAACGAAGCTGGAAGAATATGGAAATGACAAAGACGAGTAGAAATTTAATTTCAGAACACAGCTGGAGGCATATTTAATTTCAGAACACAGCTGGAGGCGTATTTAATTTCAGAACACAGCTGGAGTAATATTTAATTTCAGAACACAGCTGGAGGCATATTTAATTTCAGAACACAGCTGGAGGCATATTTAATTTCAGAACACAGCTGGAGGCGTATTTAATTTCAGAACACAGCTGGAGTAATATTTAATTTCAGAACACAGCTGGAGGCATATTTAATTTCAGAACACAGCTGGAGGCATATTTAATTTCAGAACACAGCTGGAGGCATATTTAATTTCAGAAAACAGCTGGAGGCATATTTAATTTCAGAACACAGCTGGAGGCATATTTAAGTTCAGAACACAGCTAGAGGCATATTTAATTTCAGAACACAGCTGGAGGCATATTTAAGTTCAGAACACAGCTAGAGGCATATTTAATTTCAGAACACAGCTGGAGGCATATTTAAGTTCAGAACACAGCTAGAGGCATATTTAATTTCAGAACACAGCTGGAGGCATATTTAAGTTCAGAACACAGCTGGAGGCATATTTAAGTTCAGAACACATATTTAAGTTCAGAACACATATTTAAGTTCAGAACACAGCTGGAGGCATATTTAAGTTCAGAACACAGCTGGAGGCATATTTAAGTTCAGAACACAGCTGGAGGCATATTTAAGTTCAGAACACAGCTGGAGGCATATTTAAGTTCAGAACACATATTTAAGTTCAGAACACATATTTAAGTTCAGAACACAGCTGGAGGCATATTTAAGTTCAGAACACATATTTAAGTTCAGAACACATATTTAAGTTCAGAACACAGCTGGAGGCATATTTAAGTTCAGAACACATATTTAAGTTCAGAACACAGCTGGAGGCATATTTAAGTTCAGAACACATATTTAAGTTCAGAACACATATTTAAGTTCAGAACACAGCTGGAGGCATATTTAAGTTCAGAACACATATTTAAGTTCAGAACACAGCTGGAGGCATATTTAAGTTCAGAACACAGCTAGAGGACATATTTAAGTTCAGAAGGACACTGAGAATGCGGCTTAAACAATTTTAGAGTTAAAAAGACAGTTGGAAAAATTGCAGTTCAGAACAAATCTGTAAGAATTGAATTCAAATCAAAACACAACCGGAAAATATTGAAGTTCAGGCTTCAGCATGTAAAACTAAAATATCGAAAACAAGACACAAGGAAGAAACTTGAAGTTATGACGACACAAGGAAGAAACTTGAAGTTATGACGACACAAGGAAGAAACTTGAAGTTATGACGACACAAGGAAGAAACTTGAAGTTATGACGACACAAGGAAGAAACTTGAAGTTATGACGACACAAGGAAGAAACTTGAAGTTATAAAGACGACATCTGGAAGAAACTTGAAGTTAGGAAGACAACTGGAAGAACTAAAGATCAGAAGACAACTTAACAAATTGAACATGTGAACAAAATGAAGATCGGCATACAACAGTCGAGGTGTCCAGTAATAGTTCACTTAATGTTTTTGTGGCTAACACATGATCGTAATCCCCAATGTATTCGTTTATTATAGAGGGCTGTGTTGTTGTACTCTTGTTGGTTGGTTTTTAAGAGAATACATGTATTTGGGGGCCAGACTCACTTTCATAGGCAAATAAACCCAACAATCTATTTTAGGCTGAATAACTCCACCAATCTATTGTAGGCTGAATAAAACATTTTTGAAGAGGCGCCACCAACAAGCCTCTTGACATGAGCTTTGTGGTGACAGGCGACATGTTGGAAAAAGCGATTAATAAACGAGGACTAATCCAATTCAAGATTGGGGTTATCTTCCCTAGATGGTTGCGTCATGTGACCTCGATGTCATCAAAGTCACAAGCTACAACTTAGAAACAAGAACTTAGAGATAATATAAGCAAAAATGAACACATTTTGTTGAACCAATAACATTAAGAGCAACTCCCCCTCCCCCCAACGTCTTTAATGAAAAACGGATATATTTTAAATATTTAAAACATATTGGCAACTTATAAGTGGGGGTGCGATAACAATCAAATACGCGATTCGGCCATCATCAAAGCGATTTCTAGTTTACAAATCAGAACATTTTGACCTTTCAGGCACCAATTGTATAGGTAAATATGTATGTACGAATCTTGTTATATTCATTTGATCGTAATTGTTCTAAGTGAAATACATGATACACAAATGATTTTAATGTTAAATCTAATTTAAATACTCTAATTTATTTATTTCAACTGATGAAGACATTTGCCAATCGTTTGCTCGTGCATTTTTCTTCGAAATAGCGTTGCATTCATTGTTTTATTCACACATTTAGTTTGCGTTTCACGTATTTTATTTGAAAGGTTTATCACAGTGCTATTCTAACAATTTCTATATAAATAATTACATGTTGTTCTGTGTAAACGGTACAGCCGTCTTCCTCTAAGTTGCAATCGATATTCATAGCACACCTAAAACATTCGCAGCACACCTAAAACATTCACAGCACACCTAAAACATTCACTGCACACCTAAAACATTCACAGCACACCTAAAACATTCACAGCACACCTAAAACATTCACAGCACACCTAAAACATTCATAGCACACCTAAAACATTCAAATCACACATAAAACATTCACAGCACACCTAAACATTTACAGCACACCTAAAACATTCACAGCACACCTAAAACATTCAAATCACACCTAAAACATTCACAGCACACCTAAAACATTCATAGCACACCTAAAATATTCGCAGCACACCTAAAACATTCACAGCACACCTAAAACATTCACAGCACATCTAAAACATTCACAGCACACCTAAAACATTCACAGCACACCTAAAACATTCACAGCACACCTAAAACATTCACAGCACACCTAAAACATTCACAGCACACCCAAAACATCCACAGCACACCTAAAACATTCGCAGCACACCTAAAACATTCACAGCACACCTAAAATGGCATTTAACAATTATTGTATTACATTCAAATTTTTATAATTGCATGTACCGAGAAATGATCTTTATTTCTTTGTCATGCTTTGTCGCATTGAAGACTTAAAGTGGAATTAACTAAATCAAAACGTCCAGTACCAAACAAGTTGTCAAACAAGGTCACCTCCACCAATCAAGTTGTACAACAAGGTCAACTCCACCAAACAAGTTGTCTAACAAGGTCAACTCCACCAAACAAGTTGTCAAACAAGGTCACCTCCACCAAACAAGTTGTCAAACAAGGTCACCTCCACCAAACAAGTTGTCAAACAAGGTCACCTCCACCAAACAAGTTGTCAAACAAGGTCACCTCCACCAAACAAGTTGTCAAACAAGGTCAACTCCACCAAACAAGTTGTCTAACAAGGTCAACTCCACCAAACAAGTTGTACAACAAGGTCAACTCCACCAAACAAGTTGTCAAACAAGGTCACCTCCACCAAACAAGTTGTCAAACAAGGTCACCTCCACCAAACAAGTTGTCAAACAAGGTCACCTCCACCAAACAAGTTGTCAAACAAGGTCAACTCCACCAAACAGGTTGTCAAACAAGGTCACCTCCACCAAACAAGTTGTCAAACAAGGTCACCTCCACCAAACAAGTTGTCAAACAAGGTCAACTCCACCAAACAAGTTGTCAAACAAGGTCAACTCCACCAAACAAGTTGTCTAACAAGGTCAACTCCACCAAACAAGTTGTCAAACAAGGTCACCTCCACCAAACAATTTGTCAAACAAGGTCACCTCCACCAAACAAGTTGTCAAACAAGGTCACCTCCACCAATCAAGTTGTACAACAAGGTCAACTCCACCAAACAAGTTGTCAAACAAGGTCACCTCCGCCAAACAAGTTGTCAAACAAGGTCACCTCCACCAATCAAGTTGTACAACAAGGTCACCTCCACCAAACAAGTTGTCAAACAAGGTCACCTCCACCAAACAAGTTGTCAAACAAGGTCACCTCCACCAAACAAGTTGTCAAACAAGGTCACCTCCACCAAACAAGTTGTCAAACAAGGTCACCTCCACCAAACAAGTTGTCAAACAAGGTCACCTCCACCAATCAAGTTGTACAACAAGGTCACCTCCACCAAACAAGTTGTCAAACAAGGTCACCTCCACCAATCAAGTTGTACAACAAGGTCAACTCCACCAAACAAGTTGTCTAACAAGGTCACCTCCACCAAACAAGTTGTCTAACAAGGTCAACTCCACCAAACAAGTTGTCAAACAAGGTCACCTCCACCAAACAAGTTGTCAAACAAGATCACCTCCACCAAACAAGTTGTCAAACAAGGTCACCTCCACCAATCAAGTTGTACAACAAGGTCACCTCCACCAAACAAGTTGTCAAACAAGGTCACCTCCACCAATCAAGTTGTACAACAAGGTCACCTCCACCAAACAAGTTGTCAAACAAGGTCAACTCCACCAATCAAGTTGTACAACAAGGTCACCTCCACCAAACAAGTTGTCAAACAAGGTCAACTCCACCAAACAAGTTGTCAAACAAGGTCAACTCCACCAAACAAGTTGTCAAACAAGGTCAACTCCACCAGACAAGTTGTCAAACAAGGTCAACTCCACCAAACAAGTTGTCAAACAAGGTCACCTCCACCAATCAAGTTGTACAACAAGGTCACCTCCACCAAACAAGTTGTCTAACAAGGTCAACTCCACCAAACAAGTTGTCTAACAAGGTCACCTCCACCAAACAAGTTGTCAAACAAGGTCACCTCCACCAAACAAGTTGTCAAACAAGGTCACCTCCACCAAACAAGTTGTCAAACAAGGTCAACTCCACCAAACAAGTTGTCTAACAAGGTCACCTCCACCAAACAAGTTGTCAAACAAGGTCACCTCCACCAAACAAGTTGTCAAACAAGGTCACCTCCACCAAACAAGTTGTCAAACAAGGTCAACTCCACCAAACAAGTTGTCTAACAAGGTCAACTCCACCAAACAAGTTGTACAACAAGGTCAACTCCACCAAACAAGTTGTCAAACAAGGTCACCTCCACCAAACAAGTTGTCAAACAAGGTCACCTCCACCAATCAAGTTGTACAACAAGGTCACCTCCACCAAACAAGTTGTCAAACAAGGTCACCTCCACCAAACAAGTTGTCAAACAAGGTCAACTCCACCAATCAAGTTGTACAACAAGGTCACCTCCACCAAACAAGTTGTCAAACAAGGTCAACTCCACCAAACAAGTTGTCAAACAAGGTCAACTCCACCAAACAAGTTGTCAAACAAGGTCAACTCCACCAGACAAGTTGTCAAACAAGGTCAACTCCACCAAACAAGTTGTCAAACAAGGTCACCTCCACCAATCAAGTTGTACAACAAGGTCACCTCCACCAAACAAGTTGTCTAACAAGGTCAACTCCACCAAACAAGTTGTCTAACAAGGTCACCTCCACCAAACAAGTTGTCAAACAAGGTCACCTCCACCAAGTCCAACAATCGCCAACAAATCTCTTGTAATCCAGGTGTCAGCTCAAATCTGTGCCGACCAGAGGGAAGACTGATAAGGAGACAGAAGCATGTCATTGAGACGACGCCAAGCTGTAGGAGTTACCGGACCTGAACAGCTCATGTAAGTGAGTGAACTGAGAGATGTGATACTACACTTAGATATATCCAACTAATTAAATTACAGGATACATCGGCTTAAAGTTGATAATTCCAGAAAAAAAAGCCAAGTGTCAGAGGGTCACACATTGTCACAATTTCTCACATCTTCACAAAAAGGAGATAGAATGTTCAAAACGTTGATTGTTAGCAATCAATAAAATATAGAAGAAGAGTGCGAAGGCTGATGACTGACGTCATTAATGGAGAGCCTATGGTCTACTGTGTTCTCACCTTGACTTGACCAAGAAATTCGTTTCTTAAAAGTTACACTATTTTTTTTTCAAAAAAAGTGGAGCCCCGCCCCCCTCCACTCTCCTTTTAAAAAAAAGTGGTTTAGTATAGTTCAAGTGTAGACACAATATATGACTAAACAAGTTATAAATAGATCAAGTGTGTCTAGGACACAAAATATACATAGAAAAGATATGAATTGAAAAGACATTAATTTTACGGATATTTATGGGCACGCTATGAATAGATAAAAGATGTATAGAACGATATTTCCGTGCAAGCTATGAATAGATAAGACATGAATAGAAAAGATATATAAAGGGAATACAAAGAGTTGCAGCGTTATCGGCGGGAAGATGTTTGCCCTCAGTTCTTGTATCTGCACGTTGGGACGTTATAAATCTTGAGTAGTTTAGGAAAATTTCAAAACTTATACAGATTTTTATAAAACAAATAATAAAAGCTCTCTAAATATAATTTTAATATATTTTTTTTATTAATATGGTATTAAAAAAAACTTATCATTTAAAATTTGTCACATTTCTTAACAATGCGGTTTATAGAAAACTATGTTTTACAATTTAAAATATACCCCCCTCCACTTGCCCCCCCTCGACTTGAGCTAAGCATTTCAGGTCCCGCATTGATAATTGCGTCATCAGAACTTGTGTAAGATGTGCTATTATGCTTTTGAGGATGGTGGAGTCGGGAACAGCATCGGAACTTCTGTGGACCATCACTTCTGTGGACCATCACTTCTGTGGACCATCACTTCTGTGGACCATCACTTCTGTGGACCATCACTTCTGTGGACCATCACTTCTGTGGACCATCACTTCTATGGCGTTAATGTAAACATGTCGTCATTAATTCATGCAAATTTTGTATGTAACGTATTATTTTCATAAAATTAAGTGTTTCGTACGTTATACCGTAATGTTTTCTGCCATCCGTTCTCCTCCCCCACCACCTTCTCCGACAATTCGCCACATCGCCTCACTCAAAAGGTAAGATATTTGTGTACATATTATTTTTCATTTATTTTATTCTTTTTTTTCCCACAGTTTTATTATAATTTATTTGATTTATAATGTGTACTTTTAAGGTTTGAAGAATCTTACTTTGTTTTATATAGTTTTCCATGATAGTTTCAATTTTTAGTGTTGTTTCTTTGTGGCTTGGAACGGATTAAGTATTTTACATGTAAAACTTACTTCGAGATACGAAAAATCCAAGATACAAAAGCCCCCCCCCCTCCCTAACGGATTAATTTCGTATCTTGGTGTACCACTGTATTGTAAATGACAACACAAGAACAATCAAGTAGTCCACTCTCTTCCTTCCCCTGCTGCATACGTTGTGTCCTAAAAAAAAGCTCCAGGCTCTACTCTACACACAACAACAACATATTAAAACATAAATTTTTCTCGATTGGCTTTCTTGACATTCAATTATTTAGTGTATGCTCTCAAATGTTTGAGAATAATTGTTCTAAAAAAAAATGAGGGTGGGGGGGGGGTCAGTGTATGGTGTGTCTGTCCAAGTACGGACATGAATGTAATTCCTCAGTAATTTTTCACCACCCCCCTCCGCCCCCGTCAACAATTCTTCTTTCCAAAAGGTAAATGAACAAAATCTGACTTGAACACGTCACAACAACAAAATCTGACTTGAACACGTCACAACAACAAAAGCTGACTTGAACACGTCACAACAACAAAATCTGACTTGAACACGTCACAACAACAAAAGCTGACTTGAACACGTCACAATAACAAAAGCTGACTTGAACACGTCACAACAACAAAAGCTGACTTGAACACGTCACAACAACAAAAGCTGACTTGAACACGTCACAACAACAAAATCTGACTTGAACACGTCACAACACCAAAACTGACTTGAACACGTCACAACAACAAAAGCTGACTTGAACACGTCACAACAACAAAATCTGACTTGAACACGTCACAACAACAAAAGCTGACTTGAACACGTCACAACAACAAAAGCTGTCTTGAACACGTCACAACAACAAAAGCTGACTTGAACACGTCACAACAACAAAATCTGACTTGAACACGTCACAACAACAAAATCTGAGTTGAACACGTCACAACAACAAAAGCTGACTTGAACACGTCACAACAACAAAAGCTGACTTGAACACGTCACAACAACAAAATCTGACTTGAACACGTCACAACAACATAATCTGACTTGAACACGTCACAACAACAACAGCTGACTTGAACACGTCAGAACAATTGTTAATGTTATATTATTATATCACAAGCTCCCATTTGATTTCCAGACATGGCCATGGACTTGGCTCCCAATGGTCATGTGACTTTGGCCAGGGACTTGGCTCCAAATGGGCATGCGACTTTGGCCAGGGACTTTGCTCCCAATGGTCATGTGACTTTGGCCAGGGACTTGGCTCCAAATGGTCATGTGACTTTGGCCAGGGACTTGGCTCCAAATGGTCATGTGACTTTGGCCAGGGACTTGGCTCCAAATGGTCATGTGACTTTGGCCAGGGACTTGGCTCCAAATGGTCATGTGACTTTGGCCAGGGACTTTGCTCCCAATGGTCATGTGACTTTGGCCAGGGACTTTGCTCCCAATGGTCATGTGACTTTGGCCAGGGACTTGGCTCCAAATGGTCATGTGACTTTGGCCAGGGACTTGGCTCCAAATGGTCATGTGACTTTGGCCAGGGACTTTGCTCCCAATGGTCATGTGACTTTGGCCATGGACTTGGCTCCCAATGGTCATGTGACTTTGGCCATGGACTTGGCTCCTAATGGTCATGTGGATTGGTGGTAATATGAAATAAATGGAGAAATACAACAATTCCCCTAAATTGCTTTCAGTGACGTCATGACCGTTGTAATTTGTTGACACAGAAGTACGACAGAAATACGGTTCGAATTAGAGAATAACAGCGTGAAGGAAAAAATCAATTGTTATCGTAATCTGAGTCAAATTATAAAATCGATTACAATTATCAAGCGCTTAAGTTCCACACAAAAGTGAGGGGGAAAATTGTGTGTGTGTGTGTGTGTGTGTGTGTGAGTGTGTGTGTGTGTGTGTGCGCGCGAGTGTGTCGAGATGGGATAAGAAATGCGGGGATTTCCTATTTTTTCTTATCCATCTGTTGACAATTGTTTCGTGTTAAGCTAGGAAATAGTTCTGCCATTCGATATTTTATTGTTAGCACTGTACTCGTAACTGTAATAAAAACAATTGAGAAATGACGTCACGAGTTGATGAGCGAGGAAGGGGAGGGGAAGTCATTATGGGAGTTATGTGGAAAGATGGCGAGTGTGTGAGAGAAAGAGTGAGAGACAGATAGATGAGAAAGGGAGAGAGAGATAAAGAGAAAGTCAGACAAAGGATAGAGCAAAATAGAGAGTGAGACAGGTAGAGAGACAGAGTGTATATAGGTGTGTATGTGTGTGTGCATGTTTGTAGATGTTTGTTTGTGTCCGTCTGTGTCTTTTATAGGCAGCGTATACAGACGTGTCTGCCGGACTTTGAACTCTCCACATTGGCACACTTTGAACTCTCCACATTGGCACACTTTGAACTCTCCACATTGGCACACTTTGAACTCTCCACATTGGCACACTTTGAACTCTCCACATTGGCACACTTTGAACTCTCCACATTGGCACACTTTGAACTCTCCACATTGGCACACTTTGAACTCTCCACATTGGCACACTTTGAACTCTCCACATTGGCACACTTTGAACTCTCCACATTGGCACACTTTGAACTCTCCACATTGGCACACTTTGAACTCTCCACATTGGCACACTTTGAACTCTCCACATTGGCACACTTTGAACTCTCCACATTGGCACACTTTGAACTCTCCACATTGGCACACTTTGAACTCTCCACATTGGCACACTTTGAACTCTCCACATTGGCACACTTTGAACTCTCCACATTGGCACACTTTGAACTCTCCACATTGGCACACTTTGAACTCTCCACATTGGCACACTTTGAACTCTCCACATTGGCACACTTTGAACTCTCCACATTGGCACACTTTGAACTCTCCACATTGGCACACTTTGAACTCTCCACATTGGCACACTTTGAACTCTCCACATTGGCACACTTTGAACTCTCCACATTGGCACACTTTGAACTCTCCACATTGGCACACTTTGAACTCTCCACATTGGCACACTTTGAACTCTCCACATTGGCACACTTTGAACTCTCCACATTGGCACACTTTGAACTCTCCACATTGGCACACTTTGAACTCTCCACATTGGCACACTTTGAACTCTCCACATTGGCACACTTTGAACTCTCCACATTGGCACACTTTGAACTCTCCACATTGGCACACTTTGAACTCTCCACATTGGCACACTTTGAACTCTCCACATTGGCACACTTTGAACTCTCCACATTGGCACACTTTGAACTCTCCACATTGGCACACTTTGAACTCTCCACATTGGCACACTTTGAACTCTCCACATTGGCACACTTTGAACTCTCCACATTGGCACACTTTGAACTCTCCACATTGGCACACTTTGAACTCTCCACATTGGCACACTTTGAACTCTCCACATTGGCACACTTTGAACTCTCCACATTGGCACACTTTGAACTCTCCACATTGGCACACTTTGAACTCTCCACATTGGCACACTTTGAACTCTCCACATTGGCACACTTTGAACTCTCCACATTGGCACACTTTGAACTCTCCACATTGGCACACTTTGAACTCTCCACATTGGCACACTTTGAACTCTCCACATTGGCACACTTTGAACTCTCCACATTGGCACACTTTGAACTCTCCACATTGGCACACTTTGAACTCTCCACATTGGCACACTTTGAACTCTCCACATTGGCACACTTTGAACTCTCCACATTGGCACACTTTGAACTCTCCACATTGGCACACTTTGAACTCTCCACATTGGCACACTTTGAACTCTCCACATTGGCACACTTTGAACTCTCCACATTGGCACACTTTGAACTCTCCACATTGGCACACTTTGAACTCTCCACATTGGCACACTTTGAACTCTCCACATTGGCACACTTTGAACTCTCCACATTGGCACACTTTGAACTCTCCACATTGGCACACTTTGAACTCTCCACATTGGCACACTTTGAACTCTCCACATTGGCACACTTTGAACTCTCCACATTGGCACACTTTGAACTCTCCACATTGGCACACTTTGAACTCTCCACATTGGCACACTTTGAACTCTCCACATTGGCACACTTTGAACTCTCCACATTGGCACACTTTGAACTCTCCACATTGGCACACTTTGAACTCTCCACATTGGCACACTTTGAACTCTCCACATTGGCACACTTTGAACTCTCCACATTGGCACACTTTGAACTCTCCACATTGGCACACTTTGAACTCTCCACATTGGCACACTTTGAACTCTCCACATTGGCACACTTTGAACTCTCCACATTGGCACACTTTGAACTCTCCACATTGGCACACTTTGAACTCTCCACATTGGCACACTTTGAACTCTCCACATTGGCACACTTTGAACTCTCCACATTGGCACACTTTGAACTCTCCACATTGGCACACTTTGAACTCTCCACATTGGCACACTTTGAACTCTCCACATTGGCACACTTTGAACTCTCCACATTGGCACACTTTGAACTCTCCACATTGGCACACTTTGAACTCTCCACATTGGCACACTTTGAACTCTCCACATTGGCACACTTTGAACTCTCCACATTGGCACACTTTGAACTCTCCACATTGGCACACTTTGAACTCTCCACATTGGCACACTTTGAACTCTCCACATTGGCACACTTTGAACTCTCCACATTGGCACACTTTGAACTCTCCACATTGGCACACTTTGAACTCTCCACATTGGCACACTTTGAACTCTCCACATTGGCACACTTTGAACTCTCCACATTGGCACACTTTGAACTCTCCACATTGGCACACTTTGAACTCTCCACATTGGCACACTTTGAACTCTCCACATTGGCACACTTTGAACTCTCCACATTGGCACACTTTGAACTCTCCACATTGGCACACTTTGAACTCTCCACATTGGCACACTTTGAACTCTCCACATTGGCACACTTTGAACTCTCCACATTGGCACACTTTGAACTCTCCACATTGGCACACTTTGAACTCTCCACATTGGCACACTTTGAACTCTCCACATTGGCACACTTTGAACTCTCCACATTGGCACACTTTGAACTCTCCACATTGGCACACTTTGAACTCTCCACATTGGCACACTTTGAACTCTCCACATTGGCACACTTTGAACTCTCCACATTGGCACACTTTGAACTCTCCACATTGGCACACTTTGAACTCTCCACATTGGCACACTTTGAACTCTCCACATTGGCACACTTTGAACTCTCCACATTGGCACACTTTGAACTCTCCACATTGGCACACTTTGAACTCTCCACATTGGCACACTTTGAACTCTCCACATTGGCACACTTTGAACTCTCCACATTGGCACACTTTGAACTCTCCACATTGGCACACTTTGAACTCTCCACATTGGCACACTTTGAACTCTCCACATTGGCACACTTTGAACTCTCCACATTGGCACACTTTGAACTCTCCACATTGGCACACTTTGAACTCTCCACATTGGCACACTTTGAACTCTCCACATTGGCACACTTTGAACTCTCCACATTGGCACACTTTGAACTCTCCACATTGGCACACTTTGAACTCTCCACATTGGCACACTTTGAACTCTCCACATTGGCACACTTTGAACTCTCCACATTGGCACACTTTGAACTCTCCACATTGGCACACTTTGAACTCTCCACATTGGCACACTTTGAACTCTCCACATTGGCACACTTTGAACTCTCCACATTGGCACACTTTGAACTCTCCACATTGGCACACTTTGAACTCTCCACATTGGCACACTTTGAACTCTCCACATTGGCACACTTTGAACTCTCCACATTGGCACACTTTGAACTCTCCACATTGGCACACTTTGAACTCTCCACATTGGCACACTTTGAACTCTCCACATTGGCACACTTTGAACTCTCCACATTGGCACACTTTGAACTCTCCACATTGGCACACTTTGAACTCTCCACATTGGCACACTTTGAACTCTCCACATTGGCACACTTTGAACTCTCCACATTGGCACACTTTGAACTCTCCACATTGGCACACTTTGAACTCTCCACATTGGCACACTTTGAACTCTCCACATTGGCACACTTTGAACTCTCCACATTGGCACACTTTGAACTCTCCACATTGGCACACTTTGAACTCTCCACATTGGCACACTTTGAACTCTCCACATTGGCACACTTTGAACTCTCCACATTGGCACACTTTGAACTCTCCACATTGGCACACTTTGAACTCTCCACATTGGCACACTTTGAACTCTCCACATTGGCACACTTTGAACTCTCCACATTGGCACACTTTGAACTCTCCACATTGGCACACTTTGAACTCTCCACATTGGCACACTTTGAACTCTCCACATTGGCACACTTTGAACTCTCCACATTGGCACACTTTGAACTCTCCACATTGGCACACTTTGAACTCTCCACATTGGCACACTTTGAACTCTCCACATTGGCACACTTTGAACTCTCCACATTGGCACACTTTGAACTCTCCACATTGGCACACTTTGAACTCTCCACATTGGCACACTTTGAACTCTCCACATTGGCACACTTTGAACTCTCCACATTGGCACACTTTGAACTCTCCACATTGGCACACTTTGAACTCTCCACATTGGCACACTTTGAACTCTCCACATTGGCACACTTTGAACTCTCCACATTGGCACACTTTGAACTCTCCACATTGGCACACTTTGAACTCTCCACATTGGCACACTTTGAACTCTCCACATTGGCACACTTTGAACTCTCCACATTGGCACACTTTGAACTCTCCACATTGGCACACTTTGAACTCTCCACATTGGCACACTTTGAACTCTCCACATTGGCACACTTTGAACTCTCCACATTGGCACACTTTGAACTCTCCACATTGGCACACTTTGAACTCTCCACATTGGCACACTTTGAACTCTCCACATTGGCACACTTTGAACTCTCCACATTGGCACACTTTGAACTCTCCACATTGGCACACTTTGAACTCTCCACATTGGCACACTTTGAACTCTCCACATTGGCACACTTTGAACTCTCCACATTGGCACACTTTGAACTCTCCACATTGGCACACTTTGAACTCTCCACATTGGCACACTTTGAACTCTCCACATTGGCACACTTTGAACTCTCCACATTGGCACACTTTGAACTCTCCACATTGGCACACTTTGAACTCTCCACATTGGCACACTTTGAACTCTCCACATTGGCACACTTTGAACTCTCCACATTGGCACACTTTGAACTCTCCACATTGGCACACTTTGAACTCTCCACATTGGCACACTTTGAACTCTCCACATTGGCACACTTTGAACTCTCCACATTGGCACACTTTGAACTCTCCACATTGGCACACTTTGAACTCTCCACATTGGCACACTTTGAACTCTCCACATTGGCACACTTTGAACTCTCCACATTGGCACACTTTGAACTCTCCACATTGGCACACTTTGAACTCTCCACATTGGCACACTTTGAACTCTCCACATTGGCACACTTTGAACTCTCCACATTGGCACACTTTGAACTCTCCACATTGGCACACTTTGAACTCTCCACATTGGCACACTTTGAACTCTCCACATTGGCACACTTTGAACTCTCCACATTGGCACACTTTGAACTCTCCACATTGGCACACTTTGAACTCTCCACATTGGCACACTTTGAACTCTCCACATTGGCACACTTTGAACTCTCCACATTGGCACACTTTGAACTCTCCACATTGGCACACTTTGAACTCTCCACATTGGCACACTTTGAACTCTCCACATTGGCACACTTTGAACTCTCCACATTGGCACACTTTGAACTCTCCACATTGGCACACTTTGAACTCTCCACATTGGCACACTTTGAACTCTCCACATTGGCACACTTTGAACTCTCCACATTGGCACACTTTGAACTCTCCACATTGGCACACTTTGAACTCTCCACATTGGCACACTTTGAACTCTCCACATTGGCACACTTTGAACTCTCCACATTGGCACACTTTGAACTCTCCACATTGGCACACTTTGAACTCTCCATGACACTTTGAACTCCCACATTGGCACACTTTGAACTCTCCACATTGGCACACTTTGAACTCTCCACATTGGCACACTTTGAACTCTCCACATTGGCACACTGTCTTGTAAGTTCTTTTTTCCCCCTTCATTCTGTTGAGCACTATATGCAATGTTCCCTTTAAACTGCGTGGCTGCGCGGCTGTGCGGTCGTGCAGATATCTGACCGTCACCAGGCAGCAGATTAGAATTACCGCGCAGCAAATTTTGTAAAATATTCAACAAAAAATAGATGCTGTGAAACTTTGCACACAAGTTTTTGTGCTTTGCATATGGAGCAACGAACCTTAGAGGGAACATTGCTCTAAATTAAGCTGTAAAATTAAGTCAGGAATATACCAGGAAAAGACAATCTTTAAGGCCAATGTTCACAACTGTACAATACAACAAATTGGGTGACCCACTTTTCAACCACTTACTCAACTCGTTTTTTTTTCTTCCTAAATGACTTATGAATTGAAATAATGTCCGCAATATTGAACAGCAACTGCGATAAGATGTCAAACGGTAAAGGTCTTTAAAAGGGAAATTAAAGTGAACGACTTCCTTGAGTAAACAATATGACTCTACAGTTACAATCAAAGAACCAGCACTCGCATTCTTTCCGTTAAAGCTATGTGTCTAAAAGGGTCAAAACTCCTGATCCATTCATGCAAAGTTTACCTAAGGTAAACATTTCAAGCCGTGTCCGATGTGAGCTCTTCCCTCCCTTGAGGAACTTCAACGTACTAATGTTAGCATTCATTGAAGAATTCGATTGCGTAAACAAAATGCAGCACTCTCAGAAATAATAACATTTGTTGGTGTACTTTTCGAATAGTAAACGTCGGCACTTTATGATGCAATCGATACTCAAGATCTAAGATACTCAAGAACCAAGTCAAATAATTATTGTCTTTTCCGTTGTATTATAAGATTAAATAGCCGAACAGAAGTTAAACTTGTTAATGTAGCTGACTCTATCAAATAAACTACAACTCTAACCGAATCTATCAGACGAACAGTAATTCTAAGTGAATCTATCATAGAATATGTAGTTCTAAATATGTAATTCTAGCTGAACTCTAGTCATAACTGAATCTATCACATAAACTGTAATTCTAGCTCACTATATCATAAAAGCAGTTAAGTTATCTAATCTACCATAGATTATGTATTCTAACTGAATCATCACTGAACTTGCTGCCTTAATTGAGACTGGGCCCATTATGGCCATACAGTTATTACTTAAATTACTTATTTAAAGTCTTTCAGTGATCAGACCGGATTTAGACTTGATGGGGCCCTAAGGTATTTGAGATATGGGCGCCCTAAGCTATTTGAGATATGGGAGCCCTACGGTATTTGAGATATGGGGGCCCTAAGCAATTTGATATATGGGAGCCCTAAGCTATTTGAGATATGGGAGCCCTAAGGTATTTGAGATATGGGGCCCTAAGCTATTTGAGATATGGGCGCCCTAAGCTATTTGAGATATGGGAGCCCTACGGTATTTGAGATATGGGGGCCCTAAGCAATTTGATATATGGGAGCCCTAAGCTATTTGAGATATTGGAGCCCTAAGGTATTTGAGATATGGCGGCCCTAAGCTATTTGAGATATGGGGCCCTAAGCTATTTGAGATATGGGAGCCCTAAGCTATTTGAGATATGGGCGCCCTAAGCTATTTGAGATATGGGGCCCTAAGCTATTTGAGATATGGGGCCCTAAGCTATTTCAGATATGGGGCCCTAAGCTATTTGAGATATGGGGGCCCTAAGGTATTTGAGATATGGGGCCCTTTTGAAGTCCAGATATTCTGTCAGTGTCAAATATGAAAAAAATATTCCGTGTGCCCAAGAAGGTGGGGGCCCTAAGCTATATTGGTTAGCAAATACGTAAATCCAGCACTGTCAGTGATAAACAAAAATGTTTTATATGTCTCCATAAGTAAAACTTGAAAGGTTGTTTTTTATGTCATTAATTTCAGTTGTTTATTTTATTCAGGTCCGTTGTCATGGATACCCCGCCCCCCCACCTTTTCCCCGCCATCACGCCTGACCAAACATGACCACAGGCAATTTTAACCTTTTGGCGGCACTTCGATCTCAACACCCTTGATTGACAGCACACTGTTCAAATGTTCAAGTAATGGCATTCCATTTTTTTTAATCAGTGCACAGTAAATTAAATTCCATAGTTGACTAAATGGTTTGGTGTGAAGATTGTTTTCATGTGATGGTGCACTGGGCGAACACAGTGGGAGGGGGGTGAAGAGTGTTTTCATGTGATGGTGCACTGGGCGAACACAGTGGGGGGGGGGTGAAGAGTGTTTTCATGTGATGGTGCACTGGGCGAACACAGTGGGGGGTGGGGGTGGGGCGGAATGATCGTTTCAATTAAAAGTTTGACTGGTTTAGTAATTACTTGCTTGATTGGTTGGTTGGTTGGTTGACTAATTGACAGATTGGCTGGTAGAGGGGTGGGACATGTGCTGGGTGACAGATTTGCTGGTTGCCTGATGGTTGTCTTGTTGCCTGACCACTCGAAGAACATGCGACACAATGAATTGTCAAGACAGCACAACTGACAGAACTTGCGACACAATGAATTGTCAAGACAGCACAACTGACAGAACATGCGACACAATGAATTGTCAAGACAGCACAACTGACAGAACATGCAACACAATGAATTGTCAAGACAACGCGACTCACAGAGCTACGCATCAATACACGCCACAGTCATGCTCAACAGACAATTATTTGAAACTTGGTAACCAACACTAATAGCCACCAAGTTATCACAAAATGCCACCAAGGGTTCACAATTGCTAGCAAGGGTTCACTAAATGCCACCAAGGATTTACAAATAGTCACTAAGGATTCACAAATTTCCATCAAAGATTCACTAAATGCAACGCAGGGTTCTTTTTCTTATGAATATCTCCTTATAGTGAACATAATTTTCTGGTGAACATCACTTTCTCATGTACATCACTTTCTCATGTACCTCACTTTATTGTTTAAATCACTTTCTCGTGTACATCACTTTATCATGTACATCACTTTCTCATGTACATCACTTTCTCATGTACATCACTTTCCCATGTACATCACTTTCTCGTGTACCTCACTTTCTCAACTACGCAGCCTTTCTCAACGAGCTGATATCACATTATGTTACTTTGACCTAATCAAGGGCGGTAATTCATACATCCTCTCTACAAAAGTTACTGCAGAAACCAAACATTCACCCGGCACTTTATGACGATCAAGATCTGGTCAGTTATTTTTGCGCACACATTAACACATGAATCAGCCATTCTTTATTATGCAGTTAATTTTTATTCGTAAAATAATTTTAAAAAATAGCTCTATTTATTCAGCAGACACTTTTATTTGTGCACCGTGCCAGACGAATCCAGATTCTAAGAGTGCATCCCCCCCCCCACTTTCCCCAAAACCCCAATGTAAACAGCCAATAGAGTGCAGGGACTTTGTCTATACCTAAATCATTCGTGGCTAGTCTCTAATCCTAAGAGTACATTTATTTCTCCAGGTGAGATGCAGGTTCCGTTTGATGCTATCATCACGTGACCTGCTGCTAGCGGGCCCATCAGACCGTGTCGTCTGTATGTGAGGCCATCAAGCTAACGATCTGTTCCCATTGTGCTGAGACCATCCGCAAATGGCTGGAACATGTTATGCTGATTCCCATGGCAACATCAACAATACCTCGACTGGGAGTAACTTCCCCTTCCTTTGTTAAACTCGCTGAGTTACGCGAGATTTCGATAGGGCACATTACTCACATTACCAAAACATTAAACGCTGCCCACTAGAAGTTCGATTAGTGTTATTGACTGTAACTTCAACAGTGTTTCAACAAGTACTTGATACGTGAAAAAAACAACAACACCAAACTTCAAAGAAGCTAATAAATTAAATTTAAACGTTAAATCTAAATCGGAATCTATTCCTATTTTATTTTAACCTTGACCTTAAGTCGTTTATTCACAACCAAATGTTGTTTTCAGACTGGGCAAAAACAATATTTCTAAATATCCCCAAAAAATTTCAACCATTACCATTACAACCCACATATCAACTTATCATCCAAAACATCAACGTATCATCCAAAACATCAACTTATCATCCAAAACATCAACTTATCATCCAAACATCAACTTATCATCCAAACATCAACTTATCATCCAAACATCAACTTATCATCCAAACATCAACTTATCATCCAAAACATCAACGTATCATCCAAAACATCAACTTATCATCCAAACATCAACTTATCATCCAAAACATCAACGTATCATCCAAAACATCAACTTATCATCCAAACATCAACTTATCATCCAAACATCAACTTATCATCCAAAACATCAACGTATCATCCAAAACATCAACTTATCATCCAAAACATCAAAGTTATGACTCACCTCCACTATTTTCTCAATAGTTTCTGCCCTTTAATGACATGGAAATAATGCTCTTGTACTTGCTATGTCATTTCAAAAAGAACCTTTGTTTGTCTTTGGGACAACTGTTTGTATGTGGGACATTTATTTGTATGTGGGAGATTCGTTTGTATGTGGGAGATTCGTTTGTATGTGGGAGATTTGTTTGTATGTGGGAGATTTGTTTGTTTTGGGACAACTGTTTGTATGTGGGAGATTTGTTTGCATGTGGGAGATTCGTTTGTACTTAAATGATATATTTCAAACAGATAACTGAAATGCTTTTTCTAAAAAAATCGTTAGCTTAGGGAAAGAAAAAAGGAGCTAACTCAATGGTGTAAAAAATAAAATAAAAAAGGGTTTTCTGACAAGGCAAAAAAAGGCTGTCTGTTTTCCTTAAAGTTGTCGTTCCTGCACTTGTGAAAAAAGTGCAATTCTAATTGACCCATTGTGATGGGACAGTTACTTCCCATGACTGACATCAAAAGGAACAGGCCAGCTGATACGTCACACAACACAAGAAACGTTTTCTGTTCTTATTGATCGTTGCAAAAGTGTAACTCAATTTACGAGTCAAAATGTTGACAGCCGTTTAACAAATTCCCAATTTGTGGATTTATAAATAAATCAGATATTGAACTTTAACTCTGACAAAACCACACCCACGCGCGTACGCACACCACTAACCACACAAAATAAGTAAACGTGAGTAGAAATAGTGAGTAGTTTCAAACTGTCACAAAATGAATCTCAAAAAGTTAAAATTAGTTTGTCCCAGGCCATACACAACGATCTCATTACACAACTATTACAGACATTTAGGGATGTCCTATACACAACTATTACAGACATTTAGGGATGTCCTATACACAACTATTACAGACATTTAGGGATGTCCTATACACAACTATTACAGACATTTAGGGATGTCCTATGCACAACTATTACAGACATTTAGGGATGTCCTATACACAACTATTACAGACATTTAGGGATGTCCTATGCACAACTATTACAGACATTTAGGGATGTCCTATACACAACTATTACAGACATTTAGGGATGTCCTATACACAACTATTACAGACATTTAGGGATGTCCTATACACAACTATTACAGACATTTAGGGATGTCCTATACACAACTATTACATACATTTAGGGATGTCCTATACACAACTATTACATACATTTAGGGATGTCCTATACACAACTATTACAGCATTTAGGGATGTCCTATACACAACTATTACAGACATTTAGGGATGTCCTATACACAACTATTACAGACATTTAGGGATGTCCTATACACAACTATTACAGACATTTAGGGATGTCCTATACACAACTATTACAGACATTTAGGGATGTCCTAAACACAACTATTACAGACATTTAGGGATGTCCTATACACAACTATTACAGACATTTAGGGATGTCCTATACACAACTATTACAGACATTTAGGGATGTCCTATACAGGAAATATGCGCTTGATAGAACGTACCGGAAGGGCATCTACACGCACGTGAGAACGTACCGGAAGGGCATGTAAAGATATACTAGCAATGCACCAGAGGACATAAGACTGGTGTTTCCGAGTCCCCGGATCTTCTCTCTCTTTGCACAACTTTTACAGCTTTCGTTATGTAAATGCTGGGGATCCAATAGATTCCATTGATAAACTTTCATGATTGGTTCGAACTTCGATTACTTCTGATCACATTTTCAGGAAATATTAATGACGTTGGGAAAAAAGATGAGGGAGTGAAAAGAGAGAGTTAGGGACAAAGACAAGTAGAGAGAGAGAGAGAGAGAGAGAGAGAGAGAGAGAGAGAGAGAGAGAGAGAGAGAGAGAGAGAGAGAGAGAGAGAGAGAGAGAGAGAGAGAGAGAGAGAGAGAGAAAGTGAAAGAGAGGGCAAACGACAAGGAGAGAGAAAGAGAGATGAGAGTTGAAAGGTTGACAGAACTAAAGACTTGCGAGTATTTCGGTTCTGTGATGGCCACCTTCCCCAGTGAGGAGATAGCTATACATCTCAAACTAACGAGTAAAGTGCATGACCCCCCAGCCCCTAACCCCACGGGCTTGCAGAAAATGACGTTTACGGAATTATGATAATCAATGGATGTGTCGGCCAGATTAAGTGGCGAAGGACAGGTTCGTCGTT
Source organism: Ampullaceana balthica (assembly GCA_944989445.1). Lineage (NCBI taxonomy): Eukaryota > Metazoa > Mollusca > Gastropoda > Lymnaeidae > Ampullaceana > Ampullaceana balthica. Next base: position 1,918,702 of record CALYLW010000158.1, read on the forward strand.
GCCAAACCATGAAGTACCTACCTGACTTAATCCATTGAATAGCTTGGCCTGGAGTACCTAACTGTCTTAAGTTCCTTGATTAGATTGGCCTGGAGTACCTAACTGTCTTAAGTTCCTTGATTAGATTGGCCTGGCGTACCTAACTGATTTAAGTCCATTGAATAGCTTGGCCTGGAGTACCTAACTGACTTAAGTCCATTGAATAGTTTGGCCTGGAGTACCTAGCTGACTTAAGTCCCTTGAACAGCTTGGCCTGGAGTACTTACCTGACTTAAGTCCATTGAATAGCTTGGCCTGGAGTACCTAACTGACTTAAGTCCATTGAATAGCTTGGCCTGGAGTACCTAACTGACTTAAGTCCATTGAATAGCTTGGCCCGGAGAACCTACCTGACTTAAGTCCATTGAATAGCTTGGCCTGGAGTACCTAACGGACTTAATTCCTTTGAATAGCTTGACCTGGAATACCTACCTGACTTAAGTCCCTTGTACAGCTTGACCTGGAGTACCTACCTGACTTAAGTCCCTTGAACAGCTTGGCCTTGCTCCTGAGCCACGGCACGAGTTGGTTGATCTCGCTGTCGAATCTTTTCTCTGGAGGCTTTGAGATGACTCGGAGGGCATTCTCGTATTCTTTCGACATGCTGGATTCGAACCCACGACAGTTCGACACTGTCTCTGTTTAATACAATTTTTCTCTCTCCAAACTCAGCCAGGCTCTTGATTTGTTTACACTTTCAAGCTAGACATCAGCCAGACTCTGAATCTATGTGTATTATGTTCAATTAGACCCCATTTTTTTTACACAAGTTCTTAAACGTGTAATGAAATATTTCCAGCGAAGAGACAGTTTGAAAAATGTTCACAAAGTCACGGGCGTCGTTGGGTAGGGATGATTGTAACACAATTCACCTTGTGATTGTGATTGTGCCTCACTCTAAATGGCTCACCATCAGAACGACTCTTGAACGTCACAGTGTTACTGAAGCTAAAATTTCTGGAAGTTTCTTGAACACGCTTGTCGTTTCACATGCACTACTTGACTGTGGTGTGTTTGTTGTTCACATGAAGTACTTGACTGTGGTGTGTTTGTGGTGTGTTTGTTGTTCACATGCAGTACTTGACTGTGGTGTGTTTGTGGTGTGTTTGTGGTGTGTTTGTGGTGTGTTTGTGGTGTGTTTGTGGTTCACATGCAGTACTTGATTGTGGTGTGTTTGTGGTTCACATGCACTACTTGACTGTGGTGTGTTTGTGGTGTGTTCGTGGTGTGTTTGTGGTTTGCAAGAAACGTAGTCGAACATTTTTTTCATTGAACTCAATCATCCATGTGGATCTGGCTTTCACACCAGGCAGTTTATTGGAGTGTATGGATATCTCTTCATTTCCGCTGGTTCAACGTCATCCATTGTGGAGCTTTGTTGTTGTCATATGTTCATTTTTCCTTCAGTCTGTAAAGAGAATGTAGGGACACGTTTAGCTTTATAATTGAGAATGTACTACCACGATTAGCTTTATAATTGAGAATGTACTACCACGATTAGCTTTATAATTGAGAATGTACTACCACGATTAGCTTTATAATTGAGAATGTACTACCACGATTAGCTTTACACATGATTGCAAATATGTACATACTAGAGGCAATTTATGTGTATTGGTCTTAGTCCCAGTATCTTATGTGTATTGGTCCTAGTCCCAGTATCTTATGTGTATTGGTCCTAGTCCCAGTATCTTATGTGTATTGGTCCTAGTCCCAGTATCTTATGTGTATTGGTCCTAGTCCCAGTATCTTATGTGTATTGGTCCTAGTCCCAGTATCTTATGTGTATTGGTCCTAGTCCCAGTATCTTATGTGTATTGGTCCTAGTCCCAGTATCTTATGTGTATTGGTCCTAGTCCCAGTATCTTATGTGTATTGGTCCTAGTCCCAGTATCTTATGTGTATTGGTCCTAGTCCCAGTATCTTATGTGTATTGGTCCTAGTCCCAGTATCAAACGTGGGCTGGAGTTTGGTGCTGAAAACCAGGAGTGGGAAAACCATGTCCGACAAACACAGGACAACTAATCAGCTTTAGGGAGCCAGATTCTAATGCCGCATGGTCCTAACAACATAAATCTATCAACATATCCATATAGTCCTATCTGCATAAACCTTATCAACAAAGCCATTTGTAGTTTGGACAAGCAGGTAAACGAAGAATTATCTGCAGCCCCAGACAATCGTGTCTCCTGCAGCAGACATTCCTCTGTGGCCGTGGTGTTGGTGAGATAGACACAAGCGAGCCGTACGACAAGGGTTTCATGCTGTGAAAAAAATACGGAGTTCCCCATGGGGTCATAGGTCACGGTACGATTAGCTTACAGGAGATAGCAGGCTGTGTAAAGTACGATCAAGTAAATCTTTAAACTTTTTTTTAAAATGTATAGTTCAGGGTCGTTAAAAAATCATGGTAACCAACTAAGCAGCCATGATTCCCTCCCCACACCGAACATACATGTCATTCATTTTCATAGAATTTTTAAACTAGAAATCACTGCGTCTATCCACCTTTTAAAACAGAAATCACTGCGTTTATCAACCTTTTAAAACAGAAATCACTGCGTTTATCAACCTTTTAAAACAGAAATCACTGCGTTTATCAACCTTTTAAGACAGAAACCACTGCGTTTATCCACCTTTTAAAAAACTGAAAATGTCAAATAACCAGCGCATACAGCATTTCCGATGTTTAAAAAATATATCCTTCCCCCCTCCCCCCTCCCCACACGCCTTGACCAATCTGATGTTTCGGACTTGTTTTATTGTATGTCCGAATGTCCGGTTGTAGAGGTGACTTAAGATCTTTATTCTCCAACCGTTTCTTCTATTTTTGTGGATCTTGAAAGAGTATTCGCCCCTTTGCAAGAGTATACGCAACTTAACTAGCTTTAAAAAAAATAGAATTAAAACATTTACCTTTTTGACTCCTATTCAAAGTTTATAAAATATTGAACCTATTCAACGAACCAATCGAGACGCTCTTAATGTGCGCTCTCCGTTCTTTATCTGTGCCACACAACACACATATGTGCCGAGAGACGCAACAAGAGTAACGGACACCTTACCTCATGTTTTCTAACGAAGTACTTCGTTAAAAGTCTCAAACATGTGATAGTCACTGACCTTCACTCAGGGTTCATTTCACTAATCTGACCACCCGACACCAGATAGCCATTACCATGTCTGTTGACGTCAACCTGACATTAATTCCAGTTGGTTCAACACGACATGAGCCAGTGACCGGAGAGATTTCAAGGCTAATCTGGAACCAAAAACCGTACCAAAATTATTTTAAATAACACATGACGTCATAGTATAGTCTCTAAATTAGAGCGTTAGATTTTTCTTTTATTTACATTGTCGCCATTACTGAGTTTACCAAAAACTCCATTATTTGCAGACGCCAGACGCGAGTATGTGTTATGTCAAAACTCAAAATGTTCAAAGAATTAATTGTAATATGCGACTTAGCCTTAAATATTAAACTTCGTCTCAGTAAAAATAGTTTGGAAATCGAGCCGACACCGAAGTCGTCAAGTTTCATGACAGCTAATTATCCCACCAAATAGCCAGCCAACGAGACAGCCATATAGCCAGTAAACGAGTCAAATAAACAGCCAGCCAGCTAGACAGCCATATAGCCAGTAAACGAGTCAAATAAACAGCCAGCCAGCTAGACAGCCATATAGCCAGTAAACGAGCCAAATAAACAGCCAGCCAGCTAGACAGCCATATAGCCAGTAAACGAGCCAAACAAACAGCCAGCCAGCTAGACAGCCATATAGCCAGTAAACGAGCCAAACAAACAGCCAGCCAGCTAGACAGCTAACAAGCAACCTCCAACCTCTAGCCCTTCTAATAGAGATTTCAGGACGGTCGGAGTGAAGTAATGACGCAGTCGAAGATTTGACTTGTTGCGGTCATTGTGTGGTAGGTCTATACATGCGCGTAGGGAAGGGGGTGCAAGGGGAGCACTTGCCCCCCCCCCTACATTTGAGAAAAAAAATTCATACAAATGTCATAAAGTTGTTACAATAAAACTGAACTAAATTTCCTGAAAGCTTATAACATGGAAGACAGTTTACATTTATCAAACATAAAAAGAGTTATATCTGCAAGTATAACTGATTACATTACTGATTGTTCTAAATATTCCAGTTGTTTAACAATTTCTGTAACATTTTCAGCAAAAATCCGCAAGCTTTTATATAATTTATGTGACCATCTAGTTTCACATAGCAAAGGAACATTTCGAATAATTTTTCTTTGCTAATTACTTTTTCGGAAAAACACTATAATTGACTTAATTGTTCCTATTGTGTTTAATACAACATTCACATTATTTAAATCGTTCACAACAAGATTTAGTTTATGTGAACTGCAATGTAAATGCTGCTTTGGGTATTTTTTCGAATTATTGCTTGGACTCCTCCTTCTTTACCTGCCATTGCAGAACATTCGTAGTATCCTTGACCAACAAGCATTGTCATATTTAATCAAAATTCTAATGAATTAGTAATGATGGTGTTGGCTAAACCTTCAGCTGTTCTATTGACAATTGTAATATATCCCAGGAATTCTTCTGTGACCATCATTTTCCAATTTTGTTCTTAATTTGACAAATCTAACACCAAGTGAAATCTGCTCATTGCCTGAAATGTCATTTGTCTCGTCGGCAAGTATAGAAAATGCAACTGAATTATTTGCTTCACGAAAATTGTCTTCACGCAAGAGAGACCCACAAATTTCGATTTTAGTGTTTTGCGTAGTTGCCGAGATACACTCAGCGGTTACCCGTCAAACGACCCCAGACAAAATGGCCCCGACATAACGGCCCCGGTCAAAACGGCCCCAGATAAATTGTTAACATATTTTAACAAAAACACTATTTTTTTTTGTTGCATTTTAAGCTTTCGTCAAATTTTTCACCCTTAAAAAAAGTGGTAAAATTGTAAAATTATTTCTTGTGATGTTATTATATTGTTTCTTGTCAACAAACAACCGTTATTAGAACCATTTCGCGTAAAGGCTATTAAATTCACTTTTGTGGTGTTATTATTATTGTTTATTGTTAGCTAAGCCTGACACTGAATAGGTGAGTAAAAATACGAATATATTTGATTGTAAATTTTACTATTAGTCCATCTATGAGTCCAGGGCCGTTTTGTCGGGGCCGTTATATGTCGGAGCCCAATTGTTGGGGCCGTTTTGTCCGGGGCGTTTTGTCGATGAACCATACTCAGCAATACAAGAACCAATTGACAAACTATTACCAAAAACTTCTTCTCCAGATTCAACAAGAAACTCCAACAGTTCATACAAATTACCAGAATTTGATTCTGTTTCACGAAGTGCTAAATCATGAATGCAGAAAAATAAGATTGTAGAAATGATGGGACCCAGTTTGTTGCAATTTTCTTGAATTTGTTTTCTAAATGATGAGTCCACCTGCTCATCTATAGAAACTGCTTTAGCTTCCAATAAAGCAAATAAAATTGCTTGCATCTTCATGAGAGCCTTTGTGCCATAATGTGCTTTGCAGGTTGCTACGTGCATCTTCCTTGAAATCTTTATATTTTGTACATGGTTTGATGACAAATACCCACTGAACTCATAGAATTACTTTTTGCAGAAACAACACGCAATATTTGCAAAAGGCACCTATTAACATTTTCGAGTATACAAGCCACGGTGAATAGTCTGATAACCATGCATATCTAAAAACTAAAAACTATGTTTCCCTAACTGCCAGCTCTAAAATCATAATTTTTATCAAGGGTCCAAAAATCACGAATCAGCTGCAATTTCAACTTATTTGAAAGGTCGTATGTCCAGACATACCTTCCAATATCCAATTTAGGAAATGAATAAGTGTCAGCGACAATCAAATTAGGAACAATTGCTTCAGTTGTGTCTGGCTGTTGAACGTGTACTGTTGTCCTCAATGCAAATGATAAGTCAGATGCTGCAGACACCCCAAAATCTTCTAATAATGGCATTTCGGAATCCCGCGATTGGTCTACTTTTCGAATTTTTTTTTAGCCTGTAAAAAAATTTCTGATATCCATCCTTGGTAATCCTGCAGTTTGTACACGTATATTATTTCACAGCAAATTCAATTTTCTCGTGAGAACTTAAGTTTTTAATTTATTAAATACATTAATAAATGTTGTATTTTAGCAATTACAGCACTAATTTGTAAGTCTTATTAATTTCTAAGGCTTTTTTCGACCCTTATTTTATACTGAACTTGAATTTAATTGAAAATTGTACCTGTATGGCATTGTCAGTTAAAATAAAAAAAGTGGGATTTTTTGCCCCCCCCCTGGAAAAATTCCTAGCGACGCCCATGGGTCTATAGTCTATAACTATACCATAACTAAAAGTCACTAACATGACTATATTGGCTACTGAATGACTGTGACTGGGCTTCTTGCTTCACAAGACAATTAAAAATGAAATAATAATATAATAATAATAAAACTATATAATTTGCAATTGTCACGCAAGTCAGTCAGTCTGTCCTGACGCTACTAATTTTAGAAAGCATCGAAAACCAAACTACTGCACCAATGCACCAAAAGGTGTGTAAATTAAAGATGCGCTGTAAAAATATTACATGACGTCATTGATTTAGCTCATATTTTATTTTTGGAAAAGGGAACATTGTAAAAAGAGAATAAGATGGTGGTTAATTATAAAATAAAATAATAAACGGCGCCCTGCAACCCCTATTATAAAATACTTTGTGTACATTTCAGAAAGTTTAATATTTCGTATTTATCAAACAAGGACAAGTTAGTTGGGCTTTTGAAAAAGGTCGGTGCCGTAGGCGCTCTAAAAAAAAGTTTCATTTTTTATAAAATAAATAGATTTCAGCTGAAAACTTCCGTCATTTTTGACGGGTGTACGCTAGTATAATCATATATAATAATATATATATATTTACGCTCAATTATCACTGCCGCCTAACGTTAAGGGAAATCACTCTGCTTTTTTTAAATTTTGCGTTGTAAGCAGTGCTGATTGACTCAAATAGTTATTTTTTGGTGCAGTAATTTGGTGCGCTGTTTTCTAAAATTAGTTTAAAAAATCGTGTGGTGATTAGCACTGTAAAAATTATTATATAAATACTTTGTTTAATTTTCAGGAATATTTCGTATTTATCATACAAGGATAAGTTACTTGGGCTTTTAACATTAAAAATAAAATTAAAATAAAAAAAACTATTATACTTTGTGTCCATTTAAGAAATTGTAATATTACTATTATTACGTATTTATCATACAAGGACAAGTTAGTTGGGCTTTTGAAAAAGGTGGGCGCCGTAGGCGCCCTTAAAAAAGGGGGCGCCGCAGGCGCCACGTCGCCGCAGCACAAACTAGTAATAATATAACAAAATATAATATAATCTCTATACATATAAGACGCATTTGTTGTCTGCCTGTCGTCTGTCCGTCTGGATGTTCCCTATTAACTCAAGATCCAGACAACCAAATAACGTGTAATTTGGTACACGTACACAAAATTATACCGGAAAGGTTATTAAACAGGTTTCGTTCCAAATATATAAGATACTGGGGGCCGGGGGCCCAAAATGTAGTTTTTCCTTATATGAGCTATATAAAATAAAAATTATTGAAAATTAAGACGTAAAATAATGACACAAAATAATAAACATTTTGGTGTCGAGATTAACAAGAAGGCGACTATCGCCATAAAATAATTGTTTTGTTGTTGTTGCTTTTGATGTTGTAGTTATTGTTTTGTTGTTGTTGCTTTGTTGTTGTTGCTGTTGTAGTTGTTGTTTTGTTTTTTTTTGTTGTTTTTGTTGTTCTTTTGTTTTTGTTGTTGTTGTTGTTGCAGTTGTTGTTTTTTTTTAGTTGTTGTTGCTGTTGCTGTTGTTGTTTTTGTGTTGTTTTTGCTGTTGTTGTTGTTGTCCACATCCCTTGCCCTGCGACGACAATGTCCTTCATGTTGTTGTTGCTTTGTTGTTGTTGCTGTTGTTGTTGTTATAGTTGTTTTGTTGTTGTTGCTTTGTTGTTGTAGTTGTTATTTTGTTGTTATTGTTTTTGTTGTTGTTTTTGTTGTTGTTTTGTTTTTGTTGCTGTTGTTGTTAAACCCGGGAAAAAGCCGGGTACTTGCCCCTAGTATAATATAATAATAATATAATATAATTTAAATAATTATAAATAATATAATATAAATAATATAATATAAATAATATAATATAATTTATAATATAATATAAATAATATAATATAATGTAATGTAATATAGGCCTAATATAATATAATATAATATAATATAACATAAAAGAATAAATACGAGAAAGTTGTATATTTTAGCAAGGTTTGTTTCCCAACACAAAAATGTTCATTGTTGTTTTTTAAAAATGGCATGATATTTCTTGTGATTAACTAGTGCTTAGAATCCATTGACTTCATCGCTGATAAAACGTGAACATATCTTGTTAAATGAGCTCTAAAATTAATTATCAAGTGGATTGTGTGGTTCAGTAGTGTAGTGGTTATCACGCTCGCCTCACACGCGAGAGGTCCTGGGTTCAATCCCCAGCTGAACCAACTTTTATTAAATTTTTTTTTGGGGGGGGGGAGAGGGTAATTATGAAAGCTGCAATGATCCAATAAACAAAACTTTACAATGTCATGAGAACAAGAAGGGGGAAGGGGGTGGTATTTATTTATTTAAAGTTGGCTAAGTGTTTGTTCAAACCTGTGAGAGGTATGTGGCCGTCCATAAAGTACGTCACGCTATTTTTGACCATTTTTTACCCCCTCCCCCCCTGTCACAAACTGTCACAAATCACGGGACCTCCCCCCCCCCTAAAGTACGTCACACTTTCGATTAAAAAAAACAAACACTTAAATCAAAATATCTATATATATAATATAATTATCTTCGTGGTCGGACCCTGCGAGGCAACAAGAAGCTGCATGTGCAACAGATACTAATTTTAGAAAGCAGCGCACCAAAATTACTGCACCAATGCATCAAAAGGTGTTCAAATTATATATACGCTGTAAAAAAAGTTATATGACGTCATTGTTTTCGCTGATATTTTAATTGTGTAAAAAGGGAACAATGTAAAAAGAGGATTTGATGATGGTTAATTATAACATTAAAAAAAAACAAAGGGGGCGCCAATTATAAAATACTTTGTGTGCATTTCAGAAAGTTTAATATTTCGTATTGATCAAACAAGGAAAATTTAGTTGGGCTTTTGAAAAAGGTGGGCGACGTAGGCGCCCTAAAAAAGTGCATTAAAGGGGTAAAAGAACTCTCCATGAGCAAGTCTGCGGTGTATGCTGCGCCACGGGGCGTCTAGTATAATATAATATAATATAATATAATATAATATAATATAATATAATATAATATAATATAATATAATATAATATAATATAATATAATATAATATAATATAATATAATATAATATAATATAATATAATATAATATAATATAATATAATAAATACGAGAAAGTTGTATATTTTAGCAAGGTTTGTTTCTCACCACAAAATGTACATTGTTGTTTTTAAAAAATGGCATGATATTTCTTGTGATTAACTAGTGCATAGAATCTATTGACTTCATCGGCTGATAAAACATTAACATATCCGACTGTTAAATGAGCTGTAAAATTAATTAACAAATGGATTGTGTGGTTCAGTAGTGTAGTGGTTATCACGCTCGCCTCACACGCGAGAGGTCCTGGGTTCAATCCCCAGCTGAACCAACTTTTATTTTTTTTTGGGGTAATTATGAAAGCTGCAATGATCCAATAAAAAAAAACTTTACAATGTCATGAGAGCAAAAAGGGGGGGGAAGGGGGGTGGTATTTATTTATTTATTTAAAGTTGGCTCAGTGTTTGTTCAAACCATCCAAAGAGAGGTATGTGGCCGTCCATAAAGTACGTCACGCTATTTTTGACCATTTTTTACCCCCCTCCCCCCTGTCACAAACTGTCACAAATCACGGGACCCCCCCCCGTCACACTTTCGATTCTTTTAAAAAATAAACCCTTAATTAAAATATTTAAATTAATACTTAAACTACACTTCACTGTATTAAAATATAAAATGTTCACTTAAAAGTAGGGATGTACTGGATTCAAAATTTTGAAATCCGGCTGGAGCTGGATTTGGCCGGATTTATGAAGTGAAATATAGCTGGAGCCGGAATCAGATTTTTTTTTAAATGTCCGAATTCCGGATTTGCCGGAGCCATTATGATTATATATATAAATTAGGGATCTACCGGCCAGTCGGATTTATGAAGTGAAATCCTGCTGGAGCCGAAGCCGGAGCCGGATTTCTAAAAAATAGCCAGATTTCGGGTTTGCCGGAGCTGGAGCCGAAATCCCGTACACCCCCACTTAAAAGAAATATCAGATTATTAAAATGACTTTAATAGTAGAATAGTTAATTGTTAACAGTTGTCACAGTCATTCAATGAAACAGTAACTTAATCTCATTCGAATTTGAAAACAAAAATTGCAAAAATTAGACTTGATAATTATATAATACACATCATGTATCTGCTACCTTTTCATTTACAATGGGTGAGGTCAAGTTTTAGATAATCTTCCGATTATAAATTCTATTGACACCGGATAAGAAGTAGATTAGCGAAATTTGATCTCAACCAATGATTAAATAATAAAAAGGAAACAAAACAATTTGACTTTAAAAAAAGACTAGATTGACAAATTACGTGACCAACTCTTGTGATATATTGAATCTGTTTATTATGGTCCTATGAATTATGTTTCATTCAAAAATATTCACTGGACATCATCTTACACCAGTGAAGTGAAGTATTCATCCATAGTTGAACTGACCCAAACTAAAGATGCAAAATACTTAGGAGTCTTAATAAATGAGAAACTATCGTGGAATCCCCATGTCAATGAAGTTATTAAAAAATCAAACAAAACCTTAGGCTTTATAAAAAGAAACTTTAACAAATGTAATAGATATATAAAACTAAAATGCTATCTCACTTTGGTGAGACCTGTACTAGAATATGCATCTTCTGTATGGGACCCATCCACCAAAGAAAACATTGATAAACTAGAACAAATTCAAAAAAGAGCTGCCAGATTCATTACTGGAGAATATTCAAAACTGACAAGAGTAACACCATTAGTTAAATCATTAAACCTTGAAACACTAGAGGATAGAAGAACCAAGAGCAAAGTAGTAATCATACATAAAGCAATTAATTCTAATTTAGAAATACAACACAAAGATAACTTAATACAACCCTCAGATAGACATAAGGATAAAAACACCTTTCTTATTCCGTATGCAAGAACAAACACATACAAGTTTTCCTTCTTCCCGTCCGGAATTCGGGCGTGGAATGGGTTGCCTGAAGAATCCAGGAAAACCAACACTTTATCAACATTTAAATCTCTAATAAAAATGCAGGACTAAACACAAACCATAGATAAGCGTAGGACGCAATAATCTTCTGTATAGAAGGAGCGTCTGTAAACAGATGAGATAAGATAGTTATATACGACTGACATCAATCTTTAACCATCATCGTTTCCTGGAAGGATAATTGCAGACAGATCAACTCGTCCTCATCTAGCCACTCAACAGCCTCTGTATGTGCATTTTCTCTTCTGGCAATAACTGCCATGGGTTCTCTTTGCCTTCTAGAAGCGATTCTCAAAGGACGGGTGCGTTTTATCTGAGTTGATTCTTGAACAGTTTGGGTGGGCACATTCTCCTGAGCCCGAGCTCTGTGTTGTCCTGTATGTTTCTTCAACATTGTTTGTGAGGCAAAATATGAGTGACATACTTTGCAAAGTCGATCAAATAAGCTGGTAATCATATGGTTGTACTTTGAAAACTCCTGTTGATCTTGGCAAAATGTCATCAAATTTGAGAATGTGCTACAAACAAGGAAGGATCTTTATGAGAATCTGCATCTGCTCTTTCTGAAGCTTTGAGTACATCAATTGTTTGGTTGATTGGGATTGGAGGAGGGAAGAATCTTGAAGGTAAAACGTTGAAAAATAAGCTTCGTGCTTTGTCGCAACATTTCTTGTCATGATATTTAACAATTTGAGTAAAATATTGGCTGGTGCGAAGATGATTGTCAAACCATTCCTGATCCTTCGATATCAGTCTTGCTGCATCCATTTCAGATTTATGAACAACACATTCAGAAGATACGCATTTCATGCTATTTTGACATTAATTCTGTTTCAGAAAATTTTTGAAAATTATTTTTAAAGCTATTTAAATTCTACTAAAAAAATTAATAAATTAGAAAAAAATAATAAAATAAATGTGTGGCATCACACATTGCCTGAACACCCTCCCCCCTGTCACAAAGTGTGACACTTTCTACCACCCCCCCCCATCGGAGCGTGACGTACTTTATGGACGGCCCCTATGTGTCAAAAAATGGTCTCTAATTGACTTGATAAAGCGTGAACTGGCAACATTCAAACTTATCATGTGCCAGATTTCAGCAACAAGATAATCTGGCAGCCACTTGAAGGTTTCAATTAAATGTTTCTATTGAAATGGCCGACGACAAAAATGACACGTGACTAAAATAAACCATACAAATCTACCACATGTTCAAACAGTGATAAAACGTATTGACCAAAGATTAGCGGGACGAAACAAACAAGATCTGATTAGTCTGTCAGGGTTTTACGAACGCCTGCTATCACAGGGTTTGGTTACCATGAGGCGATGGAAAGTTGGCTCCCAAATCAAATAAGCGTCGTGAATATTTGTATATATACAAGTAGACGGTCTTGGAGATAACTTTAAAATGATTTAATGTTGGTTTTTACATAGTAACATAGCTTTCAAATGATTTAATGTTGTTTTTTACATAGCTTTCAAATGATTTAATGTTGTTTTTTACATAGTAACATAGCTTTCAAATGATTTAATGTTGGTTTTTACATAGTAACATAGCTTTCAAATGATTTAATGTTGGTTTTTACATAGTAACATAGCTTTCAAATGATTTAATGTTGGTTTTTACATAGTAACATAGCTTTCAAATGATTTAATGTTGGTTTTTACATAGCTTTCAAATGATTGAATGTTGGTTTTTACATAGTAACATAGCTTTCAAATGATTTAATGTTGGTTTTTACATAGTAACATAGCTTTCAAATGATTTAATGTTGGTTTTTACATAGTAACATAGCTTTCAAATGATTTAATGTTGGTTTTTACATAGTAACATAGCTTTCAAATGATTTAATGTTGGTTTTTACATAGTAACATAGCTTTCAAATGATTTAATGTTGGTTTTTACATAGCTTTCAAATGATTGAATGTTGGTTTTTACATAGTAACATAGCTTTCAAATGATTTAATGTTGGTTTTTACATAGTAACATAGCTTTCAAATGATTTAATGTTGGTTTTTACATAGTAACATAGCTTTCAAATGATTTAATGTTGGTTTTTACATAGTAACATAGCTTTCAAATGATTTAATGTTGGTTTTTACATAGTAACATAGCTTTCAAATGATTTAATGTTGGTTTTTACATAGCTTTCAAATGATTGAATGTTGGTTTTTACATAGTAACATAGCTTTCAAATGATTTAATGTTGTTTTTTACATAGCTTTCAAATGATTTAATGTTGTTTTTTACATAGTAACATAGCTTTCAAATGATTTAATGTTGGTTTTTACATAGTAACATAGCTTTCAAATGATTTAATGTTGGTTTTTTACATAGCTTTCAAATGATTGAATGTTGGTTTTTACATAGTAACATAGCTTTCAAATGATTTAATGTTGGTTTTTACATATTAACATAGCTTTCAAATGATTTAATGTTGGTTTTTACATAGCTTTCAAATGATTGAATGTTGGTTTTTACATAGTAACATAGCTTTCAAATGATTTAATGTTGTTTTTTACATAGCTTTCAAATGATTTAATGTTGTTTTTTACATAGTAACATAGCTTTCAAATGATTTAATGTTGTTTTTTACATAGTAACATAGCTTTCAAATGATTTAATGTTGGTTTTTACATAGTAACATAGCTTTCAAATGATTTAATGTTGGTTTTTACATAGTAACATAGCTTTCAAATGATTTAATGTTGGTTTTTACATAGTAACATAGCTTTCAAATGATTTAATGTTGGTTTTTACATAGTAACATAGCTTTCAAATGATTTAATGTTGGTTTTTACATAGTAACATAGCTTTCAAATGATTTAATGTTGGTTTTTACATAGTAACATAGCTTTCAAATGATTTAATGTTGGTTTTTACATAGTAACATAGCTTTCAAATGATTTAATGTTGGTTTTTACATGGAACCAGATGCCCACTGCTCAACACTTTTATAAAACTAAAGACTAATGGCTGGCAGCACACCACGTTTAACACACGTTTCGCGGCACATTCCAATTAATATAGGCCTTTACCAAACATTAAGTGGAACAATCCAAATAATATGGACACTTGCAAACATTTTGCAGCACATTCCAATTAACATGAGTCCTCAAACATTTATCTATCTATCTTATCTGTTGCAGACGCTCCTTCTATACAGAAGATTATTGCATCCTACCCTTATCTATGGTTTGTGTCTAGTCCTGCATTCTTATTATAGTTTTAAATGTTGATAAAGTGTTTGTTTTCCTGGTTTCTTCAGGCAACCCATTTTACGCCCCAATTCCGGACGTGAAGAACAATTCCGGATGCCAAAAAATTCAACTTAAGGATTCACAAACATTTGGTCACACCACAATCAACATAGGGGTACACAAACATTTGGTCACACACCACAATCAACATAGGGGTACACAAACATTTGGTCACACACCACAATCAACATAGGGGTACACAAACATTTGGTCACACCACAATCAACATAGGGGTACACAAACATTTGGTCACACACCACAATCAAAATAGGGGTACACAAACATTTGGTCACACACCACAATCAAAATAGGGGTACACAAACATTTGGTCACACACCACAATCAACATATGGGTACACAAACATTTGGTCACACACCACAATCAACATATGGGTACACAAACATTTGGTCACACCACAATCAACATATGGGTACACAAACATTTGGTCACACACCACAATCAACATATGGGTACACAAACATTTGGTCACACCACAATCAACATATGGGTACACAAACATTTGGTCACACCACAATCAACATAGGGGTACACAAACATTTGGTCACACCACAATCAACAAAGGGGTACACAAACATTTGGTCACACACCACAATCAACAAAGGGGTACACAAACATTTGGTCACACCACAATCAACATAGGGGTACACAAACATTTGGTCACACCATAATCAACATAGGGGTACACAAACATTTGGTCACACACCACAATCAACATAGGGGTACACAAACATTTGGTCACACACCACAATCAACATATGGGTACACAAACATTTGGTCACACACCACAATCAACATAGGGGTACACAAACATTTGGTCACACACCATAATCAACATAGGGGTACACAAACATTTGGTCACACACCATAATCAACATAGGGGTACACAAACATTTGGTCACACACCACAATCAACATAGGGGTACACAAACATTTGGTCACACACCACAATCAACATAGGGGTACACAAACATTTGGTCACACACCACAATCAACATAGGGGTACACAAACATTTGGTCACACACCACAATCAACATAGGGGTACACAAACATTTGGTCACACCATAATCAACATAGGGGTACACAAACATTTGGTCACACACCACAATCAACATAGGGGTACACAAACATTTGGTCACACCACAATCAACATAGGGGTACACAAACATTTGGTCACACACCACAATCAACATAGGGGTACACAAACATTTGGTCACACCATAATCAACATAGGGGTACACAAACATTTGGTCACACACCATAATCAACATAGGGGTACACAAACATTTGGTCACACCATAATCAACATAGGGGTACACAAACATTTGGTCACACCATAATCAACATAGGGGTACACAAACATTTGGTCACACACCATAATCAACATAGGGGTACACAAACATTTGGTCACACCATAATCAACATAGGGGTACACAAACATTTGGTCACACCATAATCAACATAGGGGTACACAAACATTTGGTCACACCATAATCAACATAGGGGTACACAAACATTTGGTCACACACCACAATCAACATAGGGGTACACAAACATTTGGTCACACCACAATCAACATAGGGGTACACAAACATTTGGTCACACACCACAATCAACATAGGGGTACACAAACATTTGGTCACACCACAATCAACATAGGGGTACACAAACATTTGGTCACACACCACAATCAACATAGGGGTACACAAACATTTGGTCACACCACAATCAACATAGGGGTACACAAACATTTGGTCACACCACAATCAACATAGGGGTACACAAACATTTGGTCACACACCACAATCAACATAGGGGTACACAAACATTTGGTCACACCACAATCAACATAGGGGTACACAAACATTTGGTCACACCATAATCAACAAATGGGTACACAAACATTTGGTCACACCATAATCAACATAGGGGTACACAAACATTTGGTCACACACCACAATCAACATAGGGGTACACAAACATTTGGTCACACACCACAATCAACATAGGGGTACACAAACATTTGGTCACACCATAATCAACATAGGGGTACACAAACATTTGGTCACACACCATAATCAACATAGGGGTACACAAACATTTGGTCACACACCACAATCAACATAGGGGTACACAAACATTTGGTCACACACCACAATCAACATATGGGTACACAAACATTTGGTCACACCATAATCAACATAGGGGTACACAAACATTTGGTCACACACCACAATCAACATATGGGTACACAAACATTTGGTCACACCATAATCAACATAGGGGTACACAAACATTTGGTCACACACCACAATCAACATAGGGGTACACAAACATTTGGTCACACCACAATCAACATAGGGGTACACAAACATTTGGTCACACACCACAATCAACATAGGGGTACACAAACATTTGGTCACACACCACAATCAACATAGGGGTACACAAACATTTGGTCACACCATAATCAACATAGGGGTACACAAACATTTGGTCACACACCATAATCAACATATGGGTACACAAACATTTGGTCACACCATAATCAACATAGGGGTACACAAACATTTGGTCACACACCACAATCAACATAGGGGTACACAAACATTTGGTCACACCATAATCAACATAGGGGTACACAAACATTTGGTCACACACCACAATCAACAAAGGGGTACACAAACATTTGGTCACACACCATAATCAACATAGGGGTACACAAACATTTGGTCACACACCATAATCAACATAGGGGTACACAAACATTTGGTCACACACCACAATCAACAAAGGGGTACACAAACATTTGGTCACACACCATAATCAACATAGGGGTACACAAACATTTGGTCACACACCATAATCAACATAGGGGTACACAAACATTTGGTCACACACCACAATCAACATAGGGGTACACAAACATTTGGTCACACACCATAATCAACATAGGGGTACACAAACATTTGGTCACACCATAATCAACATAGGGGTACACAAACATTTGGTCACACCACAATCAACATATGGGTACACAAACATTTGGTCACACACCACAATCAACATAGGGGTACACAAACATTTGGTCACACACCATAATCAACATAGGGGTACACAAACATTTGGTCACACCACAATCAACATAGGGGTACACAAACATTTGGTCACACACCATAATCAACATAGGGGTACACAAACATTTGGTCACACACCACAATCAACATATGGGTACACAAACATTTGGTCACACCATAATCAACATAGGGGTACACAAACATTTGGTCACACACCACAATCAACAAAGGGGTAAACAAACATTTGGTCACACCATAATCAACATAGGGGTACACAAACATTTGGTCACACACCATAATCAACATAGGGGTACACAAACATTTGGTCACACCATAATCAACATAGGGGTACACAAACATTTGGTCACACCACAATCAACATATGGGTACACAAACATTTGGTCACACACCACAATCAACATAGGGGTACACAAACATTTGGTCACACACCATAATCAACATAGGGGTACACAAACATTTGGTCACACACCACAATCAACATATGGGTACACAAACATTTGGTCACACCATAATCAACATAGGGGTACACAAACATTTGGTCACACACCACAATCAACAAAGGGGTAAACAAACATTTGGTCACACACCATAATCAACATAGGGGTACACAAACATTTGGTCACACACCACAATCAACAAAGGGGTAAACAAACATTTGGTCACACACCACAATCAACATAGGGGTACACAAACATTTGGTCACACCACAATCAACATATGGGTACACAAACATTTGGTCACACACCATAATCAACATAGGGGTACACAAACATTTGGTCACACACCACAATCAACATATGGGTACACAAACATTTGGTCACACCATAATCAACATAGGGGTACACAAACATTTGGTCACACACCACAATCAACAAAGGGGTAAACAAACATTTGGTCACACACCATAATCAACAAAGGGGTACACAAACATTTGGTCACACACCATAATCAACAAAGGGGTACACAAACATTTGGTCACACCACAATCAACATAGGGGTACACAAACATTTGGTCACACACCACAATCAACAAAGGGGTTCACAAACATTTGGTCACACACCACAATCAACATAGGGGTACACAAACATTTGGTCACACCACAATCAACATAGGGGTACACAAACATTTGGTCACACACCATAATCAACATAGGGGTACACAAACATTTGGTCACACACCACAATCAACAAAGGGGTTCACAAACATTTGGTCACACACCACAATCAACATAGGGGTACACAAACATTTGGTCACACCACAATCAACATAGGGGTACACAAACATTTGGTCACACCATAATCAACATAGGGGTACACAAACATTTGGTCACACCACAATCAACATAGGGGTACACAAACATTTGGTCACACACCACAATCAACATAGGGGTACACAAACATTTGGTCACACACCACAATCAACATAGGGGTACACAAACATTTGGTCACACACCACAATCAACAAAGGGGTTCACAAACATTTGGTCACACACCACAATCAACATAGGGGTACACAAACATTTGGTCACACACCACAATCAACATAGGGGTACACAAACATTTGGTCACACACCATAATCAACATAGGGGTACACAAACATTTGGTCACACACCACAATCAACATAGGGGTACACAAACATTTGGTCACACCATAATCAACATAGGGGTACACAAACATTTGGTCACACACCACAATCAACATAGGGGTACACAAACATTTGGTCACACCACAATCAACATAGGGGTACACAAACATTTGGTCACACCACAATCAACATAGGGGTACACAAACATTTGGTCACACCATAATCAACATAGGGGTACACAAACATTTGGTCACACCATAATCAACATAGGGGTACACAAACATTTGGTCACACCATAATCAACATAGGGGTACACAAACATTTGGTCACACACCACAATCAACATAGGGGTACACAAACATTTGGTCACACCACAATCAACATAGGGGTACACAAACATTTGGTCACACCATAATCAACATAGGGGTACACAAACATTTGGTCACACACCACAATCAACATAGGGGTACACAAACATTTGGTCACACACCACAATCAACATATGGGGTACACAAACATTTGGTCACACCATAATCAACATAGGGGTACACAAACATTTGGTCACACACCACAATCAACATAGGGGTACACAAACATTTGGTCACACACCACAATCAACATATGGGTACACAAACATTTGGTCACACACCACAATCAACATAGGGGTACACAAACATTTGGTCACACACCACAATCAACATAGGGGTACACAAACATTTGGTCACACACCATAATCAACATAGGGGTACACAAACATTTGGTCACACCACAATCAACATAGGGGTACACAAACATTTGGTCACACACCACAATCAACATAGGGGTACACAAACATTTGGTCACACACCACAATCAACATAGGGGTACACAAACATTTGGTCACACACCATAATCAACATAGGGGTACACAAACATTTGGTCA
The DNA here is from genome assembly GCA_944989445.1 of Ampullaceana balthica. Classification (NCBI taxonomy): domain Eukaryota; kingdom Metazoa; phylum Mollusca; class Gastropoda; family Lymnaeidae; genus Ampullaceana; species Ampullaceana balthica. Next base: position 1,939,048 of record CALYLW010000158.1, read on the forward strand.
CACCACAATCAACATAGGGGTACACAAACATTTGGTCACACACCACAATCAACATAGGGGTACACAAACATTTGGTCACACCATAATCAACATAGGGGTACACAAACATTTGGTCACACACCACAATCAACATAGGGGTACACAAACATTTGGTCACACACCACAATCAACATAGGGGTACACAAACATTTGGTCACACACCATAATCAACATAGGGGTACACAAACATTTGGTCACACACCACAATCAACATAGGGGTACACAAACATTTGGTCACACCATAATCAACATAGGGGTACACAAACATTTGGTCACACACCACAATCAACATAGGGGTACACAAACATTTGGTCACACCACAATCAACATAGGGGTACACAAACATTTGGTCACACCACAATCAACATAGGGGTACACAAACATTTGGTCACACCATAATCAACATAGGGGTACACAAACATTTGGTCACACCACAATCAACATAGGGGTACACAAACATTTGGTCACACCATAATCAACATAGGGGTACACAAACATTTGGTCACACACCACAATCAACATAGGGGTACACAAACATTTGGTCACACCACAATCAACATAGGGGTACACAAACATTTGGTCACACCATAATCAACATAGGGGTACACAAACATTTGGTCACACACCACAATCAACATAGGGGTACACAAACATTTGGTCACACACCACAATCAACATATGGGGTACACAAACATTTGGTCACACCATAATCAACATAGGGGTACACAAACATTTGGTCACACACCACAATCAACATAGGGGTACACAAACATTTGGTCACACACCACAATCAACATATGGGGTACACAAACATTTGGTCACACACCACAATCAACATAGGGGTACACAAACATTTGGTCACACACCACAATCAACATAGGGGTACACAAACATTTGGTCACACACCATAATCAACATAGGGGTACACAAACATTTGGTCACACCACAATCAACATAGGGGTACACAAACATTTGGTCACACACCACAATCAACATAGGGGTACACAAACATTTGGTCACACACCACAATCAACATAGGGGTACACAAACATTTGGTCACACACCATAATCAACATAGGGGTACACAAACATTTGGTCACACCACAATCAACATAGGGGTACACAAACATTTGGTCACACACCACAATCAACATAGGGGTACACAAACATTTGGTCACACCATAATCAACATAGGGGTACACAAACATTTGGTCACACACCATAATCAACATAGGGGTACACAAACATTTGGTCACACACCACAATCAACATAGGGGTACACAAACATTTGGTCACACCACAATCAACATAGGGGTACACAAACATTTGGTCACACACCACAATCAACATAGGGGTACACAAACATTTGGTCACACACCATAATCAACATAGGGGTACACAAACATTTGGTCACACCATAATCAACATAGGGGTACACAAACATTTGGTCACACACCACAATCAACATAGGGGTACACAAACATTTGGTCACACACCATAATCAACATATGGGGTACACAAACATTTGGTCACACACCACAATCAACATAGGGGTACACAAACATTTGGTCACACACCATAATCAACATAGGGGTACACAAACATTTGGTCACACCACAATCAACATAGGGGTACACAAACATTTGGTCACACACCACAATCAACATAGGGGTACACAAACATTTGGTCACACACCACAATCAACATAGGGGTACACAAACATTTGGTCACACCACAATCAACATAGGGGTACACAAACATTTGGTCACACACCACAATCAACATAGGGGTACACAAACATTTGGTCACACCACAATCAACATAGGGGTACACAAACATTTGGTCACACACCACAATCAACATAGGGGTACACAAACATTTGGTCACACACCACAATCAACATAGGGGTACACAAACATTTGGTCACACACCACAATCAACATATGGGGTACACAAACATTTGGTCACACCACAATCAACATAGGGGTACACAAACATTTGGTCACACACCACAATCAACATAGGGGTACACAAACATTTGGTCACACACCACAATCAACATAGGGGTACACAAACATTTGGTCACACACCACAATCAACATATGGGGTACACAAACATTTGGTCACACACCATAATCAACATAGGGGTACACAAACATTTGGTCACACACCATAATCAACATAGGGGTACACAAACATTTGGTCACACACCACAATCAACATAGGGGTACACAAACATTTGGTCACACACCACAATCAACATATGGGTACACAAACATTTGGTCACACACCATAATCAACATAGGGGTACACAAACATTTGGTCACACACCACAATCAACATAGGGGTACACAAACATTTGGTCACACCACAATCAACATAGGGGTACACAAACATTTGGTCACACACCACAATCAACATAGGGGTACACAAACATTTGGTCACACACCACAATCAACATAGGGGTACACAAACATTTGGTCACACACCATAATCAACATAGGGGTACACAAACATTTGGTCACACACCACAATCAACATATGGGGTACACAAACATTTGGTCACACACCACAATCAACATATGGGGTACACAAACATTTGGTCACACACCACAATCAACATAGGGGTACACAAACATTTGGTCACACACCACAATCAACATAGGGGTACACAAACATTTGGTCACACACCACAATCAACATAGGGGTACACAAACATTTGGTACACACCACAATCAACATAGGGGTACACAAACATTTGGTCACACACCATAATCAACATAGGGGTACACAAACATTTGGTCACACCATAATCAACATATGGGTACACAAACATTTGGTCACACACCACAATCAACATAGGGGTACACAAACATTTGGTCACACACCACAATCAACATAGGGGTACACAAACATTTGGTCACACCATAATCAACATAGGGGTACACAAACATTTGGTCACACCACAATCAACATAGGGGTACACAAACATTTGGTCACACCACAATCAACATAGGGGTACACAAACATTTGGTCACACACCATAATCAACATAGGGGTACACAAACATTTGGTCACACACCACAATCAACATAGGGGTACACAAACATTTGGTCACACCACAATCAACATAGGGGTACACAAACATTTGGTCACACCATAATCAACATAGGGGTACACAAACATTTGGTCACACACCACAATCAACATAGGGGTACACAAACATTTGGTCACACCACAATCAACATAGGGGTACACAAACATTTGGTCACACCATAATCAACATATGGGGTACACAAACATTTGGTCACACACCACAATCAACATAGGGGTACACAAACATTTGGTCACACCACAATCAACATAGGGGTACACAAACATTTGGTCACACCACAATCAACATAGGGGTACACAAACATTTGGTCACACACCACAATCAACATATGGGTACACAAACATTTGGTCACACACCATAATCAACATAGGGGTACACAAACATTTGGTCACACACCACAATCAACATAGGGGTACACAAACATTTGGTCACACCATAATCAACATAGGGGTACACAAACATTTGGTCACACCACAATCAACAAAGGGGTACACAAACATTTGGTCACACACCACAATCAACATAGGGGTACACAAACATTTGGTCACACACCATAATCAACATAGGGGTACACAAACATTTGGTCACACCATAATCAACATATGGGGTACACAAACATTTGGTCACACACCATAATCAACATAGGGGTACACAAACATTTGGTCACACACCACAATCAACATAGGGGTACACAAACATTTGGTCACACCATAATCAACATAGGGGTACACAAACATTTGGTCAAACACCACAATCAACATATGGGTACACAAACATTTGGTCACACCACAATCAACATAGGGGTACACAAACATTTGGTCACACACCACAATCAACATAGGGGTACACAAACATTTGGTCACACCATAATCAACATAGGGGTACACAAACATTTGGTCACACACCACAATCAACAAAGGGGTACACAAACATTTGGTCACACCACAATCAACATAGGGGTACACAAACATTTGGTCACACACCACAATCAACATAGGGGTACACAAACATTTGGTCACACCACAATCAACATAGGGGTACACAAACATTTGGTCACACACCACAATCAACATAGGGGTACACAAACATTTGGTCACACACCACAATCAACAAATGGGTACACAAACATTGGCCGCTGTATCATAGCTGCCATTTAAAACTGAAAGTCTACTAAATGAAGAGCAACATTCACCGACTGATGACGAGGGATAGAGAGCAACAAGAGAGCAATAAGAGAACAACAAGAGAGCAACAAGAGAACAACAATAGAGCAACAAGAGAACAACAAGAGAGCAACAAGAGAGCAACAAGAGAGCAACAAGAGAACAACAAGAGAGCAACAAGAGAGCAACAAGAGAGCAACAAGAGAGCAACAAGAGAGCAACAAGAGAACAACAAGAGAGCAACAAGAGAGCAACAAGAGAGCAACAAGAGAGCAACAAGAGAGCAACAAGAGAGCAACAAGAGAGCAACAAGAGAGCAACAAGAGAGCAACAAGAGAGCAACAAGAGAGCAACAAGAGAGCAACAAGAGAGCAACAAGACAGCAACAAGAGAGCAACAAGAGAGCAACAAGAGAGCAACAAGAGAGCAACAAGAGAGCAACAAGAGAGCAACAAGAGAGCAAGGCGTCTTTTGATATTAAACATTTGGATTTGCTTTATTCTCTAAAGATGATAAAATAATAAATAATAATAATAATAATAATAATAAATCTATATTTTGTTTATTTTGGTTTCTGTATTAGTGTCGTATTTTAGCGAAAGGTTTGCACCCTACAAGAATGTACAAATTATACTTGAGATTCAGGTCGTTAGTAACACCATTTATTCAAATTTATAAAATATCACCAAAATAAGTAGATACTTTGAGTATTTGTTGAAGTTGCCAAGATAATCATCCTCATTACTCGTTCATTTACATCTAAATGTTTTTAACTTTCTTTCAAACGTAAAATTTTGATGTTATGGCGCTTAAAATCACTCATAATATTTCAGACGTTACGTTAACATGCATTGAAGTGAAAGAAGTTTAATTTAGAAGATGGGTAACCTTTTCGATTTAGCTTAAGATAATCATAGCTTCATGTACCTTGTCAGCGAGGTCCATGTGTCTGGAGGAAAAGATACGCGGAATTAATCTAGCACGCCAGACATTTGCACGACAGACATTTGCACAACAGACATTTGCACGACAGACATTTGCACGACAGACATTTGCACAACAGACATTTGCACGACAGACATTTGCACGACAGACATTTGCACGACAGACATTTGCACGACAGACATTTACACGACAGACATTTGCACACCTAAAACCAGTTTAGAAATCGTCCTACATCTCTACGAAAACTAAAATAAATATTTATAATTCCAATGTGATACATGCAGTCATATTCTAATAATTGTACGACTCAGAAATATGGAGAACAATAGAAACTGCTACCAACAGAATGCAGACATTTATCATCAGATATCTGAGATATAAATAGTAAGCAATAAATAATACAAGCTGAAAACGCCAGAAAGGCAACAGCAAAGTAAGACCATGAACATTAGAATGGAACCCACGGGGCAAACGGTGACCGACGAGGAAGACCAAAGAAGTCACGGAAAGTATGATGGGACAGAGAGAATGGGACAGAGAAAATGGGACAGAGAGAATGGGACTGAGAGAATGGGACATAGAGAATGGGACAGAGAGAATGGGACAAAGAGAATGGGACAGAGAGAATGGGACAGACAGAATGGGACAGAGAGAATGGGACAGAGAGAATCTTATCTTATCTTATCTTATCTGTTTACAGACGCTCCTTCTATACAGAAGATTATTGCGTCCTACGCTTATCTATGGTTTGTGTTTAGTCCTGCATTTTTATTAGAGATTTAAATGTTGATAAAGTGTTGGTTTTCCTGGATTCTTCAGGCAACCCATTCCACGCCCGAATTCCGGACGGGAAGAAGGAAAACTTGTATGTGTTTGTTCTTGCATACGGAATAAGAAAGGTGTTTTTATCCTTATGTCTATCTGAGGGTTGTATTAAGTTATCTTTGTGTTGTATTTCTTAATTAGAATTAATTGCTTTATGTATGATTACTACTTTGCTCTTGGTTCTTCTATCCTCTAGTTTTTCAAGGTTTAATGATTTAACTAATGGTGTTACTCTTGTCAGTTTCGAATATTCTCCAGTAATGAATCTGGCAGCTCTTTTTTGAATTTGTTCTAGTTTATCAATGTTTTCTTTGGTGGATGGGTCCCATACAGAAGATGCATATTCTAGTGCAGGTCTCACCAAAGTGAGGTAGCATTTTAGTTTTATATCTCTATTACATTTGTTAAAGTTCCTTTTTATAAAGCCTAAGGTTTTGTTTGATTTTTTAATAACTTCATTGACATGGGGATTCCATGATAGTTTCTCATTTATTAAGACTCCTAAGTATTTTGCATCTTTAGTTTGGGTCAGTTCTTTTCCATGAATATAATATTTTGAATTTATTTGTTTCTTTTTCTTTGTTACTCTTAACAGTTGACACTTTTCTGGATGGAAAGACATACTCCAGTTAGTTTCCCATTTTATCAATTCATCTAAGTCTTTTTATAAAATTTTGCTATCTTGTTCTGATTTAATTGTTCTATAGATTATACAATCATCAGCAAATAGCCTAACTTTTGTACCTGTTGAGATGTTGTTGGGTAAATCATTTATATAAATTAAAAAGAGTAAGGGACCTAGCATAGTTCCTTGTGGAACTCCTGAGTTAACCTTTATTGGTGCAGATTTAGATCCATTAATTATTACAGTTTGCTCCCTGCCCAAAAGGAAGTCTTGGATCCAGTGATGTAAGGAACCTGAGATTCCAAAGTAGTTAAGTTTTTTAAGTAAACTAAGGTGGTGAACTTTGTCAAATGCTTTTGAGAAGTCTAGTAATATTGTATCTATTTGATCATTTTTGTCCAAGCCTTTTGATAGTTCATCTATTAAACCTATTAATTGTGTTTCACATGATCTGTTTTTTCTAAAGCCGTGTTGATGTGGGCATAGAATGGGACAGAGAGAATTGGACGGAGAGAATGGGACAGAGAGAATGGGACAGAGAGAATGGGACAGAGAGAATGGGACAGAGAGAATGGGACAGAGAGAATGGGACAGAGGAATTGGGACAGAGGGAATGGGACAGAGAGAATGGGACAGAGAGAATGGGACAGAGAGAATGGGGCTGAGAGAATGGGACAGAGAGAATGGGACAGAGAGAATGGGACAGAGAGAATGGGACAGAGAGAATGGGACAGAGAGAATGGGACAAGAAGAGAATGGGACAGAGAGAATGGGACAGAGAGAATGGGACAGAGAGAATGGGACAGAGGGAATGGGACAGAGAGAATGGGACAGAGAGAATGGGACAGAGAGAATGGGACAGAGCTGGCAATATTGGGAAGGACCATACAGAGTGGAGTGCTCTATTTTGCTAGTGTTCTATATTCCATAAAGAATTAAAGGTAAAATGATGAGAATGAAAGATAATAAAAACGTCTCTGACCATCAAGACAACATGAGCCCCGTCAAAAGTATGGACCCTCACAAAATTCAGAATTTAAAAAAACACACACACACACATACATACACACACACACACACAACACCAGCCATTAACAGGGAAAAATAGCATTTTTAAAAATTATTTGATTACAATGTAATTCTTTCGACTTTAAGGGAAACTTATGAACCCATACATCCAAATAATTTAAGTCCTTGAAAAGCCGATGAGGGTTTATCTTTTCTGTCACGTGATCTTGTTATCTTTTTCTGTCACGTGATCTTGTTATCTTTTCTGTCACGTGATCGTATTATCTTTTCTGTCACGTGATCTTGTTATCTTTTCTATCACGTGATCTTGTTATCTTTTCTGTCACGTGAACTTGGGTGAAAGCATAAGAAATGACGGTGATTTTTTTTTCACCTAACACACCCCGCAATGATTATATCTTGTTTTCTGATGTAAGAAATCATGCCATTATAGCCAGTCAATGATTATATCTTGTTTTCTGAGGTAAGAAATCATGCCATTATAGCCAGTCAATGATTATATCTTGTTTTCTGAGGTAAGAAATCATGCCATTATAGCTAGTGAATAATTATATCTTGTTTTCTGAGGTAAGAAATCATGCCATTATAGCCAGTGAATAATTATATCTTGTTTTCTTAGATAAGAAATCATGCCATTATAGCCAGTCAATGATTATATCTTGTTTTCTTAGATAAGAAATCATGCCATTATAGCCAGTGAATAATTATATCTTGTTTTCTAAGGTAAGAAATCATGCCATTATAGCCAGTTAATGATTATATCTTGTTTTCGGAGGTAAGCAATCATGCCATTATAGCCAGGGAATAATTATATCTTGTTTTCTGAGGTAAGAAATCATGCCATTATAGCCAGTACATAATTATATCTTGTTTTCTGAGGTAAGAAATCATGCCATTATAGCCAGTTAATGATTATATCTTGTTTTCTGAGGTAAGAAATCATGCCATTATAGCCAGTGAATAATTATATCTTGTTTTATGAGGTAAGAAATCATGCCATTATAGCCAGTGAATAATTATATCTTGTTTTCTGAGGTAAGAAATCTTGCCATTATAGCCAGTGAATAATTATATCTTGTTTTCTGAGGTAAGAAATCATGCCATTATAGCCAGTGAATAATTATATCTTGTTTTCTGAGGTAAGAACTCATGCCATTATAGCCAGTCAATGATTATATCTTGTTTTCTGAGGTAAGAAATCATGCCATTATAGCCAGTCAATGATTATATCTTGTTTTCTGAGGTAAGAAATCATGCCATTATAGCCAGTCAATAATTATATCTTGTTTTCTGATGTAAGAAATCATGCCATTATAGCCAGTCAATGATTATATCTTGTTTTCTGAGGTAAGAAATCATGCCATTATAGCCAGTCAATGATTATATCTTGTTTTCTGAGGTAAGAAATCATGCCATTATAGCTAGTGAATAATTATATCTTGTTTTCTGAGATAAGAAATCATGCCATTATAGCCAGTCAATGATTATATCTTGTTTTCTGAGGTAAGAAATCATGCCATTATAGCCAGTCAATGATTATATCTTGTTTTCTGAGGTAAGAAATCATGCCATTATAGCCAGTCAATGATTATATCTTGTTTTCTGAGGTAAGAAATCATGCCATTATAGCCAGTCAATGATTATATATTGTTTTCTGAGGTAAGAAATCATGCCATTATAGCCATTCAATGATTATATCTTGTTTTCTGAGGTAATAAATCATGCCATTATAGCCATTCAATGATTATATCTTGTTTTCTGAGGTAAGAAATCATGCAATTATAGCCAGTCAATGATTATATCTTGTTTTCTGAGGTAAGAAATCATGCCATTATAGCCAGTCAATGTTTATATCTTGTTTTCTGAGGTAAGAAATCATGCCATTATAGCCAGTGAATAATTATATCTTGTTTTCTGAGGTAAGAAACCATGCCATTATAGCCAGTCAATGATTATATCTTGTTTTCTGAGGTAAGAAATCATGCCATTATAGCAAGTGAATAATTAAATCTTGTTTTCTGAGGTAAGAAATCATGCCATTATAGCCAGTGAATAATTATATCTTGTTTTCTGAGGTAAGAAATCATGCCATTATAGCCAGTCAATGATTATATCTTGTTTTCTGAGGTAAGAAATCATGCCCTTATAGCCAGTTAATGATTATATCTTGTTTTCTCAGGTAAGAAATCATGCCATTATAGCCAGTCTATGATTATATTTTGTTTTCTGAGATAAGAAATCATGCCATTAGAGCCAGTCAATGATTATATCTTGTTTTCTGAGGTAAGAAATCATGGCATTATAGCCAGTCAATGATTACTTGTTTTCTGAGTTAAAAAATCATGCCATTATAGCCAGTGAATAATTATATCTTGTTTTCTTAGATAAGAAATCATGCCATTATAGCCAGTCAATGATTATATCTTGTTTTCTTAGATAAGAAATCATGCCATTATAGCCAGTGAATAATTATATCTTGTTTTCTAAGGTAAGAAATCATGCCATTATAGCCAGTTAATGATTATATCTTGTTTTCTGAGGTAAGCAATCATGCCATTATAGCCAGTGAATAATTATATCTTGTTTTCTGAGGTAAGAAATCATGCCATTATAGCCAGTCAATAATTATATCTTGTTTTCTGAGGTAAGAAATCATGCCATTATAGCCAGTTAATGATTATATCTTGTTTTCTGAGGTAAGAAATCATGCCATTATAGCCAGTGAATAATTATATCTTGTTTTATGAGGTAAGAAATCATGCCATTATAGCCAGTGAATAATTATATCTTGTTTTCTGAGGTAAGAAATCATGCCATTATAGCCAGTGAATAATTATATCTTGTTTTCTGAGGTAAGAAATCATGCCATTATAGCCAGTGCATAATTATATCTTGTTTTCTGAGGTAAGAAATCATGCCATTATAGCCAGTCAATGATTATATCTTGTTTTCTGAGGTAAGAAATCATGCCATTATAGCCAGTCAATAATTATATCTTGTTTTCTGATGTAAGAAATCATGCCATTATAGCCAGTCAATGATTATATCTTGTTTTCTGAGGTAAGAAATCATGCCATTATAGCCAGTCAATGATTATATCTTGTTTTCTGAGGTAAGAAATCATGCCATTATAGCTAGTGAATAATTATATCTCGTTTTCTGAGATAAGAAATCATGCCATTATAGCCAGTCAATGATTATATCTTGTTTTCTGAGGTAAGAAATCATGCCATTATAGCCAGTCAATGATTATATCTTGTTTTCTGAGGTAAGAAATCATGCCATTATAGCCAGTGAATAATTATATCTTGTTTTCTGAGGTAAGAAATCATGCCATTATAGCCAGTCAATGATTATATCTTGTTTTCTGAGGTAAGAAATCATGCCATTATAGCCAGTCAATGATAATATCTTGTTTTCTGAGGTAAGAAATCATGCCATTATAGCCAGTCAATGATTATATCTTGTTTTCTGAGGTAAGAAATCATGCCATTATAGCCAGTCAATGATTATATCTTGTTTTCTGAGGTAAGAAATCATGCCATTATAGCCAGTCAATGTTTATATCTTGTTTTCTGAGATAAGAAATCATGCCATTATAGCCAGTGAATAATTATATCTTGTTTTCTGAGGTAAGAAATCATGCCATTATAGCCAGTCAATGATTATATCTTGTTTTCTAAGGTAAGAAATCATGCCATTATAGCAAGTGAATAATTAAATCTTGTTTTCTGAGGTAAGAAATCATGCCATTATAGCCAGTCAATGATTATATCTTGTTTTCTGAGGTAAGAAATCATGCCATTATAGCCAGTCAATGATTATATCTTGTTTTCTGAGGTAAGAAATCATGCCATTATAGCCAGTCAATGATTATATCTTGTTTTCTGAGGTAAGAAATCATGCCCATTATAGCCAGTTAATGATTATATCTTGTTTTCTCAGGTAAGAAATCATGCCATTATAGCCAGTCTATGAGTATATTTTGTTTTCTGAGGTAAGAAATCATGCCATTATAGCCAGTGAATTATTATATCTTGTTTTCTGAGGTAAGAAATCATGCCATTATAGCCAGTGTATAATTATATCTTGTTTTCTGAGGTAAGAAATCATGCCATTATAGCCAGTGAATTATTATATCTTGTTTTCTGAGATAAGAAATCATGCCATTATAGCCAGTCAATAATTATATCTTGTTTTCTGAGTTAAGAAATCATGCCATTATAGCCAGTCAATGATTATATCTTGTTTTCTGAGGTAAGAAATCATGCCATTATAGCCAGTGAATAATTATATCTTGTTTTCTGAGGTAAGAAATCATGCCATTATAGCCAGTCAATGATTATATCTTGTTTTCTGAGGTAAGAAATCATGCCATTATAGCCAATCAATGATTATATCTTGTTTTCTGAGGTAAGAAATCATGCCATTATAGCCAGTCAATGATTATATCTTGTTTTCTGAGGTAAGAAATCATGCCATTATAGCCAGTGAATAATTATATCTTGTTTTCTGAGGTAAGAAATCATGCCATTATAGCCAGTCAATGATTATATCTTGTTTTCTGAGGTAAGAAATCATGCCATTATAGCCAGTGAATTATTATATCTTGTTTTCTGAGATACGAAATCATGCCATTATAGCCAGTCAATGATTATATCTTGTTTTCTGAGGTAAGAAATCATGCCATTATAGCCAGTGAATAATTATATCTTGTTTTCTGAGGTAAGAAATCATGCCATTATAGCCAGTGAATAATTATATCTTGTTTTCTGAGGTAAGAAATCATGCCATTATAGCCAGTTAATGATTATATCTTGTTTTCTGAGGTAAGAAATCATGCCATTATAGCCAGTGAATAATTATATCTTGTTTTCTGAGGTAAGAAATCATGCCATTATAGCCAGTCAATGATTATATCTTGTTTTCTGAGGTAAGAAATCATGCCATTATAGCCAGTGAATAATTATATTTTGTTTTCTGAGGTAAGAAATCATGCCATTATAGCCAGTCAATGATTATATCTTGTTTTCTGAGGTAAGAAATCATGCCATTATAGCCAGTCAATGATTATATCTTGTTTTCTGAGGTAAGAAATCATGCCATTATAGCCAGTCAATGATTATATCTTGTTTTGTAAGGTAAAAAATCATTCCATTATTGCGAGTCAATGATTATATCTTGTTTTCTAAGGTAAGAAATTATGCCATTATAGCCAGTCAATGATTATATCTTGTTTTCTATGTTAAGAAATCGTGCCATTATAGCCAGTCAATGATTATATCTTGTTTTCTAAGGTAAGAAATCATGCCATTATTAACAAAAATGGGTGAGACTGCAGTCAGGCTTTTAGTTAAGTAGAAGACATAAAGATGATTGCGTGACATATCTACTCATTCTATTATTGCCAATTCTGTAACTTTTCCCTTATTACTATTATGTCAAAAATGTTCGTCAAAGGCGGAAAAAATGGCTACTGTTTCTGCCTTCAAACTGTCTGGCAACAAAGTTTCTGCTTTTAGGCCCTTATGTGGACAATAATAAATTGTTAAAAGTATTTTGCGATATTTTGTGCACAAATTTCACGACCTTTTCATCGCAACCAGCTACTGAAACAGATGTCTGAACTGAATGAACATGTGAAGATGAGTATATTTCAATTAATTACTACAATGCAGATCCTAACTTGTTGTTACAGTGCTTAGAATTTCCATGTGCACGTCACATTGTTGGGAAGTAAGGAAAAGTTTGGTGGCTTATAAAATGTAGTTTAAAGTAGCTAAAAGATTCCTGGGATAAACACACTGCTTACTGAATTAAAAATTTTAAAAAATATTTAAAATAAAAATAATAATAAAATAAATCGTGCTGTGGATGCTTTGTCAGGTGAGGTTTTATACAATGTGTTTCCCTAGATTCTCGGGTAGAGTGAACTCTGATGGTAAACTTCAACGAAAAGCAAAAGGTTCAAATCCAATCGATATAAACAATGTTGTTTGACATATGTAAGGCAGAACGTCCAATATTATAATGTAATGCTAATGTTTTAAGATAAGGTTTAGGTAAAAAAAATGTTTAGGCATTTAAAGTTTACAAAATGTTAAGATTTATTAAAGCTGTTAGCAAGTTTTTATCTTGATCAAGTCTACTGTATATATCAATGTAGATTAACAGAGATCAGTTCAGTCCAAACAGAATATACAAGTACTTGATTCATTTCTCGGGAATATTGTTTTGATTGAAAAACCCGGATGTTCTATTAACAGATTTCCGCAATGAAATGAAACAAATGTTACAATATTTTTTCCCTTTAAAGTGTATTCTTAACTCACACATGTAGTATGTAGGATAGCAAAATTTCGAACAAATTGATGGGTGGAAATTATAATTCTAAGTTTTGACACAGACACAAAAAACAATTTATAAAACATGGTCAAATGTTAACACCAGTCAGGACCGCCCCCAACCACCTACCGCCCCCAACCACCTACCGCCCCCAACCACCTACCGCCCCCAACCACCTACCGCCCCCAACCACCTACCGCCCCCAACCACCTACCGCCAACAACCACCTACTGCCCCCAACCACCCACCGCCCCCAACCACCCACCGCCCCCAACCACCCACCGCCCCCAACCACCCACCGCCCCCAACCACCCACCGCCCCCAACCACCCACCGCCCCCAACCACCCACCGCCCCCAACCACCTACTGCCCCCAACCACGTACCCCCCCCCCGGACTGAGACTCACTGTATTAAAATTTGTTTATTTTATTTCTGTTTGCGCATACAATCCTTATCTAAATGCAATTTATATTTATGTACAGCCCCAAATTTATGTACAGCCCTAATTTATGTACAGCCACCAATTTATGTACAGCCACCAATTTATGTACAGCCACCAATTTATGTTACGCCCCAAAACGTTTTGTTAAAACAAATTCGTGTTCATAAACCCAGCGGTTGGGGGTGGAGGGTAGCAGATGACGTGTGTGACAAAAACTGTTACAGATAATTAATTACAGCGAGTAACAAATGAAAGGGTGGCCCCCGCACACCACAAAAAATCTGGGCAGACTGGATATGGTTTATTGACATCCGGGGCTGACGGGAGACACGGTCACATCAAGTGTAACTGGGGAAACAGTTACCGCGGAACTTGCAAGACAGCGGTTCTAAAATAAATGAACGCACGGAATGAACAAGTTCAAATTTACGCATGACTTATCACATGAATGAATAAGTGCTATAGCGCTAATACAATAAATACTATACATGCGCTTTTTAAAAAAAATACTCTATAAAATAAAAACTCTTCAAATGTGTCTTAACCATGCATACACAGAAATCTAAAAGTTTTAAAATGGTTTTCTTTCATGTTTCCTATCATTACAATTGTGGAAATGGATGACAACATCGAATTGAAAAGTGAAAATTAATCAATGATTATCTGATTAAGTCATAGTATGAACATATCTAAAGTCAAAACATCGGTTTGCCAACAGAATGGGCTACCATCAGAATGAGCTTAAATCAGAATGGGCTACCACCAGAATGGGTTACCATCAGAATGGGCTACCATCGTGAATGTTCATTCTCTTTTGGGTCGAGCCGCTAGGCTCTTAGGACCCGGTTCATTTTATCGCAAGCGAGCCTCATCAAGCGGGCATCGCCGTAGAGGTAATCCTCTGCAGGTACCGTTACTTCACCCTCCAAATCCCCGCACAGCTCGGGGCACTCTTCGAGTACATGGGCCACCGTCTCTTCCGGGTGGCCACACAGCCGACAGGCCAGTTCCCTTCTAGTGTTAAACTTGTACATGTAGCTTCGTATGGGACAATGCTCAGTTCTCATTCTAGTTATAAGCGTCTGATTGCTACGTCCAATTTTCCACCAGGAATCGCTTTTGCTCGGTCGCGGCATGTACTGGAATACTTTTCTGGCCGTGCTTCCAGATGCCCAGCCCTGGAGCCATTTCTCTCGGAAATGGTCCTTAAGCCACGATCTGACCCCCAGCTGGGTCATCGGGCGATCGGGTTGGGGCTGGGCTGAACCTTCTCTCGCCAACTTATCGACCCTGTCTGAATGAGGCTCGCCGCTGTGCCCAGTGATGTACTGAAGGACTACTTTTCCGCCTCGTGCTAGGATTACACCTACTATTTCCAAAATGACACTGACCGTTTTTGTCTCCAGAGAGGATCGACCCACAGTCTCGAGCAAAAACCGTGAGTCGGTGAAGACTACGACGGTCGGGAAAACCTTTCTTCTTGCTAGACGTCGGCGCACTTCCTTCAAACCCTTGCAAATCACCTCCAGTTCGGCGTCGTGACTACTGTATGCGGATCCGCACGGTCCTGACAGTTCGATCCAGGTTGAGGGTATTGAATTAGCACTCCGTATCCACTTCTGCCATCCTTGAAACGCGAGCCGTCCGTAAAGACTTTTACCACGCTGTCGCCATAAGCTTCGATGGGCTATCATCAGAATGGGCTACCATCAGAATGGGCTACCATCAGAATGGGCTACCACTAAATTTGGCAAACACCAGATTCGAAAGCAAATTCGCGTATTGCTTGGGCTGCCTGTTAAGCGCTATGTGTCAACAATTTTAAAGGATGTCTCATTATAAAAGAAAAACATTTCTAGCGCCTCTGATGTTCTTAAAACAGCTCTTTCAGAAAATTTATTATATTCATGGTTAGACATAGTTTCTTTAAGTTAAATGAAGAGCTAAGCTCGCTAAAGGTATTAGATGAAGAGCTAAGTTCGCCTTAAGTTCCAGACCCAAAGATGTCAGCGTGAAAATTGGAAGATGTTCCAGGAAGGTCCATTCAATGTCTTATTATGAAATACTGTTCAAACCACTTATTTGTGAAACTCTAAAATAGCTACTTTAAGATGTCTCCTGTGTCATTTTATTTCTTTTAGAAGCACATTAGTCCTTATTGAAAGAGTTAAAGTCGAAAAGGAACCCACTAATACTGTGGAATTCTTTTTAACATATCTGTAAATCTCTTTTTCGCATATCGGTGGACATCTTCTTTACATATTTGTGGATCTCTTTACACATTTCTGAGGACCTCATTTTCACATATCTGAGGACCTCTTTTACACTACTATCCATCATTTCAGACGAGTTCTTCTCAAGCGGAGAATCCTGCATCTCTGAATTGTTGTCCTATTATTTTTTTCATTCAACTTTACCTTTTCTCTACCAAAACTTATTTTGGTTCTGAATTTAGAAACGAAAAAACTTCATGAAAAAAAACCAAACAAACAACACAAACCAAACAAACAAACACAAGCAAACTTTGAGACATTTGTCTGAACGAAGACCAATGTGACTGTTTTTACTGTGCCCCTATATATTGTCTCCGCCGTCCACAGAACGTTGCAACTTTATTCAATAAGAATTTATATTAGTTTTGGCCACGAAAAGCTCAATTTAGCTTCACAAGAAACAGTTTGATATCCACAAGAACGTGTCAAATGCTCTCCCCTTTTGTATTTTCCTGTCCGTCACATGAACACTTTCGGTAACAATTATTTAGCGCAATTTCCCCATGGGACAAATTGCGTTTATATATTTGAAAAGTCTGTCCTGTATGTATGTCTGTTCGAGCTTGCACAAGCAACTATTCCTGAACCATACCAGATAGGGGGTTCGGGTCTTTTTGCAAATATGTTAAGGAGGCCCCAATGATGTGCACGGGCCAAAAAAAATTCCGAAAAGCTTTGCTGGATTTCATGGAACTTTAAAAAAACACGAAAAAATATCAGCATTTTTTTAAATTTCTCGCCAACCATAACATCTATCGGGTTGAATGAAACAAACGCCAAACGATAGCTAATAATATTCAGAAAAAATGTTGGAGAAGCAATTTTCAAAAACAAAATTTCGTTCGACTCCCGTATTTTTAGCAGCAATTTGTAGATAGCAATTGTTTTGTTTACTTTCAGAATTATTATTTTTGAAATAATTGTTATGGACAAATTGTTGGAAATTGTACTTAAATAATCATTCGAGTCTTTATGACTTGTTTTTGTGTATAGCCAATTCTTGTATGCTATTTTCAAGGTCACGGAAAAGCTCTTCCAATGCCTGATGATTTTCGAGGTCAGTTTCCGCTTCCCGTCAACCCAGTAAACATATGTGCCTACCATATCATTACATGTGTGATTAAATTACGATATGATATTTTTAAATATTGTTTTAAAACTAATTTTTAAATGTGAAGCGAGATAGGCCAGCATACGTTCTCAAATTATTATTTTTATTATTTTGTTCCTGCAGCATCAATAATACATAAAACGGAGGCAGACCATTCAAGAATAGTAGGATAATAGTTTAAAAAAATAATTAAAAATCACAACACTGTGTGGATATATAGAATTGTTGTGTAATATGGACTTCCATCCATCTAGTGAGATCATAGCGGTCGGTGTAGAGGGAGCTTGTCTCCAAATGGTGGCAAATCATGGGCATTGTAAGCAAGACAACAGAGAACTCAGTGTAATCTATTGTTGGCTCGGAGAGAACACGTCGCCAGCTGAACGCAATCTTAAATAAATATTGTCACAGCTCAGATTGTAAGGGGATAGTTTGACATGGCATGGAATGGACAGAGCGGAGAGGGACGAGACTCGGCTGTTGAGAAAGCGAGAGAGAAAAAGTGATAGAAAGAAAGAGAGAGAGAGAGAGAGGGGGGCAGAGAGAAAGAGAGAGTGGGGGCGGGTTAGCAGGAATTTTGCTAGGTTGGATCGAAATGTTGTTTAAAAAATCGTCTCTAGTTGTAACTCGAGTCAGAGAGGAAATGATTTGGTTGGACGTTAACGAGAACTCCTGGGTGTGTGGGAGTCAGGGAGTGAAGGAGTAGAGAGAGGGAGAGAGTGTGTGAGGGGGTCGTGAGTGGGAGAGAGCAATCGGTGTGGCTGTTATGACACTCCCCCCCCCAATCTAGCCCACCCCAAACATAACTACCGAATAAGTAGATAAATCATTAAATAATAAATAAGCCATTGAGGTAATTATAAATAATACAAAACGGATAAAAAGGAAGAAGGTATAAAAAAGACAGATGGGATAAATAAGACTGATGACGTAAATAAGATAGTTGATATATTAAAGAGAGAGAGAGAGAGATCAGAGGTAACATACAAATGACCATAATCCGTCAACACTGAGGTTTGTATGACAACAAATCAGATCAGAACAACAAGGGCCGGTCTTAGGCCACTGAGCCCACTGCAACCTATGCGGCCGCAGTGGGCCCCACACTTTCATAGGCACCGCCTATCTTAATTTTCTCACATTTTCCTTATTAATTCCTCATCCCTACCCAGACTGGGCCCCGCGCAATCCGTTTCTCATACTAAGCCGTATATGGCCCCGCAATCGCTAATACCAACCCTGCGGACAACCAAACCAGATCCGGACAACAAATCAGATTCGAACAAAGTTTTTTTAAACAAGAAAGTCTCTGAAGAGCTTCTGTTTATGCTTGTCCCTCCCTACCCCCACCCCCATGACCATTCTTCAAGTGGCTCGTCACAGTTTTAGTGGCTGTCGTCTACTCTGGTCAGAGTCAGGTGTCAATTCTTAGACACTGTTCTTATGTAAGCCGTGGTTTGGGGCGGACAGCCCAGGGCACACAGGCCATAAATTTGAACCCTTTAAGATAAGCCAAGAGCTGACTTGAAGTTGTGGCAAGGGGTGGATGGGCTATCACTGATGAATTATGGGATACGTTTGTTGTTTGGACAAATGGTGTCAAGAGCCGGGCAGTTGCTGGTACCCAGTCAGCACCATCAGTTATAGGGGTTCTGATCGATGGAGTGTATGAGAATGATACAAGACTCAATTCAGCTATACAAGGATCCTCCCTTTATCTCCAATTCATCTATACAAGGATCCTCCCGTCATCTCCAATTCATCTATACAAGGATCCTCCTGTCATCTCCAATTCATCTATACAAGGATCCTCCCTTTATCTCCAATTCATCTATACAAGGATCCTCCCTTTATCTCCAATTCATCTATACAAGGATCCTCCCTTTATCTCCAATTCATCTATACAAGGATCCTCCCTTTATCTCCAATTCATCTATACAAGGATCCTCCCTTTATCTCCAATTCATCTATACAAGGATCCTCCCGTCATCTCCAATTCATCTATACAAGGATCCTCCTGTCATCTCCAATTCATCTATACAAGGTATCCTCCCTTTACCTCCAATTCATCTATACAAGGATCCTCCCTTTATCTCCAATTCATCTGAAATATTCAAGGAAAGAGTAGGAAGCGTTTACTCCCCAAACTGCAATTTGATTTATTTTGTACAACATCAATAGTTGTCAGAAAATGATCTCCTAACATAAAAAAGACAAGTGGCGCCCGGGGCGGATAGCTTGCCTCCTTTGTTAAGCCATTTTTTTAGTTTGTAATATAATTTAACATGAAGTTGGTCTATGTAAATATAATCCATGGACAAATCTGGGATAGTGTCCAAAAGGCTGTCGAGAGAGTTTCTGTGAGTTAAATACTGCCAAAGATTAAGGAAGTCTACGATAGATGGTGTAAGTCTACGATAGATGATGGAAGTCTACGATAGATGGTGGAAGTCTATGATAGATGGTGGAAGTCTATGATGGATGGTGGAAGTCTATGATAGATGGTGGAAGTCTATGATAGATGGTGGAAGTCTATGATGGATGGTGGAAGTCTACGATAGATGATGGAAGTCTACGATGGATAGTGGAAGTCTATGATAGATGGTGGAAGTCTATGATAGATGGTGGAAGTCTATGATAGATGGTGGAACTCTATGATAGATGGTGGAAGTCTACGATATATGGTGGAAGTCTATGATGGTGGAAGTCTATGATGGATGGTGGAAGTCTATGATAGATGGTGGAAGTCTATGATAGATGGTGGAAGTCTATGATAGATGGTGGAAGTCTATGATAGACGGTGGAAGTCTACGATGGATAGTGGAAGTCTATGATAGATGGTGGAAGTATATGATAGATGGTGGAAGTCTACGATAGATGATGGAAGTCTATGATAGATGTTGTTAGTCTATGATAGATGATGGAAGTCTAGGATAGATGGTGGAAGTCTATGATAGATGGTAGAAACCTATGATAGATGGTGGAAGTCTATGATAGATGGTGGAAGTCTACGATGGATGGTGGAAGTCTATGATAGATGGTAGAAACCTATGATAGATGGTGGAAGTCTACGATGGATGGTGGAAGTCTATGATAGATGGTGGAAGTCTATGATAGATGGTGAAAGTCTATGATAGATTGTGGAAGTCTATGATAGATGGTGGAAGTATATGATGGATGGTGGAAGTCTATGATTACCCATTTGATGCCCTTGGCCCCAGACATTTTACCCAACTTTATTTTGATACCTGAGAACGGAGTAAGAATCTTGTTGCTAGGACGGCCATATTGTCATAAAATTACCATTGGCTTGTTAGTGCAAAGGTCACTGAGTCTAAGACCGAGAACCCTGTGAGAGAACAGGTCGGCTTTGTTTGTAACTATTGTCGACAGTACATGTGGGTGCATTGACGATTTATTCACAGTAACCTAATTGGGTCAATGCCCCCCCCCCTCTTCGAACAACGTGACTTTTAACGGTCATCCAAACATTTTAATTCCTGGTAGTGTTGCAATTGGAATAGGATCATGTTTTACAGTTTGATATTTTAATGTTAATTTTAATGTTAATTTAATTTAATGTTAATTTAATTTAATGTTAAATGAAATCCAAGCTACGATTTGTAATTTTACAATTATAATTAATCATCAATATACATAATTTGCAATGTATGTCACGTATGTCTGTCCTGTCTGTCCGTGACGCTACTAATTTTAGAAAGCAGCGCACCAAATTACTGCAACAAAAAATAACTCTTTTCGAACGTCCGCATAAAATTGTTCTATAGGGAAATAAATGAATAAAATTAAAATAAATGAAAGTTCTGTATTACGTTATTTTTTAATCTGATGTGTATTTATTTTGAAAACTTCCGTCAATTATGACGGGTGATACACTAGTATATAGACTATATATAAATATATAATGTGGTAAAAGCAAAGAGAACGGCGCGCTCGATAAATGGTATTTTTGGCTGCTATATTTTTTTTTATTTTAAATTTCAATAATAGACAACTAAACCTAACCCAGACCCTAAAACTAAACCTTAATTATGTTTATGGATAAAACATAATTGCAGGTATCCCCTTTTCAAGTGTAAAAATACAGCATTTCATTCACGGAAGTACGCGCTCTGCCATAACAAAGTAAATTGTAAATAGTTGAGAGCACCGTTCTCTTTGCTTTAGCCTATAATGTAATTCTGCAAATTCCGCTAAAACTTGCATGTTGAAAAGTTGAGTTCGTATTTGGTCTGGATGTGACTAATAAAGTCTAAGGTCTTCATATCACGTAGTCGCAGCATTACAGTGATGAGTCATGCACATATCGTATAAATATTATTTATTGTTTATGCACTTGAAGTGTCCATATATTTCAGGATTTTTCATAGAAACATAAATATTTTTACAGCAGTTTCCACGACAGCAACTAAACAAAAACTTTTCAATCCGCAGGTAAAATTCAGTTTTCTGCAGTTTTAATTTCTTACACATGTTTTGGTATCTTACTCGTCAACGAGTTTCAAATAACTTGTCAAAAACTCAACTGAAAAACATAAAGAAACACCGCTTTTGTAAAATTGGCACGAATATAACAAATATTACGAATGAATATAAAAAATATAACATATATAATAAATAAACAAATATAACATAAATAGAAAATATAACAAATAAAACATTTAACATACATAAAAAATATTACAAATACCGATACCTGCGCAGTGAAATCCAGTTCAATAATTTCATTCAGTTGATGGTGTTTTTTTTTGTTGAACCCTAAACATAGACTCAATCCTCTCACTGAGCTCGGCACACGATAGACCATCGGACATTTAACCGTAGCTATTCTTACCAAGTTCTACAAACGGCAGACAAAACTCGCTTTTCAGCACCTCAAGTTATTATACCACAGCAACCACTACGGCGATATGGAACAGCGAGGCCGTCCTGCCGCCAATAAATTGATATCACACGGGAGAGAATCGGCGGTAGTCAAAAGAGTTGCGGGTTCCAGGCCACTTGCTGGGTTGATAAGGGGAGAGAAGCCGCCGCACCAACAGGGCGTTGAGGAGACGGGTTAGAGATTAAAGGTAGTAGCAGGCCATGACGTCATATAGTTAGGACAGTGATACAAAAACTATTGGAGCCACCCGGCCAATCAGTTTTGTCCTAATTCTTGTACGAACTCAGAGATGATGGGATGTATTCAGGAAATTTATTACAAGATTGTAAATATGACAATGTTGGGCTAAAAAAAACAACATAATAATAAATTTAAATAAAAAAAAACATAAAAATTTGATACTACATAAGCACTTGAAAAAATCAAACAATTGATGCTACTTAAGAACTTGTATCAATCAGAGGCGTCACTATGGGGGTGGGGTGCGAACCGCACCTGGTAACACCATCACAAGGGGTGACGACAAAATGTAAAATTCTGTAGGTTACCGTTATAATTTGGCACTGGCAGACTAGGAGGTGGTCTATGGCATTTATGACGAACCTTTTTGGGTCCGCGTGCCCAAAATTCCATTAAAACCAACTTATATATAGCAAAGTACCAACACGAAGTGCCAGCAAAGTGCTTTGATTAAGGAAATAATATTTTAGTTGCGTGCCGGCTGATGAGGCTCCGCGTGCCGTCTTTGGCACGCGTGGCATAGGTTCGCCATCACTGGTCTATGGGGTAAGTCGTGAGAGGGTGACACCATGACCTACCGCACTGGGTGACACCAACCCTAGTGACGCCTCTGGTATCAATCAAACAAATGATGCTACTTAACTAGATACGAATATAAACATACGATACTGAAAAGTTACATTAAATAACAAAATTAACATATAAACATACGATACTGAAAAGTTACATTAAATAACAAAATTAACATATAAACATACGATACTGAAAAGTTACATTAAATAACAAAATTAACATATAAACATACGATACTGAAAACTTACATTAAATAACAAAATTAACATATAAACATACGATACTGAAAACTTACATTAAATAACAAAATTAACATATAAACATACGATACTGAAAACTTACATTAAATAACAAAATTAACATATAAACATACGATACTGAAAACTTACATTAAATAACAAAATTAACATATAAACATACGATACTGAAAACTTACATTAAATAACAAAATTAACATATAAACATACGATACTGAAAACTTACATTAAATAACAAAATTAACATATAAACATACGATACTGAAAACTTACATTAAATAACAAAATTAACATATAAACATACGATACTGAAAACTTACATTAAATAACAAAATTAACATATAAACATACGATACTGAAAACTTACATTAAATAACAAAATTAACATATAAACATACGATACTGAAAACTTACATTAAATAACAAAATTAACATATAAACATACGATACTGAAAACTTACATTAAATAACAAAATTAACATATAAACATACGATACTGAAAACTTACATTAAATAACAAAATTAACATATAAACATACGATACTGAAAACTTACATTAAATAACAAAATTAACATATAAACATACGATACTGAAAACTTACATTAAATAACAAAATTAACATATAAACATACGATACTGAAAAGTTACATTAAATAACAAATTAACATGACCTAGTAGCCAGTAGCCAGTAGCCAGTAGCCAGTAGCCAGTAGCCAGTAGCCAGTAGCCAGTAGCCAGTAGCCAGTAGCCAGTAGCCAGTAGCCAGTAGCCAGTAGCCAGTAGCCAGTAGCCAGTAGCCAGTAGCCAGTAGCCAGTAGCCAGTAGCCAGTAGCCAGTAGCCAGTAGCCAGTAGCCAGTAGCCAGTAGCCAGTAGCCAGTAGCCAGTAGCCAGTAGCCAGTAGCCAGTAGCCAGTAGCCAGTAGCCAGTAGCCAGTAGCCAGTAGCCAGTAGCCAGTAGCCAGTAGCCAGTAGCCAGTAGCCAGTAGCCAGTAGCCAGTAGCCAGTAGCCAGTAGCCAGTAGCCAGTAGCCAGTAGCCAGTAGCCAGTAGCCAGTAGCCAGTAGCCAGTAGCCAGTAGCCAGTAGCCAGTAGCCAGTAGCCAGTAGCCAGTAGCCAGTAGCCAGTAGCCAGTAGCCAGTAGCCAGTAGCCAGTAGCCAGTAGCCAGTAGCCAGTAGCCAGTAGCCAGTAGCCAGTAGCCAGTAGCCAGTAGCCAGTAGCCAGTAGCCAGTAGCCAGTAGCCAGTAGCCAGTAGCCAGTAGCCAGTAGCCAGTAGCCAGTAGCCAGTAGCCAGTAGCCAGTAGCCAGTAGCCAGTAGCCAGTAGCCAGTAGCCAGTAGCCAGTGCACATTTTTACAAACTTAAATCTCAAAAACTCAATGAAAAATTGTGTATTTAAATTTTTATTAAATTAAATATCTACATTACAAGTTTCTTGAACCCGATAAGTCAGGAACTAATAAACAAATACGGGGGAGGTATAGAAAATTATATAATATATGAAGTAATAAGCTTGTTTAGAGACCTCAACAATAATTGTGAATTCAGGAACTAGAGTAACTAGAGTAACTAGAGTAACACGATTTAGAAGCAGTTTGTAGATTTAAATGTAGGAATAATAAAACAGCTGAGAGATTCAGAAAATATTGAGATCATTGAGATATGCCAATGCCGCAAGTAAAGTACATACTTTAGGAAAGTAGTTATAGTTAGTTGTTTGAGAAATAATACTAGACCGAATTTGATTCAGAAAATAAAACAAGCATTTAGACAGAAGAAGCCACTTTTAAAGATTCGTATAGTTGTAGGTATCTTCAAATAGTTGTACTTATCTTCAGATTGTTGTACCTATTTTCAAATAGTTATACCCATATTCAGATAGTGGAGCGTATCTTCAGATAGTTGTTAATTTCTTCAGATAGTTATAGTTATCTTTAGATAGCTGTACCTACGTATCTTTAGATAGTTATACGTATCTTCACCTAGAGTCCAAAAGAGCTTAGCTCATTCAAAGAATAACTTTGTTTAAAAATCAAAACTATTTCAATATTGTTCCTACGCTGTATAAAAATAGTTTGTGCGCGTTAAATAAGATATTTTGTTTCTGGGATTATTTTCCTATTGCAGCAGCAGCAGCTGGTGGTCTTTTCCTTAATCTTGCTATAAACATCGACCAATTTCATCACGTATGAGAAATGGCTGGTGACGCGTAGCTCCCATGCAATGTGACATGAATATCAATAACCGAATCACACCTCGTTAATGCTTCATCATTGAGCGCAGAAATTATAATTAAAGTTATCGAGGAAAAAAAAATTCACTGGAAACAATGAGGTCCGATGACGTCATCAATTCATGCTGTCATGTCAGGCGGCGGGATTTGATGTTATTATTGATTATTATTTATCCCAGGTTCTCTAAAGTTTCCACTCCGCAGCATTGTTTGATTACCAACATCGGTTTGTCTCCATGTCATGACAATTTTGATTCCTCTACTCACTCGAATCGGCCCCCGCTCCCACCCCCCCCTCCACATTGTGCATCAACTAACTAGTGACGACTCTTTATTTAAACAGAGGCTGAGTTTTCCTGGCGGTCGACCGGACACGGAAACACCACGTCAGCCAGCCGAGTAAAATGGCGTGAATGCTATCAACGGGTTGTTGTTTATTGTTTCCAAACATGTTGAACAAAGTGCCAGTTTGAACTGCAGTCGACCCGGCAGCCATTATCTCCCCTTTGTTCTCATAGATATCAGTCAACTGGTTTTCTGGGAAAGTGTAAAGAGACGAAATCACTCGACGGGAAAAGGTTTCTCTTTGAACAAACGAATGTTACCGGAAACGAGACTTTTGCCTCCCAGCTTCATGCCGGAAGTGACCACCATTAACGGTGGCTTGCGAGACAATTTTATTTAAAACAATTTTATGTACCTCCCCAACCACCGAATGAATTGATAATGGATTGCATTATATGCCGAGCCTCCACCATCAAACTTATAGCGTCATGAACATTTTTGTTTCGAACATCGCGATTGCTCCGAAAAAGTTTACAAGGCAAGAATTTAGAACGGCAAAGACAGTAACTGTTGTCCAATAGTGGTTAGATACAGACTAGACAAATGGCAGTGAAAACGCCCACTAGTGGTTAGATTCAGACTAGACAAATGGCAGTGAAAACGTTTTGACTTCAAAGAGTTTAGTGAATCAGCTGGGGCCTTGACTCGCCCCTGATCTGTGACGTGTGGGCCCCTTGCTCCGGATAATTATGACGGGACTAGGGTTATTGGAATTTGTTCTTGCTCCCAAAACAACCACCCACAGCCCCCACCACACCACGCTACGCCTCTGTGAGGATCTAACTGTTAGATTCTAAAAATTAAACAGTGGTTACATTATGTGTTGTTCTTGGACGAGCGCCATACAAACGGGTTAAACAATTATTTGTGATTTCATTAAATGAAAAAACATTTCATTCCTTGTAGTTGTAGACAGGGCGAATATTGGTCTTCATTTTCACGAGAAGAATTATACACAAAGCAACACTTTTGGCAGAAATGTATGCACAACTTTCCCATGTATTTAGTTTTTTCTTGTTTTAAATATTGGCAGAGTAAACATCATCTGTTCTGTTATATATAAATATATCAGGAGCCATCGAAGCGAGACCAGAGCGAAAGAGAAAAGCTTGTAAGGCATTGGGGATTAAGACTGCTAGTGACTGGGTTACGATGATCGGCACACGATCGTTAATTCACTTTAACGTGCCGTGATTGAAAGCAATGACTTGGTATTCAAGAAATCTGGCAACTATTCTATTTATAGCAGACCGACTGCTCCGATGAGAAGCCCAGTGTGAAATTCCTGCTCGGCGTCAACTCGCTAATGAAATAAAAATTGATTTTATTGTTACTTTTTTTTTCAAATTTTTTTTATTTATGGATTTTAGCGTTAATTATCGATTAGTTATTTTAAAAAGAATGTGAGCCTGATCGCATGTCTTTAAACATCACGATCACGCTACCTGAAAGGATGGGTTAATTTTTAAAAGGTATAAAATATAAATCTATTTCATTGTATGTGAGACTTGTCATAAAGTATATTGCATAGTGATCAACTAATGATTAAGACTCTGATGTTTGTTTCTGCTGTGCTGGAAGCTATCCTAACTGAATGCGCTGTAACAATTTTTTTTATCAGAACCGTCAGCGTCACAGAATAAAACAAACCCGTAAAAACAAAGTTTTTGACTATAAATCCCTTATATATGAGACATAACTACAAGTATTTACAAATATTTACAGACTTAATCTGTCTTAACTCAACTTTGCTTCATAACCCTGAAGGTCACCGATCGCTGGTCCGAGCTCAGCGTGACACGTAAAATGTCAACAAAAGCACGCCGGTACTTCGATGGGTCGCGTCAAAGTGTCAACTCAAACTTTCACGTGGGAAAAAAACAATAACAAACAGTGAGTTTGAATTACATACGTTATATAAGGATAAACTAAAAAGGCATAAATTTAATTAAGGTACGTTCGATCGATCTGAAATTTTGATACGATGCATTGTTAGGTGAGACGGGTCCGTGTGCCAAATTTAAGCTCGATCAGATCACGGGAAGTGGGTCATTTTTCACTTTTCTTATTCCGCCCGCCCATGAGATGACGACAGAACGACAGAGAGACAGAGACGGCGGTGAAGTTAATATAAGGGATTTAAAAATTTGGTAAACACAAATCCTGTGGGCAACACACAACAAGTGGGCCACACACAACCATTGACAACACACCACCGGTGGGTCACACGCAACCATTGACAACACACATCCAGTGGGAAACACACAACCAGTGGGCCCCACACAACCATTGACAACATACAACCAGTGGGCAACACACAACCTTTGACAAAACACAACCAGTGGGCCACACTCAACAAGTGGAGAACACAAAACCATTGACAACACACAATAATTGACAACACACAACCATTGACAACACACAACCATTGACAACACACAACCAGTGGGAAACACACAACCAGTGGGAAACACACAACAAGTGGAGAACACACAACCATTGACAACACACAATAATTGACAGCACACAACCATTGACAACAAACAACCATTGACAACACACAACCAGTGGGCAACACACAACCAGTGGGAAACACACAACCAGTGGGAAACACACAACAAGTGGAGAACACACAACCAGTGGGCAACACACAACAAGTGGGCAACACACAACAAGTGGGAAACACACAACAAGTGGGCAACACATAACCAATGGGCAACACATAACCAGTGGGCAACACAAAACAAGTGGATAACACACAACCATTGACAACACACAACCAGTGGGCGACACACAACCATTGACAACACACACAACAAGTGGGCCACACACAACAAGTGGAGAACACACAACAAAAGGGCAACATACAACAAGTGGGAAACACACAACAAGTGGGAAACACACAAAAAATGGGAAACACACAAGTGGGCAACACACAAAAAGTGGGCAACACACAACAAGTGGCCACCACACAACAAGTGGGCCACACACAACCATTCACAACACACCACCGGTGGGGCACACGCAACCATTGACAAAACACATCCAGTGGGAAACACAGAACCATTGGGCCCAACACAACCATTGACAACACACAACCAGTGGGCAACACACAACCATTGACAAAACACAACCAGTTGGAAACACACAACCAGTGGGCAACACACAACCAGTGGGCAACACACAATAATTGACAACACACAACCATTGACAACACACAATAATTGACAACAAACAACCATTGACAACACAAAACCAGTGGGCAACACACAACCAGTGGGAAACACACAACATGGGGAGAACACACAACCATTGACAACACACAATAATTAACAACACACAACCATTGACAACACACAACCAGTGGGCAACACACAACAAGTGGGCAACACACAAACATTGATAACGCACAACCAGTAAGCAACACACAACAAGTGGAGAACACACAACCATTGACAACACACAACCAGTGGGCAACACACACCCATTGATAATGCACAACCAGTGGGCCACACACAACCAGTGTGCCACTCACAACAAGTGGATAACACACAACCATTGACAACACACAACCAGTGGGCAACACAAAACAAGTGGGCCATACACAACAAGTGGAGAACACACAACAAAAGGGCAACATACAAAAAGTGGGCAACACACAACAAGTGGGCAACACATAACAAGTGGGCAACACACAAAAAGTGGCCAACACACAAAAAGTGGGAAACACACAACTGGGCAACACACAAAAAGTGGCAACACACAACAAGTGGCCAACACACAACAAGTGGGCCACATACAACCATTGACAACACACCACCGGTGGGTCACACGCAACCATTGACAACACACATCCAGTGGGAAACATACAACCAGTGGGCCCCACCCAACCATTGACAACACACAACCAGTGGGCAACACACAACGATTGATAAAACACAACAAGTGGGCCCCACACAACGATC
Organism: Ampullaceana balthica; assembly: GCA_944989445.1. Taxonomy (NCBI): domain Eukaryota; kingdom Metazoa; phylum Mollusca; class Gastropoda; family Lymnaeidae; genus Ampullaceana; species Ampullaceana balthica. The sequence goes on from CALYLW010000158.1 coordinate 1,969,477, forward strand.
GACAAAACACAACCAGTAGGCCACACTCAACAAGTGGAGAACACAAAACCATTGACAACACACAATAATTGACAACACACAACCATTGACAACACACAACCATTGACAACACACAACCAGTGGGCAACACACAACCAGTGGGCACCCACAACCATTGACAACACACAACCAGTGGGCAACACACAACCAGTGGGAAACACACAACATGTGGAGAACACACAACCATTGACAACACACAATAATTGACAACACACAACCATTGATAACAAACAACCAGAGGGCAACACACAACCAGTGGGCAACACCCAACAAGTGGGAAACAAACAACAAGTGGGCAACACATAACCAGTGGGAAACACACAACAAGTGGGCAACACACAACACTTGGAGAACAAACAAAAAGTGGGAATCACATAAGCAATGGGAAACACAAAACAAGTGGAGAACACACAACCATTGACAACACACAACAAGTGGGAAACACACAACCAGTGGGCAACACACAAACATTGATAACGCATAGCCAGTAAGCAATACACAACAATTGACAAAACACAACAAGTGGGCAACACACAACCATTGACAAAACACAACCAGTGGGCCACACTCAACAAGTGGAGAACACAAAACCATTGACATCACACATAATTGACAACACACAACCATTGACAACAACACACAACCATTGACAACACACAACCAGTGGGCAACACACAACCATTGACAACACACAATAATTGACAACACACAACCAGTGGGCAACACACAACGATTGATAACACACAACAAGTGGAGAACACACAACCATTGACAACACACAACCAGTGGGCAAAACACAACCATTGACAACACACAACCATTGACAACACACAACCAGTGGGCAACACACAACCAGTGGGCAACACACAACCAGTGGAGAACACACAACAAGAGGGCTACACACAACAAGTGGGCAACACATAACAAGTGGGCAACACACAACAAGTGGGCAACACACAACAAGTGGGCAACACACAACAAGTGGGCAACACATAACATGTGGGCAACACACAACAAGTGGGCAACATACTAAAAGTGGGAAACACACAAGTGGGCAACACACAAAAAGTGGGCAACACACAACAAATGGCCAACACACAACAAGTGGGCCACAAACAACCATTGACAACACACCACCGGTGGGTCACACGCAACCATTGACAACACACATCCAGTGGGAAACACACAACCATTGACAACACACAACCAGTGGGCAAAACACAACCAATGAGCAACACACAACGATTGACAACACACAACCATTGACAACACACAACCAGTGGGCAACACACAACCAGCGGGGAACACACAACCAGTGGGCAACACACAACAAGTGGGAAACACACAACAAGTGGGCAACACATAACCAGTGGGCAACACACAAAAAGTGGGAAACACACAACCAGTGGGAAACACAAAACAAGTGGAGAACATACAACCATTGACAATACACCACCGGTGGGTCACACGCAACCATTGACAACACACATCCAGTGGGAAACACACAACCATTGACAACACACAACAAGTGGGCAACACACAACGATTGATAACACACAACCAGTGGGTCACACTCAACAAGTGGAGAACACAAAACCATTGACAACACACAATAATTGACAACACACAACCAGTGACAACACACAACCAGTGGGCAAGACACAACCAGTGGGCAACACACAACCATTGACAACACACAACCAGTGGGCAACACACAACATGTGGAGAACACCCCACCATTGACAACACACAACCAGTGGGCAACACACAACGATTGATAACACACAACCAGTCGGCAACACACAATGATTGATAACACACAAACAGTGGGCCCCACACAACCATTGACAACACACAACGATTGACAACACACCACCGGTGGGTCACACGCAACCATCGACAACACACAATAATTGAAAACACACAACCAGTGACAACACACAACCATTGACAACACACAACCAGTGGGCAACACACAACAAGTGGGCAACGCACAATTGGAGAACACACAACAAGTGAGAAGCACAACCAGTGGGAAACACACAACATGTGGAGAACACACAACCATTGACAACACACAACCATTGATAACACACAACTATTGATAACACACAACCAGTGGGCATCACACAACCATTGATAACGCACAACCAGTGGGCAACACACAACCAGTGGGCAACACACAAACATTGATAACACACAACCAGTGGGCAACACACAACCAGTGGGCAACACATAACCAGTGGGCAACACACAACAAGTGGGCAACACACAACATTTGGAGAACACACAACAAGTGAGAAACACAACCATTGACAACACACAACCAGTGGGAAACACACAAACATTGATAACACACATCCAGTGGGCAACACACAACAAGTGGAGAACACACAACCAGTGGGCAACACACAACCAGTGGGCAACACACAACCATTTACAACACACAACAATTTGGCAAAACATAACAAGTGGGTCACACGCAACCATTGACAACAAACATCCAGTGGGAAACACACAACCATTGACAACACACAACCAGTGGGCAACACACAACCAGTGAGCAACACACAACGATTGATAACACACAACCAGTGGGCCCCACACAACAATTGACAACACACAACCAGTGGGTCACACTCTACAAGTGGAGAACACAAAACCATTGACAACACACAATAATTGACAACACACAACCAGTGATAACACACAACCAGTGGGCAAGACACAACCAGTGGGTAACACACAACAATTGACAACACACAACCAGTGGGCAACACACAACATGTGGAGAACACACAACCATTGACAACACACAACCATTGATAACACACAACTATTGATAACACACAACCAGTAGACATCACACAACCAGTGGGAAACACACAACCAGTGGGCCCCACACAACCAGTAGGTCACACACAACAAGTGGAGAACACACAACCAGTGGGCAACACACAAACATTGATAACACACAACCAGTGGGCAACACACAACAAGTGGGCAACACACAATTGGAGAACACACAACAAGTGAGAAACACAACCAGTGGGAAACACACAACAAGTGGAGAACATACAACTATTGACAACACACAACAAGTGGGAAACACACAACCAGTGGGCAACACACAAACATTGATAACGCACAACCAGTGGGCAACACACAACAAGTGGGCAACACACAAACATTGATAACACACAACAATTGGAGAACACACAACAAGTGAGAAACACAACCATTGACAACACACAACCAGTGGGCAACACACAACCATTGGGCAATACACAAACATTGATAACACACAACCAGAGGGCAACACACAACAAGTGGAGAACACACAACCATTGACAACACATAACCAGTGGGCAACACACAACCAGTGGGCAACACACAAACATTGATAACACACAACCAGTGGGCAATACACAACAAGTGGAGAACACACAACCAGTGGAAACACACAACCAGTGGGCAACACACAACCATTGACAACACACAACCAGTGGGCAACACACAACAAGTTGGCCACACACAACAAGTGGATAACACACAACAAGTGGGCAACATACAACAAGTAAGCAACACACAACAAGTGGGAAATACACAACAAGTTGGAAACTCACAACAAGTGGGCAACACACAACAATTGGGCAACACATAACAAGTGGGCAACACACAACAAGTGGGCCACACACAAAAAGTGGGGAACACACAAGTGGGCAACACACAAAAAGTGGGCAACACACAAAAAGTGGGCAACACACAACAAGTGGGCAACACACAACAAGTGGGCAACACGCAACAAGTGGCAAACACACAACCAGTGCTAGCATGTTAGCAATAAGCAACAACAAAAAAAACTTCCGAGACATACAGTGTCTTTGATAATTCTGCCAGAATTATTTGTGTGCATATAGGACAAGAGACACACTTACATGAACAATCTGACACACCGGGTCAATCTGACACACTTACATGATTAATCTGACATCCTTACATAATTAATCTTAGATGATCATTCTGACCAGCTTGTGTCATTCGTGCTAAGGGGCCGTCCATAAAGAACGTCACGCTCCAGAGGGGGGAGGGGGTGTAAGAAAGTGTGACAGTTTGTGACAGGGGGGAGGGGGGTGTCCGGCCAAGTGTGACGTCACGGTGTTTTATATTAAATTTTAATTATTTTGTCAATAAAAAACAACATTTTTGTTTGAAAGTTTGGCATACTTTGGGGGGGGGGATGTCCGAGATTTGTGACAGTTTGTGACAGGGGGGAGGGGGGTTAAAATGGTCTAAAATAGCGTGACGTACTTTATGGACGGCCCCTAACATCCTTGCTAACTGATGCAGGAAGGATAACTCTCTCAGAGTTTTCTGACTTGCTTAAGCCCCAGTTGGTAAATGAACTTTGTCAGGCAAAAGTTAAGTGTTGGGATTAACTTTGGAAACATTCCTTTGAAAATAACAGTATTGACAGTCAACTTTTATTTTTACTTCTTTTTTAGTCTCCTATGGTCTCTACCTACACCCCGCCCCTTTTTCCCAGTAATATATTTCCTAACTTGAACTCAATCATTAAATGCACCTGACTCCCTTTGGAAGCAACACATAAGGCGAGTCCACTGCCCTAATCCACCCATGTTGAGCATACGTTTAAAAAAATATATTCAATATTTATCAAGTATTCATTTTGAAATAATTCTGGATATACTTTGATCATACTTTGATCATACTTTGATCATACTTTGATCATACTTTGATCATACTTTGATCATACTTTGATCATACTTTGATCATACTTTGATCATACTTTGATCATACTTTGATCATACTTTGATCAGCTGAATTTGTTTAAAACATCGTTAAATCATCATAATTTAAAGGCACGAGAAAACAAGACAATTTTGATATGGGGATAAACGGGTACTTTGATGTGAAACTTTAAACTTGAAACACTCACCTACTGAGGTACATTTGAACACAAGGTCGATAAACCTGTGCAATACTCACGAACATTTAAATACAGGTAGTCCACATTCTATAACTCATTGACTCACTATTATAAATAGATATCTCTGCACTGTACCATTAAAGCTAAGCGGCCATGAAATGAAGGTCCACTTTGCTGCCCGTAGCTAAGCCCGCGGCGATCATACATCTACAGTCTACAGCCTGCTTGCTACGAGGTTCTCAAACTTTGACTCTCGGGTGTGCCGTACACGTGGCGCTGTAGGCCGGGTGACTGGTTACAGACTTATGGAAGTATGAAAAGAGACGTATTTGTATATAGATTTAATCTTTGATCTAACAAACCAAGGGCATCACAATCTGAGTAGACAAGAGTGACCAACGACATCACAATCTGAGTAGACAAGAGTGACCAACGACATCACAATCTGAGTGGACAAGAGTGACCAACGACATCACAATCTGAGTAGACAAGAGTGACCAACGACATCACAATCTGAGTGGACAAGAGTGACCAACGACATCACAATCTGAGTGGACAAGAGTGACCAACGACATCACAATCTGAGTAGACAAGAGTGACCAACGACATCACAATCTGAGTGGACAAGAGTGACCAACGACATCACAATCTGAGTAGACAAGAGTGACCAACGACATCACAATCTGAGTAGACAAGAGTGACCAACGACATCACAATCTGAGTGGACAAGAGTGACCAACGACATCACAATCTGAGTAGACAAGAGTGACCAACGACATCACAATCTGAGTGGACAAGAGTGACCAACGACATCACAATCTGAGTGGACAAGAGTGACCAACGACATCACAATCTGAGTAGACAAGAGTGACCAACGACATCACAATCTGAGTAGACAAGAGTGACCAACGACATCACAATCTGAGTGGACAAGAGTGACCAACGACATCACAATCTGAGTAGACAAGAGTGACCAACGACATCACAATCTGAGTAGACAAGAGTGACCAACGACATCACAATCTGAGTAGACAAGAGTGACCAACGACATCACACTCTGAGTGGACAAGAGTGACCAACGACATCACAATCTGAGTGGACAAGAGTGACCAACGACATCACACTCTGAGTGGACAAGAGTGACCAACGACATCACACTCTGAGTGGACAAGAGTGACCAACGACATCACACTCTGAGTGGACAAGAGTGACCAACGACATCACAATCTGAGTAGACAAGAGTGACCAACGACATCACACTCTGAGTGGACAAGAGTGACCAACGACATCACACTCTGAGTGGACAAGAGTGACCAACGACATCACACTCTGAGTAGACAAGAGTGACCAATGACATCACACTCTGAGTGGACAAGAGTGACCAACGACATCACACTCTGAGTGGACAAGAGTGACCAACGACATCACAATCTGAGTGGACAAGAGTGACCAACGACATCACGATCTGAGTTGACAAGAGTGACCAACGACATTACAATCTGAGTGGACAAGAGTGACCAACGACATCACAATCTGAGTGGACAAGAGTGACCAACGACATTACAATCTGAGTGGACAAGAGTGACCAACGACATCACAATCTGAGTTGACAAGAGTGACCAATGACATTACAATCTGAGTGGACAAGAGTGACCAACGACATCACGATCTAAATAGACAAGAGTGACCAACGACATCACGATCTGAGTTGACAAGAGTGACCAACGACATCACAATCTGAGTGGACAAGAGTGACCAACGACACCACGATCTGAGTTGACAAGAGTGACCAACGACATTACAATCTGAGTGGACAAGAGTGACCAACGGCACAACAATCTGAGTGGACAAGAGTGACCAATAGGGCATCACAATCTGAGTGGACAAGAGTGACCAAAGACCGCCATTTGGTGTTAGTTCCATCTTTATTTGTGTATGGAGCCATCAGTTGTTTCATCTGAAATTTCTTGATCAGACCAGGAAACAACAAGAGGGGGGAGGTTAGGGGCTATCAAAGAATGAAACAACTGATGATGGCGCTGGTTATCAAAGAATGAAACAACAGATGAGGGCGCTGGTTATCAAAGAATGAAACAACTGATGAGGGCGTTGGCTATCAAAGAATGAAACATCAGATGAGGGCGCTGGTTATCAAAGAATGAAACAACAGATGAGGGCGCTGGTTATCAAAGAATGAAACAACAGATGAGGGCGCTGGTTATCAAAGAATGAAACAACAGATGAGGGCGCTGGTTATCAAAGAATGAAACAACAGATGAGGGCGCTGATTATCAAAGAATGAAACAACTGATGAGGGCGCTGGCTATCAAAGAATGAAACATCAGATGAGGGCGCTGGCTATCAAATAATAAAACAACAGATTCGGGCGCTGGATATCAAAGAATGAAACATCAGATTAGGGCACCGGCTATCAAAAAATAAAACATCAGATTAGGGCGCCGGAGCTTTGTGAAACTATTTTCTCTATAGATGAATGCACCACTAAATTGACTTCGGAAATTTGTTTACGTTAATTAAAGGCGCCAAAAATGATCGCCCGCATTCTATTGATTTTTTTTAATGTTATTGTTTGTCATAAAGACAGTTTACTCCCAAATATATTGAGAGATATTCAAACTCTAGTATTGGTTCTAGCAACCCAATTTTTTTAGAACCTTTCACCTGGGGCGACAGTTCTGTCAACACACAGCCGCCCCCACCCCCCTCCCCCGCAGCACAATTCAATGCATTGAATGTGTTCGCCAATCTGATCAGAGTCACTTGCTCCCCCACCCCCTCCCTCACCCTCACCCATCCCCACTCCCACCCTCACCCCCACTCCCCCACCCCCACCCCCAATGCCATTCAACATGTTTAAAGACCTCGCTAAAAAGGCCAAGCAAGCGGTTAATTATGCATTTATAATTTTTATAGTGTTGAAAGGTCTACATAGAAAAATCCATTTAGTCCAAATCGGCTGGCGTGTGACTGGTAAGGTCTGACAGACAGGCGACTATTGAGGCGAACCCCAAAGAGAAAGTATACACCACGTTCTCTGTGCTTACACGGACGAATATTGAATGGCATGTTATAAAACATTTCATTTTTGTTTTTGAAATCCGCTTTTCACAGCTTTATAGGTTCAAAAAGGTTAAAACAGCATATGTAACTTTGCTAACGGAAGAGCGGTTTTTTTTTAATAAAGGGATTCGTTGCTGAAGGGTTGTTGTTCGAGTAAAATGTTTTCGTAAGAGATAATTGTACAGACGTTCGATCAGTGAGATAATGACACCTGGGGCGTCCATCAATGTTCGCTTTAAGCTGCGCGGCCGTGCTGATATCTGACCGACGCCGTGCAGCAGTTTAGAATTACCGCGTAGCAAATTTTGTGAAATGTTGCACACAAAAATGGATGCTGTGCAGTATCTTAGCTGGAGTTAGAGACCACGGAGCTTAGTCAATATCTTAGCTGGAGTTAGAGACCACGGAGCTTAGTCAGTATCTTAGCTGGAGTTAGAGACCACAGAGCTTAGTCATTAGCTTAGCTGGAGTTAGAGACCACGGAGCTTAGTCAGTATCTTAGCTGGAGCTAGAGACCACGGAGCTTAGTCATTAGCTTAGCTGGAGCTTAGTCAGTATCTTAGCTGGAGTTAGAGACCACGGAGCTTAGTCAGTATCTTAGCTGGAGTTAGAGACCACGGAGCTTAGTCAGTATCTTAGCTGGAGTTAGAGACCACGGAGCTTAGTCAGTATCTTAGCTGGAGTTAGAGACCACATATTTTAGTCATTAGCTTAGCCGCAGCTAACGACTATGGACCTTGGTATGCGAGTCGGAGTGAAAGAGCCGGGAGTTTAGTCATTGTCGCTTGCGCAGTGAATAACCATGAAGCGTATTTGCCTGCAATGTGTTGAACAGTTGTAATACAAGACAACAATGATTCCAGAAAAATGTTCTGAAAGAAACTGTCACGTGACTTAACCTGTCCACCCAACAACAGCCCCCTTCCTGCCCTACATCACTATGTCACATGACTCAAACTGTTCACCCAACAACAGCCCACTTGCTGCTCTATAGCACTATGTCCCGTGACTCAAACTGTCCACCCAACAACAGCCCATTTGCTGCTGCTCTACAGAAGTGATTCTCAAACTTTTTAGTATGGCGGAATTTTTTCCATTGCACCAGGGACCGCTGCACTATTTTCCCTGCACTGACAATTATTTCTATCTTTTTTTATAACTTCTGCGGACCACCACTTTGAGAAGCACTGCTCTACAGCACTATAACATGTCACTTGGCCACACATTTGATTGTAAATCAATGAGGGAAAACAAATCGTTAGATAACGCTAAGGCCACAGTGTTGATTTTATGACACGAATGCTAATTGCACGTCAACTGCATTTTTGTGTGTGTGTGGTGTTTTCTTTGTTCATTCCTTTCCCCCCCCCCATGACTATGTAGCTAGATAAGAAAATGATAACCGTATTTTATTAATAGATGTGATGAAGACCTTGAACTATTTTTGAGAGCATCATCAAACCAAACACTTAATGTAGCAGACTAGCTATAGAAGAATATTTAATGATCAACTGTTGGTAGGCTATGAAACAATCAGTGGTAGAGTAACAGCGAGCCGGCACGGAAAGTCTGGAGTTTAGAGATTATAGGAAAAATCACCAGGTGACTTGAATGGCCAATGAATGCAAGAAAAGGTATAGTAGAAGCCAAGAAATGATGGCATACACTTGTGCGCCAATAAAAGCCAAGACAAGATAGAACAGTTCCGACACAACAGTTCCAACACAACAGTTCCAACACAACAGTTCCAACACAACAGTTCCAACACAACAGTTCCAACACAACAGTTCCAACACAACAGTTCCAACACAACAGTTCCAACACAACACAACACAACAGTTCCAACACAACACAACACAACACAACAGTTCCAACACAACACAACAGTTCCAACACAACACAACACAACAGTCCAACACAACAGTTCCAACACAACAGTTCCAAACACAACAGTTCCAACACAACAGTTCCAACACAACACAACACAACAGTTCCAACACAACACAACACAACAGTTCCAACACAACACAACACAACAGTTCCAACACAACACAACAGTTCAACACAACACAACACAACAGTTTCCAACACAACACAACAGTTCCAACACAACACAACACAACAGTTCCAACACAACACAACACAACAGTTCCAACACAACACAACAGTTCCAACACAACACAACACAACAGTTCCAACACAACACAACACAACAGTTCCAACACAACACAACAGTTCCAACACAACACAACACAACACAACACAACAGTTCCAACACAACACACAACACAACAGTTCCAACACAACACAACACAACACAACACAACACAACAGTTCCAACACAACACAACACAACACACACACACAACACAACACAACACAACACAACACAACACAAACAACACAACACAACACAACACAACACAACACAACAGTTCCAACACAACACAACACAACACAACAGTCCAACACCACACAACACAACACCACACAACAACACAACACACACAACACAACACAACAGTTCCAACACAACACAACACAACACAACACAACAGTTCCAACACAACACAACACAACACAACAGTTCCAACACAACACAACACAACACAACACAACACAACACAACACAACACAACACAACACAACAGTTCCAACACAACACAACACAACACAACACAACAGTTCCAACACAACACAACACAACACAACAGTTCCAACACAACACAACAGTTCCAACACAACACAACACAACAGTTCCAACACAACACAATACAACATTTCCAACACAACACAACACAACACAACACAACAGTTCCAACACAACACAACACAACACAACAGTTCCAACACAACACAACACAACACAACAGTTCCAACACAACACAACACAACAGTTCCAACACAACACAACAGTTCCAACACAACACAACACAACATTTCCAACACAACACAACACAACAGTTCCAACACAACACAATACAACAGTTCCAACACAACACAACACAACAGTTCCAACACAACACAACACAACATTTCCAACACAACACAGCACAACACAACAGTTCCAACACAACACAACAGTTTAACACAACACAACACAACAGTTCCAAAAAGCCAAAGCCCAATCAACCCGTACCCCACAAAATTAAAAATAAATAGTTAAAAGATAATTCCCTGAAATTTCACTGCGCTGTGCTCATCGCAATCGCCTCTTTTTCCACCATGACCTTTGACATTTAAATAAACGGCGCTTTTATGCGCCAGATGGGAAGTTCAATTCTTTCCACTCTTGCAACGTTACCTATCAAAGGGATGGATTTCATCACGAATACACTGATGAAATGTACCTGAAGATCTTTTTTGACGTTCCAGCCAATGGTAGAACGTTTTTTATGACGTCAGAAGTGTTTTTAACATGATCTGAGTTTTGGAGGTGGTTGGGTCAAATCTAAAATTAGAATATATATATATATATATAAATATATATTTATATATATATATATTATATTTATATATGTATTATTCACCAAAGCGAGTATGTGCAAATGAGCATGACGAATGACCCTCGCTGGGGTCAAATAATCACAGTTAACGGTTGGCAAGCGAAGGTAGTGGAGGGGTGGGGCATGTCTTGAGACCAGCAATCCTTTTTGCATACACTTTCGTACATTTATATCGTAGTGTATTGGTTATTACCTCCCCTGACATGCGGAAGGTCTTACATTTATATCGTAGTGTATTGGTTATTACCTCCCCTGACATGCGGAAGGTATTGGTTATTACCTCCCCTGACATGCGGAAGGTCTTGGTTATTACCTCCCCTGACATGCGGAAGGTCTTGGTTATTACCTCCCCTGACATGCGGAAGGTCTTGGTCATTACCTCCCCTGACATGCGGAAGGTCTTGGTTATTACCTCCCCTGACATGCGGAAGGTATTGGTTATTACCTCCCCTGACATGCGGAAGGTCTTGGTTATTACCTCCCCCGACATGCGGAAGGTCTTGGTTATTACCTCCCCTGACATGCGGAAGGTCTTGGTTATTACCTCCCCTGACATGCGGAAGGTATTGGTTATTACCTCCCCTGACATGCGGAAGGTCTTGGTTATTACCTCCCCTGACATGCGGAAGGTCTTGGTTATTACCTCCCCTGACATGCGGAAGGTATTGGTTAATACCTCCCCTGACATGCGGAAGGTCTTGGTTATTACCTCCCCTGACATGCGGAAGGTCTTGGTTATTACCTCCCCTGACATGCGGAAGGTCTTGGTTATTACCTCCCCTGACATGCCGAAGGTCTTGGTTATTACCTCCCCTGACATGCCGAAGGTCTTACGACTAAGCCCCAGTGGCAACATTTTTCTTTTTAATTTCTAAAAATGTTTATGCTTAGACTATGCCTGTTCTTTTAACCCTTTCTTAGCGAACATAAACACCGCTTTGCATGTATTTCACGGGAAAACAGCTTCGTTCAATGTTATACCAATTCCTTCATCAGTTAACTGTCTCTTTCTATCCGAAGCTATCGGTCGCATATTTCTGGGAAAAGACCATAGACGAAGTTGTTGCTCTCCAAAAAGGGCAACATGGCTGTAAACTTTGTTTCTCAACATTGGGATAACTTCGGCGACGAGCTCTCCGTTGTTCTCAGTGACGGAAACGTAGTCATACACTCTCCTCAACAATACGCTAAGTACATGAATACTTCAGGAGTATATGGTGACGAAGCAGAAATTGTCGCGATGTCCGAAATACTTCCCAAAAATGCTTGGGCGGACAACGTTCACTCGCGTTGTTCCATTTGTTCGTGCTACTATTTGTGTCCGTCCCCCCCCCCATTTTCTTTGCACTATCTATGAGTAAGTCTGCGGCATATGCTACGCCGCGGGTCGTATCTAGTTAGTTTTATTTGATTTCAATGTGGAACTCAAAGACAAATTTAAATCTATTCATATCGTGTCTTGTTAAGGTACAACAGCTTGTCTATGCGTCTCATATTTGTGAAAGACACATCTCTTTAAAAAGACCTGCTTAAAAATAATTTTGCATTTGCTATTTGGTATACTTTCTTTGTTTCATTATGTTGGCTTATCAACATTTGTCCGAGGACCTGTGTTAATGTATCAATGTATCGTGTACTTGGAATTAAAGTTCAAGCGGGTTGGGTTAAACACATGAAAGACTTATCTGTTTTAAATTTACACAGTCTATTATATCTGTTGTACAGACTCCGAGATTAGATCAGTGCCCACTGTTACTCAGTCTATCTCTGAGAATAGATCAGTGTCCACTGTTACTCAGTCTATCTCTGAGAATAGATCAGTGTCCACTGTTACTCAGTCTATCTCTGAGAATAGATCAGTGTCCACTGTTACTCAGTCTATCTCTGAGAATAGATCAGTGTCCACTGTTACTCAGTCTATCTCTGAGAATAGATCAGTGTCCACTGTTACTCAGTCTATCTCTCAGAATAGATCAGTGTCCACTGTTACTCAGTCTATCTCTGAGAATAGATCAGTGTCCACTGTTACTCAGTCTATATATGAGAATGGATCAGTGCCCATTGTTACTTAGTCTATCTCTGAGAATAGATCTGTGCCCATTGTTACTTAGTCTATCTCTGAGAATAGATCAGTGCCCACTATTACTCAGTCTATTTCTGAGAATAGATTTGTGCCCATTGTTACTTAGTCTATCTCTGAGAATAGATCAGTGCACACTAATACTCAGTCTATCTCTGAGAATAGACCAGTGGCCACTGTTACTTAGTCTATCTATGAGAATAGATAAGTGCCAACTGTTACTAGGTCTATCTCTGAGAATAGATCTGTCTGTCTCATGGTGTCTGTTTGATGGTGTCTGCTTCATATTGTCTGTCTGATGGTATCTATCTGATGGTCTCTGTCTCATGGTATCTATCTCATGGTGTCTGTCTAATAGTGCCTGTCTCATGGTGTCTGTCTGATGGTGTCTGTCTCATGGTGTCTGTCTCATGGTGTCTGTCTCATGGTGTCTGTCTCATGGTGTCTGTCTCGTAGTTTGTGTCTCGTGGTGTTTGTCTCGTGGTGTCTGTGTCATGGTGTCTGTCTCATGGTGTCTGTCTCATGGTGCCTGTCTCATGGTGTCTCTCTCTCATGGTGTCTATCTCATGGTGTCTCTCTCATGGTGTCTGTCTCATGGTGTCTCTCTCATGGTGTCTGTATGTTTAGAGTGGTATAACACCTTAAAGTCAACGGAACACATAATTAGATTCCTGTCAGGGGTTCTCAGTGTTTTCCCAGTGATCCCCTTAACTTGAAATGTATTTCTCACAATCTTCCAGCACCGTAGCACCCTATCCACACGAACAACCCATACACATACACAGTGAAAAGGTTATAAACTGTTAATTAATGTAGTGTCAAAAGTCTTCACTTGATTATGAATGTTACACTTACGAATATTTCAGACATTAATGGTATTGTTACAATCAAAGAGAATTCAGAATCGAATAATATTGTTACAGGTAAGTACATCTTTGAGTTGAATGTTATTGTTACAGGTAAGTACATCTTTGAGTTGAATGTTATTGTTACAGGTAAGTACATCTGTGACTTGAATGTTATGGTTACAGTTAAGTACATCTGAAAGTTGAATGTTATTGTTACAGTTAAGTACATCTGAGAGTTGAATGTTATGGTTACAGTTAAGTACATCTGAAAGTTGAATGTTATTGTTACAGGTAAGTACATCTTTGAGTTGAATGTTATTGTTACAGGTAAGTACATCTTTGAGTTGAATGTTATTGTTACAGGTAAGTACATCTTTGAGTTGAATGTTATTGTTACAGGTAAGTACATCTTTGAGTTGAATGTTATTGTTACAGGTAAGTACATCTTTGAGTTGAATGTTATTGTTACAGTTAAGTACATCTGAGAGTTGAATGTTCTTGCTACAGTTAAGTACATCTGTGAGTTGAATGTTATGGTTACAGTTAAGTACATCTGAAAGTTGAATGTTATTGTTACAGTTAAGTACATCTGAGAGTTGAATGTTATTGTTACAGGTAAGTACATCTTTGAGTTGAATGTTATTGTTACAGGTAAGTACATCTTTGAGTTGAATGTTATTGTTACAGGTAAGTACATCTTTGAGTTGAATGTTATTGTTACAGTTAAGTACATCTGTGACTTGAATGTTATGGTTACAGTTAAGTACATCTGAAAGTTGAATGTTATTGTTACAGTTAAGTACATCTGAGAGTTGAATGTTATTGTTACAGTAAAGTACATCTGAGAGTTGAATGTTATTGTTACAGTTAAGTACATCTGAGAGTTGAATGTTCTTGCTACAGTTAAGTACATCTGTGAGTTGAATGTTATGGTTACAGTTAAGTACATCTGAGAGTTGAATGTTATTGTTACAGTTAAGTACATCTGAGAGTTGAATGTTCTTGTTACAGTTAAGTACATATGAGAGTTGAATGTTATTGTTGCAGTTAAGTACATCTGAGAGTTGAATGTTCTTGTTACAGTTAAGTACATATGTGAGTTGAATGTTATTGTTACAGTTACAGTTAAGTACATCTGTGAGTTGAATGTTATTGTTACAATTAAGTACATTTGTGAGTTGAATGTTATTGTTACAGTTAAGTACGTCTGAGAGTTGAATGTTATTATTACAGTTAAGTACATCTGTGAGTTGAATGATCTTGTTACAGTTAAGTAACTGGCAGGGTGCACGCGTGTCCGACTTTATAAAAATCCCGCTCGGTAACCGACCCCGCGGCAGTATAGACGGGTCAAGGGGGGATAAGCCTTCCCTTTCAAAGACCTCCTCTTTTGGAGATTTCTGGCCCGTGTCACCGGGTTGTCCCCCGTAACACAAAACAATTCAGTCGATCAACAAGAAAAGTTTATTACTACGGCGACGCACTGAAAAACACTCTTAATCCTCTTGTCACTACAATAGAATCTCTCTTCCTTTGCTGGCAGGTCTGTGACTGTGTGTGAAGTTTGTTTATCGTACTTTGGTGTTACTGTGTCGGTGGATCTTAATTAACTGTATGTGGATCTAATGTAACTGTTTGTGGATCTAATGTAACTGTATGTGGAACTAATGTAACTATTTGTGGAACTAATGTAACTGTTTGTGGAACTAATGTAACTGTATGTGGAACTAATGTAACTATTTGTGGAACTAATGTAACTGTATGTGGAACTAATGTAACTGTATGTGGATCTAATGTAACTGTTTGTGGATCTAATGTAACTGTATGTGGAACTAATGTAACTGTGTGTGGATCTAATGTAGCTGTATGTGGAACTAATTAACTGTATGTGGAACTAATGTAACTGTATGTGGAACTAATGTAACTATTTGTGGAACAAATGTAACTGTATGTGGAACTAATGTAACTGTATGTGGAACTAATGTAACTATTTGTGGATCTAATGTAACTGTAAGTGGATCTAATGTAACTGTATGTGGAACTAATGTAACTATTTGTGGATCTAATGTAACTGTAAGTGGATCTAATGTAACTGTAAGTGGATCTAATGTAACTGTAAGTGGATCTAATGTAACTGTAAGTGGATCTAATGTAACTGTTTGTGGAACTAATGTAACTGTATGTGGATCTAATGTAACTGTATGTGGAACTAATGTAACTGTATGTGGAAATAATGTAACTGTTTGTGGATCTAATGTAACTATTTGTGGATCTAATGTAACTGTATGTGGAAGTAATGCAACTGTATGTGGAACTAATGTAACTGTATGTGGAACTAATGTAACTGTTTGTGGATCTAATGTAACTGTATGTGGAACTAATGTAACTGTATGTGGAACTAATGTAACTGTATGTGGAACTAATGTAACTGTATGTGGAACTAATGTAACTGTATGTGGAACTAATGTAACTATTTGTGGATCTAATGTAACTATTTGTGGATCTAATGTAACTGTATGTGGAACTAATGTAACTGTATGTGGATCTAATGTAACTGTATGTGGAACTAATGTAACTGTATGTGGATGTAATGTAACTGTATGTGGAACTAATGTAACTATTTATGGAACTAATGTAACTATTTGTGGATCTAATGTAACTGTATGTGGAACTAATGTAACTATTTGTGGAACTAATGTAACTGTATGTGGAACTAATTTAACTGTTTGTGGATCTAATGTAACTATTTGTGGATCTAATGTAACTGTTTGTGGAACTAATGTAACTGTATGTGGAACTAATGTAACTGTATGTGGAACTAATGTAACTGTTTGTGGAACTAATGTAACTATTTGTGGAACTAATGTAACTGTATGTGGAACTAATGTAACTGTTTTGTGGAACTAATGTAACTGTATGTGGATCTAATGTAACTGTATGTGGAACTAATGTAACTATTTGTGGAACTAATGTAACTGTACGTGGAACTAATGTAACTGTTTGTGGATGTAATGTAACTGTATGTGGAACTAATGTAACTGTATGTGGAACTAATGTAACTATTTGTGGAACTAATGTAACTATTTGTGGATCTAATGCAACTGTGTGTGGAACTAATGTAACTATATTTGTGGATCTAATGTAACTGTATGTGGAACTAATGTAACTGTTTGTGGAACTAATGTAACTATTTGTGGATCTAATGTGACTATTTGTGGATCTTATGTAACTGTATGTGGATCTAACGTAAATGTAATTGGATATAATGTAACTGTATGTGGATCTAATGTGACTATTTGTGGATCTAATGTAACTGTATGTGGATCTAATGTAACTGTATGTGGATCTAATGTAACTTTATGTGGATCTTATGTAACTATTTGTGGATCTTATGTAACTATTTGTGGATTTAATGTAAGTGTATGTGGATCTAATGTAACTATATGTGTATGTTTATTTGTTATAACTGCTCATAGGACATTGGATTTTTAGGTACATGTCTTGGGGCGATAAATGGGATGTATTTTTAATGTACATGAAGGGTGAATTTTAGACCTATCACACACTGACCAGTTGTACCAGACATAACACACACTGACCAGTTGTACCAGACCTATCACACACTGACCAGTTGTACCAGACCTACCACACACTGACCAGTTGTACCAGACCTACCACACACTGACCAGTTGTACCAGACCTACCACACACTGACCAGTTGTACCAGACCTACCACACACTGACCAGTTGTACCAGATCTACCACACACTGACCAGTTGTACCAGCCCTACCACACACTGACCAGTTGTACCAGCCCTACCACACACTGACCAGTTGTACCAGATCTACCACACACATTGACAGTTGTACCCGTCCCTGGAGACACCCTGTATCAGTGTTATAGAGCTTTTAAATGCCATGTAACCAGAAATGTAGAGCATGGATCTTAGAAGCTCTTTATTAATACACATGAGACAAGTTGAAAATAGAACAACTTGTTGAAATCAGCAGGAATTATATGAGAACACAAATGTATGTACGAGCACAACCGAAATGTATGTACGAGCACAACCGAAATGTATGTACGAGCACAACCGAAATGTATGTACGAGCACAACCGAAATGTATGTACGAGCACAACCGAAATGTATGTACGAGCACAACCAAAATGTATGTACGAGCACAACCGAAATGTATGTACGAGCACAACCGAAATGTATGTACGAGCACAGCCCATACTTATGTACGAGCACAGCCCATACTTATGTACGAGCACAGCCCAAATGTATGTACGAACACATCCCATACTTATGTACGAGCACAGCCCAAATGTATGTATGAACACATCCCATACTTATGTACGAACACAACCCAAATGTATGTACGAACACATCCCATACTTATGTACGAACACAGCCCAAATGTATGTACGAACACATCCCATACTTATGTACGAGCACAGCCCAAATGTATGTACGAACACATCCCATACTTATGTACGAACACAGCCCATACTTATGTACGAACACATCCCATACTTATGTACGAACACATCCCATACTTATGTACGAACACAGCCCATACTTATGTACGAGCACAGCCCAAATGTATGTACGAACACAGCCCAAATGTATGTACGAACACAGCCCAAATGTATGTACGAACACAGCCCAAATGTATGTACGAGCACAGCCCATACTTATGTACGAGCACAGCCCAAATTTATGTACGAACAAATCCACAGACATCACTCACCTTCACTAACATCCCTGCCCTAGATGCGTTACAGACTGTAAATGTGCATAACTTTGTGTGTATAAATTATAAATAACTTGTTAGTGTTATGCGCAGATAACCGCGAAGTAACCTGAAGTAACAACAATCTTTTTATTTTACATAACAAACTTTATCTGCGAGTGCTTATAAATTATGCCGCCATTCATGACCATACGTCGGAGCGAGTTGACACAACGTCATACACACAGTAAATCACGGGTACATGACCGTCATAAAACCTTTCAACAGGGGATCTCAAAGGGTGGCTATGGTGGTGCATGTCACCGACACGGGGTGCCACGGTAGAAACAAAACATTACAAATTGACCCGTTTGTTAAGACACAAATACATTTAACATTTAACGTTATACAAATTATATTTATTATTGACTGTTATGTTGGTTTTTTTTATGTGAGGACATGCGCAGCCAGGGGGCATTGGGCTTTTTGTACTGGTAGACATTCATTCAATTTTGAGGATGGCTGTTAGGGGTTAAGGTGAAATGGCTCGAGGAGAAAACAACGTCATTCGGTGGCCTTATCTTGCGACTGTGATGAAATGTGCGCGAAGAATACTGCTGGTTGTTGGTACTTGGTAAATACCATCGACTATTGATAGTTGATAGTTTTGGTGTATTGCCCGCACTCGACTACGATATCGCTTTTTGTGGATGTCAGGAGACTTTAGCCGAAGTTACTGTTAATTTTCTGTAGTCAGACCTGCCTCAAGTTTCATCATATACAGTGATGACGTGTCTTATCATATCCCTGGTTTTTGTTTATCACTGGAAGCAGGGAAAGCTTTGTCCTCTACCACAGGAATTTTACAGGAAAATTATTTTAAAAAATTGATTTAATAAAAAATATATTCTAAAAGTTGACTTAGTGATTTCTCACTTCAAACACACGATACGAACTGAAGCTTTGTACAGACCCCCGCCTTCTGCTGCTAACAAGTTCAAAGACTATGTACAGACCCCCACCTTCTGCTGCTAACAAGTTCAAAGACTATGTACAGGCCCCCGCCTTCTGCTGCGAACAAGTTCAAAGACTATGTACAGACCCCCACCTTATGCTGCTAACAAGTTCAAATACTATGTACAATGTACAGACCCCCGCCCTCTGCTGCTAACAAGTTCAAAGACTATGTACAGACCCCCGCCTTCTGCTGCTAACAAGTTCAAAGACTGTACAGACCCCCGCCTTCTGCTGCTAACAAGTTCAAAGACTATGAACAGGCCCCCGCCTTCTGCTGCTAACAAGTTCAAAGACTATGTTATATATGTCTCACGATGACAGTGGACAACTCGTATCCTCCATTAGTAACAAGAATCTGCTCATCATGGGTCACTTGCACTTTCACTAGGATAATACGGATAGCAGGCGCACTCGTCTTCTAAACAGGAATACACGTCTTTTAATTTGTATAGTAGTTTTAATGACATGAATGAGAACAAATATAAAAAATCAATCTTATAGTTGGTTGAGGGGCTAATCACTAACTGATTGGTTGGTCGTCATTTTCCAGTGAATATCTCAAGTCATAAATAACTAGCCAATAATGTGTTCATGTGTGTTGACACAAAATAAACACATTTATGGAGGCTGATTTCTTCATTAGTCCATTAGTTTGACAAAAATTTATAACAATGATTTTTATAAACAAATAAATAAATTTTAAATAAATTTCGCTGCTGGAAAATCCAAGACTAATGTTGGTGTAAGAGACGGAGACAGTCCTACAGCACCTTGGTGTCAAGGCATGGAGGCAGTGGGCCATGAATGGGTCCTATTGGAAGACTAGCACTGAGCAGGCCAGGCCCAAACTTGGAATATGTCCCCCTGCAAGCCATGCCCACACTTGGAATTGGTCACTGAGCAGGCCAGGCCCAAACTTGGAATATGTCCCCCTGCAAGCCATGCCCCCACTTGTAAGTTGTCACTGAGCAGGCCAGGCCCAAACTTGGAATATGTCCCCCTGCAAGCCATGCCCCCACTTGTAAGTTGTCACTGAGCAGGCCAGGCCCAAACTTGGAATATGTCCCCCTGCAAGCCATGCCCCCACTTGTAAGTTGTCACTGAGCAGGCCAGGCCCAAACTTGGAATATGTCCCCCTGCAAGCCATGCCCCCACTTGTAAGTTGTCACTGAGCAGGCCAGGCCCAAACTTGGAATATGTCCCCCTGCAAGCCATTCCCCCACTTGTAAGTTGTCACTGAGCAGGCCAGGCCCAAACTTGGAATATGTCCCCCTGCAAGCCATGCCACCACTTGTAAGTTGTCACTGAGCAGGCCAGGGCCAAACTTGGAATATGTCCCCCTGCAAGCCATGCCCCCACTTGTAAGTTGTCACTGAGCAGGCCAGGCCCAAACTTGGAATATGTCCCCCTGCAAGCCATGCCCCCACTTGTAAGTTGTCACTGAGCAGGCCAGGCCCAAACTTGGAATATGTCCCCCTGCAAGCCATGCCCCCACTTGTAAGTTGTCACTGAGCAGGCCAGGCCCAAACTTGGAATATGTCCCCCTGCAAGCCATGCCCCCACTTGTAAGTTGTCACCGAGCAGGCCAGGGCCAAACTTGGAATATGTCCCCCTGCAAGCCATGCCCCCACTTGTAAGTTGTCACTGAGCAGGCCAGTCCCCAATTTTGGCTTAAGTGCCTCGTATGATGATAAATTAATAATAAAAATAATTTTGCATTAACTCTTTAAGATTAAATATTTTTTTTCAAAACCTCGAAATCAGGACTGGATTAAACGATTTTGTTAATTTGTCTGTGGTAAAATTTGTTGTATTATCTAGCCTTGACACAAAGATAATAACAATGACGAATATTGAGTGTTAAACTATACATTATTGTCTATTTTTGACCGTATAATGAAAATTTATTGAAACTATTAGTTTTCTGAATTTTTCTATTGCACTGACACCTGCTGGTTTGGGATTATTTGAATTCCTCGATTCAATCAATAATTCGGGAGATGTGAGTTGTGGAAAATTCCAACAGATTACACTTTTCGTCTCAATATACATTATACACTATACATTATTGTCTTCGTTTAAACCTAACGCCATTTTACGAAAATTTAGAGAAACTATTTGATTTCTGGATTTTTCTATAGCACTTAGATTTAGATGGGCTGGTTTGGGATATTTTGATTTCCTGGATTTAATTAAGAATTTGGGAGATATGGGTTGTTTAAGATGCCATCAATGTGTCAATGTCACTTTTCGTCTCTATTTGAACTATATATTATTGTCATTTTTTCACCTAACGCCGTTTATGTATTTAAACTATCTGATTGCTGGATATTTCTATAGCAATGAGATCTGTTGGTTCGGGATTATGATATTTCTATAGCAATGAGATATGTTGGTTCGGGATTATGTTATTTCTATAGCAATGAGATCTGTTGGTTCGGCATTATGTTATTTCTATAGCAATGAGATCTGTTGGTTCGGGATTATGATATTTCTATAGCAATGAGATCTGTTGGTTCGGGATTATGATATTTCTATAGCAATGAGATCTGTTGGTTCGGGATTATGTTATTTCTATAGCAATGAGATCTGTTGGTTCGGCATTATGTTATTTCTATAGCAATGAGATCTGTTGGTTCGGGATTATGATATTTCTATAGCAATGAGATCTGTTGGTTCGGGATTATGATATTTCTATAGCAATGAGATCTGTTGGTTCGGGATTATGTTATTTCTATAGCAATGAGATCTGTTGGTTCGGCATTATGTTATTTCTATAGCAATGAGATCTGTTGGTTCGGGATTATGATATTTCTATAGCAATGAGATCTGTTGGTTCGGGATTATGATATTTCTATAGCAATGAGATCTGTTGGTTCGGGATTATGATATTTCTATAGCAATGAGATCTGTTGGTTCGGCATTATGATATTTCTATAGCAATGAGATCTGTTGGTTCGGCATTATGATATTTCTATAGCAATGAGATCTGTTGGTTCGGCATTATGATATTTCTATAGCAATGAGATCTGTTGGTTCGGCATTATGATATTTCTATAGCAATGAGATCTGTTGGTTCGGCATTATGATATTTCTATAGCAATGAGATCTGTTGGTTCGGCATTATGATATTTCTATAGCAATGAGATCTGTTGGTTCGGCATTATGATATTTCTATAGCAATGAGATCTGTTGGTTCGGCATTATGATATTTCTATAGCAATGAGATCTGTTGGTTCGGCATTATGATATTTCTATAGCAATGAGATCTGTTGGTTCGGCATTATGATATTTCTATAGCAATGAGATCTGTTGGTTCGGCATTATGATATTTCTATAGCAATGAGATCTGTTGGTTCGGCATTATGATATTTCTATAGCAATGAGATCTGTTGGTTCGGGATTATGTTATTTCTATAGCAATGAGATCTGTTGGTTCGGCATTATGATATTTCTATAGCAATGAGATCTGTTGGTTCGGCATTATGATATTTCTATAGCAATGAGATCTGTTGGTTCGGCATTATGATATTTCTATAGCAATGAGATCTGTTGGTTCGGGATTATGTTATTTCTATAGCAATGAGATCTGTTGGTTCGGGATTATGATATTTCTATAGCAATGAGATCTGTTGGTTCGGCATTATGATATTTCTATAGCAATGAGATCTGTTGGTTCGGGATTATGTTATTTCTATAGCAATGAGATCTGTTGGTTCGGGATTATGTTATTTCTATAGCAATGAGATCTGTTGGTTCGGGATTATGATATTTCTATAGCAATGAGATCTGTTGGTT
This sequence comes from Ampullaceana balthica, assembly GCA_944989445.1. NCBI lineage: Eukaryota > Metazoa > Mollusca > Gastropoda > Lymnaeidae > Ampullaceana > Ampullaceana balthica. The sequence continues at coordinate 1,993,534 of CALYLW010000158.1, forward strand.
CGGGATTATGTTATTTCTATAGCAATGAGATCTGTTGGTTCGGGATTATGTTATTTCTATAGCAATGAGATCTGTTGGTTCGGGATTATGTTATTTCTATAGCAATGAGATCTGTTGGTTCGGCATTATGATATTTCTATAGCAATGAGATCTGTTGGTTCGGCATTATGTTATTTCTATAGCAATGAGATCTGTTGGTTCGGGATTATGATATTTCTATAGCAATGAGATCTGTTGGTTCGGGATTATGATATTTCTATAGCAATGAGATCTGTTGGTTCGGCATTATGATATTTCTATAGCAATGAGATCTGTTGGTTCGGCATTATGATATTTCTATAGCAATGAGATCTGTTGGTTCGGCATTATGATATTTCTATAGCAATGAGATCTGTTGGTTCGGCATTATGATATTTCTATAGCAATGAGATCTGTTGGTTCGGCATTATGATATTTCTATAGCAATGAGATCTGTTGGTTCGGCATTATGATATTTCTATAGCAATGAGATCTGTTGGTTCGGCATTATGATATTTCTATAGCAATGAGATCTGTTGGTTCGGCATTATGATATTTCTATAGCAATGAGATCTGTTGGTTCGGGATTATGTTATTTCTATAGCAATGAGATCTGTTGGTTCGGCATTATGATATTTCTATAGCAATGAGATCTGTTGGTTCGGCATTATGATATTTCTATAGCAATGAGATCTGTTGGTTCGGCATTATGATATTTCTATAGCAATGAGATCTGTTGGTTCGGGATTATGTTATTTCTATAGCAATGAGATCTGTTGGTTCGGGATTATGTTATTTCTATAGCAATGAGATCTGTTGGTTCGGCATTATGATATTTCTATAGCAATGAGATCTGTTGGTTCGGGATTATGTTATTTCTATAGCAATGAGATCTGTTGGTTCGGGATTATGTTATTTCTATAGCAATGAGATCTGTTGGTTCGGGATTATGATATTTCTATAGCAATGAGATCTGTTGGTTCGGGATTATGATATTTCTATAGCAATGAGATCTGTTGGTTCGGGATTATGTTATTTCTATAGCAATGAGATCTGTTGGTTCGGGATTATGTTATTTCTATAGCAATGAGATCTGTTGGTTCGGGATTATGTTATTTCTATAGCAATGAGATCTGTTGGTTCGGCATTATGATATTTCTATAGCAATGAGATCTGTTGGTTCGGCATTATGTTATTTCTATAGCAATGAGATCTGTTGGTTCGGGATTATGATATTTCTATAGCAATGAGATCTGTTGGTTCGGGATTATGATATTTCTATAGCAATGAGATCTGTTGGTTCGGCATTATGATATTTCTATAGCAATGAGATCTGTTGGTTCGGCATTATGATATTTCTATAGCAATGAGATCTGTTGGTTCGGCATTATGATATTTCTATAGCAATGAGATCTGTTGGTTCGGCATTATGATATTTCTATAGCAATGAGATCTGTTGGTTCGGCATTATGATATTTCTATAGCAATGAGATCTGTTGGTTCGGCATTATGATATTTCTATAGCAATGAGATCTGTTGGTTCGGCATTATGATATTTCTATAGCAATGAGATCTGTTGGTTCGGCATTATTTTAATACCTGGATTTAATATTCAGATGCTTTGTGTACCAACTACAGTTCCGCCCATGTCAATAAACATCTGTGCACCGCCATCGGTTGGCTACTACATCAAAGATATGAAAGGTTTGTGTCAAAATATAATTTTTTTACCTTTAAGTCATTGTTTTGAAAAAAGAATACCGCGTTTTACTCAAGACCCTGGTCAAAGGCGTATCTTTACATTGATCAGCTATCATTACACAAATAAATAGAAGTTAAAAAAAAGATTTTTAAAAACCACGTTTTTATAAGCGGACTAAAAAGAAGAAAATAATTTAAAACTTATTAGTTAAAGTACTTCGATTTAATATGACTAAAAACGTGGGGCGGGCGCTAATGAGGTTTAACATATGCGGTTCACTCATTCTCTCACTTATAGATCTCTCTTTAGCCTTCTAAATTAGAAATCTTTAATTTTTATACCAAACACCCGCCCCACGTTTTTAGTCATATTAAATCGAAGTACTTGAACTAATAAGTTTTAAATTATTTTCTTCTTTTTGTCCGCTTATAAAAACGTGGTTTTTAAAAATCTTTTTTTACTTCTATTTATTTTATTCTTTTAAGTCCACCTATAACAACCTGGTTTTTAAAAATATTTTTTTACCTCTATTTATTTTACCAAACACCTCACAAGCGCCCTCCCAACGTTTTAAAAACATTGTGATGTGGTCACGGGGCGAACTCACGGATGTCAACAAAAGCCGACGGTACAGATGCTTTTATCTAGACTATAGATAAACTTAAAAGTTCAATAATTAATAACGGTACATTTGATCATTCTGAAATTTTGATACAATGCATTGTCATCCAAGATCTATCTGTGGTAAAATTTTGAGATCTCTAGGACCATCAGAAGTGGTTCAATTTTACGTTGGCAGATTTGAAAAAATCTTGGACAATGTCCAACGAAAGCGAGTTAATAAAAAGGTGGTAAAAAACAACAAAAAACAAAAAACAACAACAAAAAAAGTAATAGGCGGCCCACCATTAAAGTGGGACATGCGTGGGGAAAAATAAATTTGATGAACAAAATGAAATGACCATTCAGTAGCTTATATGACAGTAACAATACCACAATCTATCAGTTGTACATGAGATAGATTCTGATATTACTAATATAAGCAAGGCCGTACGCAGACTTTTTTAAGGGGGGTTCGCAAACTTGTCGCGAAGGCATTTTATGTTAAGATTAGATAAACCTCTCATAACGAGCACCTCTCATAACGAGATTTTCGCATAACGAGCAACATTTTTATGGAAAAAGTTGCTCCCTTAACGAGCGAAGATTCGCATTACGAGTGACGCAAACAGGGAAACTCCCTTTTTCCTTGAAATTCATTAGTGAGCCAGCGCTTCCGCCCTGATATATTATTATTCTGTGTTAAGCACTCGGTCTGTTAGCGTATTGTTTTCGCGTGTGATCAACCGATTTTACAATATTCGTATTAAGACAGTATTTGTAATTTTTTTATGTGCAAAGTTTAATAAACTGATAAATTATCTTCGAAAAAAACAACAACACAAGAAGACAATCATAAGAGAGGAAAGAAAATAACTGTTGAAATAAAACGAAAAAACATTGAAAAGTGAGAACAAGGTTGCAAATCTAGCGCGCAACTACAATCGGCCAATTTCAACGATCTGCACTATTCTCAAGAACAATTAAGGAGATGGATGCTTCAAATTGAGTGTCAAGAATGTCTACGAAACGTTTACATCTAATTTTCGTCAAATTTTGAAATGTCTGCAAAAACAAATGTCTTTAACAGTTTTCTAGTTAAAAAGCAATAATTATTTGTCATAAATTTATATTTTTGTTTACGTTTTTGTTTTCAAATCTAAATTGTATTCTAGTTGTTTCACTCTTTAACAATTCATAAGTAATTTTATTAAATTAAATAATAAATTGAATAAATGTTAATAAAATGTTGTGAAAACTGTGTATTTTTTTAGGCATGGAACGGATTATCGTATTTTACATTGATTTGTATGGGAAAAATTGTTTTGTATAACGAGTCTTTCACTGAACGTGTTGGACTCTGGAACGAATTAATCTCGTTATGAGATGTTTGACTGTACCTACAATATATGGTGCTATGACTTCAAATTTGGATGAGAATGTTTAATTAATAATTCTGTACCTATGAATTATTGAGGGCGTTGATTAAACTTCTCGTCTTTTTGCCTCGTTTACTATTTAAAAAAAAATTCAATTCACACAGTGACCAAGAAAGTAGGTTTTCATGAAATAAATAATTAACACTGTAAATAAAAGCTTCCAAAATAGTATTTTATTTTAAAATGCGAGTACTCGATCATTCATTTCTTTTCTTATTAATAGGGAAATCTGCAGGCGCAAGCGTTAAAGAATTTGAATTACATACATTATGGTACAGAACTGACTAGGAGGAAGACTACGAGGCTATGATGTTTATTTTATAACATCTTCGATGTGAAACCTTCTTGGGTTTTTGTTAACAATAAATATCTGTAAAACACTGTTTTCGTTGATATTGAAAGTGATGCATCAATGCAAGCTCGGTAAGTCTTTCCTGCACCATTGAACATCTCATGTAATTCTGCAAACGTCGGAGTGCACTAAACCTTCGCTCACACGCAAAGGAAGTCACAGGAATCACACACGCGATTTTCAGTAAAAAAATTTTTATAGCCTTGACTCTTCCCATTGACTGAACCTCAATTTCCACCCTGTTAACTCTTCGGGCAGCACTTCTGGTGAAGGCAGATCTTGCTCATATAAATCCACATCGCCTTTCAGATCTTCATACATACAATTTCTAACAGCACTTGGCACAAAAGCTAACAGTTATGAGAATGTACTGGTTAAGCCAGAGAACCACATATCTTGTTCAGCAATGGTGTGCTCCAGAAATAAATTAATTAAGTTCAAAAGATAATGTTGCATTGGCGTTTCTACGCACACATTGCTTCGGTAGATTTGCTGCTTAGCAATTCTGGGCATTGAAGCTTCAGCTCCTACAGACTGCGCCATGATAATGATATGATCATAAGTGTTTTGAAAATAAGAATCTACATTTGTTCTAATCTCTCTAAACTCTTGCTTGACGTTTTCGATAAGTGACATAGCCTGAATTATGTCAATCGCTTCTTTCTGAAGCTCGACTGTTATTCATTCCAGCCTAGATAGCAGTTTGTACGTTACAACAAACGTCACAATAAATTAAATAAATGTGAATTTACACAAGGAATGAAGAAGTGACGTTGCTCGAGACTTACTGTCCGTGTCCCAATCACTATTTGTAGTCAAAATTGGATCAAATCCTTGGTCGTTGTGTTTTCATCGTGGCAGTGAAATTATCTCAAGAGTGAAAAATGTAAACATTTTATTAATAGAAGTGTTTGTAAGCTTCGTGGCGCTCAGCCCATCTTGTTTTGCACAAATCAAGAAGTGCGTGTCGTTTAGCACTGTCAAATGAAAGACTTGTTTCTATGACGTTTTTCAACAAGGCTTCACGCTTTGGGCTGTTGCTAAAAAAACATGAAGGTTTTCTAAAAAATTTAAACATATTACGCACATCGGGAAGTCTGAACGAATGCCTGATCACTAGGTTTAAATCGTGATTGCTGCAGTGTGTGTATACCACCAAAGGGACCTCTTGCAGAATACGCGCTAGATTTCCTGAGACAGCGCCCGACATAGATGCAGCGCCATCATAACACTGGTCCTCATATTCTGTAGTGGGATCCCCAAATCTCTCAATAATGTCAAGATCTATTTTTTTTTAAAAAGGGCACACATTCGCAAAAGGGGGTTCGTTCGAACGCACGAACCCCCCCCCCTGCGTACGGCCATGATAAGTGATATGTGCAACACTACTTTTGGAATACATCAGCTTTGTTTACAATTCAACATGAAGCAACGCGACTCAAATCTCAGAGGGATTAAGATCTCTTCCATTTTTATTGTGTGAAATACTAGCTCATTATTTTCTTTGAAACATTAAAGTACGGACGACGGACGCTCCTTCTGTGAACAAGATTCTTGCGTCATACGTTCTTATATAAGAACGCACAAAGCAGCGTTCACAGGGCACCAAGATATCTCAGCAACACTAATAAAATCTCTGCTACTGGCATCACAGAGGGGCCGTCCTTAAATGACGTCACGCACCTAGGGTGGGAGGGGGTCAGACATTTGTGACGATGGAAAAGAGGGGTGGGGGGGTATTTAAGAACTGTGAGGTCACATCAAAACGCGCAACTTTAAACTAAAGTTCCACTTAAATATTTGATTGCTTGCTATTTATTTAATGACGTATTATATACATGTTTATAGCTTCACGCGTGTTAACGATAGTAGAGTCAGACTTACACTTACAACAAGCTCATTGTCAAATAGGAAATACGGCTTTTATGGGGAGCCAATGCTTTGTGACGTCATATCTGAGGGACCGGGGGTACAAGCTTATTGTGAGGACGTGTGACGAGGAGGGGGGCGGGGTGAAAAATCGGCCAAAATGTCATTTATGGACGGCCCCAGACCATAAGCATCTCTCATAGCCCATGTATCAGTTGATCTTACAAATGGGTGAGTGACTGGAAAATGACATGGAGACAACTGGGTATTTTTATTTAAACCACCTAACTATGGAGTTAACTTCCTTAACTTAAACATGTCAAAACGAGTCTGGACTGCTATAAAGCTTTCTAACAGAGTAAACCACACAAACAATTGGTGTGAATAAAACAAAACATACAAAGCTTTATTAACAAATTGTCATGTTTTTATGGATCTCTACAAGTTGTCTTTAAATGTATTTTTGGCTTTTACATTTAATTTATTATTAATTTTCACACACGATTTGTGTATGGTGTATTTATTTCCTACATTAGAACTTACAGACTGCTATTGGACAGCTTATATTATTTATTACATATGTTACTGTCAAGTTAATCTGTTACTGTCAAGTTATATCTGTTACTGTCAATTATATCTGTTATTATCAAGTTGTTTCTGTTACTATGAAGCAAGGAGTAATGAAAAGAAACACAACTGAAAATTGAAGAATTTCATTATTTGCCAAACTTGTTGTGTTGAGAAACTAGGCAAACATTATCTAGCAGATATAACTTATAAAACAAACATTATCTAGCAGATGTTCGTTTGTCCGTCGATACGACGAGGACCACTCTAGTCATCCGAGGGTTTTCTGTGCGTGCGCAGATGGCTGATTAAGCCGATCCTTGGACGAAAGGTTCGGGAACAGAAGGGACAGGGGGCGAGTGCGACATCTCCTGGAGGGTTGACAGCATGGGCCTTTCGGGCTTGCCTCTTCTTTTCTGCGGCGGTAATCCGGTTTGCCTCGCATGACCTGGCACCTTCGTGGATGGAAGAGCGCCAGGTGGATCGGTCCATTGCAGCTCGTTCCCACGTGTCTGGATTTATGGCAAACCCTTTCATTGAGGCTTTCAGTGTGTCTTTGAAGCGTTTCTTTTGCCCACCGTGGGACCGTTGGCCATACTGGAGCTCACCATAGAAGATTCTCTTTGGCAGTCTCTCGTCTGGCATTCGGACAACGTGCCCTGCCCAGCGAAGCTGGGACTGCATCAGGAGGGTGAAGATGCTGGGGAGACCTGCCTTGGTCAGTACCACTGTGTCTGGAATTTTGTTCTGCCACTTTATGCCGAGAATCTTCCTGAGGCTTGTTATATGAAAGTGGTTCAGCTTTCTTGCATGGCGCTGATAAACAGTCCAAGTTTCACAAGCATAAAGCAGTGTGGGGAGCACCACTGCCCTGTACACTTTCAGCTTGGTCTGGATGGTAATGCCTCTTCTGTTCCAGACATTAGGGTACAACCTGCCAAAAGTGGAGCTGGCTCTGGCAATTCTGACGTTCACTTCGTCATCGATGGTGACATTTTGAGACAGTGTGCTGCCTAGGTATGTGAACCGGTGCACTGTATTGAGTCTCTGGCCGTTGACAGTGATGTTGGGCTCTACTTAGGGTCTTCCAGGCGCAGGCTGATGGAGGACCTCAGTCTTTTTGGTGTTGATTGACAGACCAAAGTTTGTGCAGGCACTGGAGAACAGGTTTACACTGCGTTGCATGTCGGCTTCTGAGACAGCGTTGAGGGCACAGTCATCAGCGAACAGCAGGTCTCTGATGATGTCTGTCATAACCTTGGTTTTTGCCTGGAGCCTCCGAAGGTTGAACAGCTTGCCATCTGTGCGGTATTTCAGGTTGACACCAACATCCTCGTCTCTGAAGGCCTCTGTCAGCATGGCGGAAAACATGAGGCTAAACAGTGTTGGTGCCAGGACGCAGCCCTGCTTGACTCCGTTTGTGACTGGGAAAGGATCAGAAAACTCCCCGCTGTCCTGGACTCTGGCCTGCATGCCTTCATGGAATTGTTGCACCAAGACGATGAATTTCCTTGGGCAACCGTACTTGGCCATGATCTTCCACAGACCCTCTCTACCAACAGTGTCAAAGGCCTTGGTCAGGTCGACATAGGTGGAGAACAGATCAGAGTTCTGCTCCTGACATTTCTCCAGCAGCTGCCTGGCAGCAAACACCATGTCGATGGTTCCTCTCTCTTTTCGGAATCCACACTGACTTTCAGGCAGGAGTCCTTGGTCAAGGTGCACTGTGAGGCGGTTGAGCAGGATTCTGGCAAGGATCTTTCCTGCAATAGAAAGCAGGGATATGCCTCTGTGGTTGTCACAAGCCTGTCTACTTCCTTTTCGCTTATATAGATGTATGATGGTGGCATCTTTGAAGTCCTGCGGGATCGTCTCTTGCTGCCATATTAAGAGAAACAGCTCATGGAGCCTTTCAGTCAGGGCTGTTCCCCCCTCCTTGTAGACCTCAGCTGGTATGGCGTCAGAGCCAGGTGCTTTGCCACTGGAGATAAGATAGATTGCTTTCTGGGTCTCGAGCAAGGTTGGTGGGTCATCCAGTGCTTTGTTTGTGAGCACTTGGGGTAGACGATTGATGGCTTCGTCGTTGATTGTCGAAGGGCGATTTAGGACGTCATCGAAATGTTCGACCCATCTCTCCAAGATCTTCTCTTTGTCTGTGATTAGAGTGTTACCGTCTGCGCTGAGGAGGGGGCTTGATCCTGAGGGCGTGGGGCCATATACTTCTTTCAAGGCGTCGTAGAAGTTTTTATAGTCACGCCTGTCTGCATAGCCTTGGATCTCGTCAGCTTTGTTGCCGAGCCAATCGTCCTGCATCTGACGGAGCTTCTGCTGAACAGTCTTGCGTATGTTGTTGAGTGCATCTCTCCTTGCCGTGGACTTGGGGTTATTGATGTATGCTTGGTGAAGGTGGTGTTTCTCATCCAATAACTGCTTGATGTCTTCGGAGTTCTCATCGAACCAGTCCTTATGTTTCCTGGTCTGGGGCCCCAGGGTCTCTGTAGCTGTGGAGTAAATCAGCTCTCTGAGTGATGCCCAGTCTGCCTCCACGCTCTGGTTTCCCGGAGAGGTGGATTTCAAGCACTTTTCCAGAGCATCTACAAAGGACTGTTTGCAGCTGTCGGTATTCAGTTTGGCAACATTAAGCCGTTTCGGGGCCTTCTTCCCTTGCGGGCGTCGTTTAGGCTGAATGCGGATGTTGAGCTTGGTGATGATGAGGCGGTGGTCTGTCCAGCATTCAGCGCCGCACATGGATTTGGTAACTCGTACATCCTGCCTGTCCCTCTTCCTCACGATGACGTAGTCAATAAGATGCCAGTGCTTCGATCTGGGGGTGCATCCATGACGTCCGGTTACGAGTGGGGAGGCGGAAGATCGTGTTGGTGATCAGCAGTTCAAGTTCAGCGCAGGTCTGGAGTAAAAGAAGACCGTTGCTGTTGCATTGACCCACTCCATGGTGTCCAAGGACTCCTTCCCAGGCAACGTTGTCCTTGCCAACTCTTGCGTTGAAGTCACCTAGCAAGATGAGTTTGTCCGCCTTTGGAACGTCGGCAATGACAGTGTGAAGTTCTTCGTAAAACTTTGCCTTTACGTCATCTGGATTAGTCATGGTTGGAGCGTAGGCACTGATGATGGTGAGGTGCTTCTTTCCAGCCAGTGGGAGTTTCATGGTCATGAGCCTGTCGTTCACTCCCTTGGGAAGTCCAGCCAGCTTTCCGACAAGAGTTGTCTTAACTGCAAACCCAACGCCTGCCTCACGTCGCTCCTCGCTGGGTCTGCCACTCCAGTAAAATGTGTAACCAGATCCTCTTTCACAGAGCTCTCCTTCTCCCGCGAGCCTGGTCTCGCTCAGGGCTGCGACGTCGATGCCATATCTAGCGAGTTCTTTACCAATCAGGGCTGTTCTCCTCTGAGGTCTGTCTGCATCGTCTCTGTCCAGGAGAGTGCGCACATTCCATGCCCCCAATATGAGATGAAATATCCTCGTTTTCTTCTTTTTGTTTCGACAGCTCGTATGGGATGGATGACAAAAGTGACTTGCGCGGTGACTTGGATTTAAGTGAGAAGGAGTTGCGCAGTTCGTCGATCTCACTCTCTCGCCCGAGGTCATCTTATCCAGCGGCAGGACTAAGTCGAGACGGCTGGTGATGGAGACGGGTGCAGTGGATGGCCATGACGTCCTGTGTGTCTTGTCATGCCCTTAGCGTTCCACAACGCTTTGCTGAGATTCGCCTTTTTGACCGTTGACCAACTAGTGGTTCCTCCGCTCTGTCCACCGAATCCAGTCTTCACGTGCATAGATAGACATATCTAGATCACCGAGGGTTTGAGACCCGTCGGCTACCCTCACCAGTTTTAGCCAGCCATTCAAAGCCGTTGCCCGGGGTGTGGCCACTGCGCACGTTGCAGTTTCTATGAGCCACTGGTGATAGCTGTGAGACAACTTCCGGATTAATATTAATAGTATTAACAGCCACAAAATGACAATTCCAAGTAAAATACAACCAGATGAGCATAGAGGGAATTCAATTTGAAGATCAGTTCCTTCATATCTTTAATTTTCCTCAATTTACATTTGTATGTTGTATATTTCTCAAGCGCTTGATTATTTTTGTCTTTTAATGACAGCAGAGAAATTTAGGTTCCGCCATTTTGAACAACCGGAAGATATTAAAATTATATCTAGCAGATATAACTTATAAAACAAACATTAATTAGCAGATATAACTTATAAAACAAACATTAATTAGCAGATATAACTTATAAAACAAACATTATCTAGCAGATATAACTTATAAAACAAACATTAATTAGCAGATATAACTTATAAAACAAACATTATCTAGCAGATATAACTTATAAAACAAACATTAATTAGCAGATATAACTTATAAAACAAACATTATTTAGCAGATATAACTTTAAAAAAAAATATGTATGTCAACCATTTTCATTCATGTTGAGTATTATTTATTTATTTTTCATTTAAATTTTCCAGTGACATAAATAGTTTAAATTAAGGCTGCGGAAATTAACGATTAATTTCTCGAGTAATCGTTAAATTTGTTTATCGATTAAAATTATTTTAATCGATAAAAATTCGATTAAAATTAAAGAAAATATTAATAATATTTTTATTTTTTTTAATTAATAAATAATTAATTATTAATAATTAATAATAATATTTTTTTTTACGTACAAACTTCTCCCGCGTAATATTATAATTTATTTTATTACTTTATGTGGACCAGCAGACATCAACTAAAAAATGGCTGACAGCATCAGCGCAGTTAAATTCAAACATATAACTAGAAAGTTGAGCAAAAAATTTCTTTTTAAGCTAACTGCGGATGGCAAAGTCGAAGATTGTGAAAAAGTTTACTGTGTTCACTGCCATAAACAATTCTCTTTTACAGGATCAAATACATCGCTGACGTACCACCTTCAGCACAAACATCCGATAAAGTATCAACACATTGTCATAAAATTTAGTTCAAAATATTCTTTATTTTCAATGTCTGTGAGAAATGTTCAGTTTAATGACGTCATAAATTTCTATTTTTGGCTTTAATCGAAATTATCGATTAATTAATCCATAATTTTTCAAAAGTTAACTATTAAATTTAAATTAATCGATAACAGCCCTAGTGTAAAGTGTAAATACATTAATTAAAATTAAAAGAAATTTTTAAATAAAATTTGAGGGTGAAATAAAATGAAAGTCAGGATTGTAAAACAAATTTACCTTATTAACTACATCTGGAAAAACAAACTTTCACAAAGTAAACAACACACTCACTAAGTAGACAACACACTATCACTAAGTTAACAACAAACCTAAGGAAAACTAATAAAAAATAACAAAAATTCTTAAGAAAACATTTTAAAAAAAGATCCTTTTATATTATTGAGTCTATTGTGTTCATTTAAATAATAAATACAATCAAGAAGCTTTCTGAGTACTTCTTTTCCTTTTGCACCAATTGTCCATTGAGAAAACACAAACTTCAGAGACGACTGTTAGACATCACAGTGTGTCCAGCATGATTAAATCCACTTTGTCTCTTACACCCAGTTCTAGAAACATCACAGTTTGTCCAGCATGATTAAATCCACTTTGTCTCTTACACCCAGTGCTAGAAACATCACAGTTTGTCCAGCATGATTAAATCCACTTTGTCCGCTACTCTCTTACACCCAGTGCTAGAAAGTTCCAGGTTTCCATATTTTGAAATGCTGAGTTCTTTGAGAATTTTATCAATGCTCTTAGAGTCTGTAGAGAATCTTTTAGACACTAAGTCTCTTTTGATACATTGAATAACATGTGTCTTCTCCAAGGGTAAAAATGGAACAAAGGCATCCAGTATCTTCTTGCTGAACAGATAAGAATACCACCACTCAGAATTATCTTTAAAGATTGAGCCCAGGTCTTCCAATGAAAACTCTTCTCTTTTTTTGTTAGTGGTGCTCAGAAATTTTATAAAGGCTCTGTTTATATCAACAGCGTGTGAATTGGAGAGCAATAGGATCAAAGTTGGCCTGGCCGTTGAGCAAGGTTGAGTTAACACGGTGATGGCATTGGCAATACCTTCGACAACATTGGGAAAAGCTTTATCCATTTCATCCACCACTACAACATTGACAGCACAAGATGTGGTGTTGCTGACAATCCATTGCTCTATTTGGTCCCTGTACATACGTTCATGCGTCCTGTGAGGGAAATGGAATGGCATGATGAAGTGAGTCATTTTAGTGTGCTGAAATGAATCAGATATAATCTTGCTTATGTAATTTTTGCCAACACCTGTCCACCCGTGAAAGGAAAGAACCAGAGGCTTACAAAGAGGAACGTTTTGAAGTTCAGTCTCAGCAATGGACAGGGAGAGATCGTTATTCACATAGAATTTATGGAGGTATTCATCAATTTTATCAGGAATGATTTCAGAGGCCATATGCTGACCAAAAACATTTGCTTCTAAATCCATTTCTAAAACCTTTTTGTTAAAGTATCTCTCCACTTTGCACATTTGCTTTTGTGAATAAATGAGTTGAGCAAATAGGGCAGAAATTATGCACACTATAACTAAAATGAAAAAACTTCTGCAAGTCAAAATTCTAGATCCCCTTTCTGAAAGCTCCTGAGACTTTAGGTCAGATATTTTATTGACTAATGGCCTTATTTTTGGGGTGAGAACAGGATTTTCATCAGGTGATTGCAGTTGCAGTCTTCTTCGCAATGAGTTATTTTTATCACTGGCTGGACTTTGGGATTCTGGAAATTGAGCAAACAAAGGATCTTGTTCCGAGAGACCATATCCTGGCTTTTTAGAAGCACTGGTACATTGCACATTTTTAAGCATTGGTTCCCATGGATTGGTAAATTTATTCATGGTATTTGAATTATGTGACCCAGACACATCATCACCACAATTTTTACGGGTAGCTCCTTGAGATTTTTGGACAGAGTCCTTTGTATCAATATCACAACCTTGTCTAATGGATAAAACTGAATTTAGAACAGTACTTATTAGGTCACAAGAGGCCGAAAACTTTGGAGCATTTTGGCTTTGCATTGGAGAATGTGCATCGATATCCATATCAGAAACATCAGAGCCAGAGTGATTATTGTTGGCTGAAAGTGGAGACTGAAGACAAGAAGGTAATCTCTGGTGAGACCATCGAAAACTAGAATCTCCATCACTATCCAACTCCATAGGCTCCATTTTTTCTTATCGAAAGTTCAAGTTACCTCTTCCTGTGAATTAGGGAATAAGTATTTTTAGAAATAAAAAAACTCTTTTTGTTTACTTTTATATTATTTAAAAAGATAAGTATAATTTAAATGAAAATTAACTTAAATTATAGAATATTATGCAAATTTAATGGAAACTTCTTACATTTCAATTTCATCAATTTGATGAATCTTTGATAGTTCTATGAATAACATTTTATTTTGATCAAACTGGTCAAAAATCTCTGGTTCATATAAAATATCATTAATCATATATATATATATACATATATATGGGCGGGTGTTTGGTATAAAAATTAAAGATTTATAATTGAGAAGGCAAAAGAGAGATCTATAAGTGAGAGAATGAGTGAACTGCATATGTAAAACCTCATAAGCGCCGCCCCACGTTTTTAGTCATATTAAATGAAAGTATTTGAACTTATAACTTTTAAATTATTTTCTTCTTTTTAGTCCACTTATAAAAACATTGTTTTTAAAAATCTTTTTTTTACCTCTATTTATTTAGCCTATTTGATTGGGACAAATAGTAAAGTATTAACCCCATTATTTGTAAAACTTTGAATGCAACATTGGTTTCATTTATTATTATTCACTTGATTCAGGTATGATTACAAATATTCTAGAAACTTTTGTGATTTCATTTTCCGTAAGTGTCTGTAATTTATAACAGATTTTAATTGGATGAAAATTAAAATCTTATCCGATTGTTTTCATGTCTGATTTTCAGTTTGGTAAACGTCACGGGATATAATGTCTATAATATTCTAGAAAATTCTATTTTTTATCATTATTATTATTTTTTTTTGTTGCAATATCTCCGTTAAGTATTAGTCTATTTTACTGGGCCACGTTTAAAGTTTTAAACAAAAATTTTCAGACTATATATGTAATATACTCTTATTATTTGTATGGTCAAAGTTATTTATCGGAACACAGATGAAGATGCAGATTAATAGTAAACGTTACTTTGTGTTGATGAAACCTAGCCACATTTGGTAGATACCTTTATGATACGACCTGGAACGGGATCGAACAGGAAAAGGTGAGAATAACCAGAATAGGATATCACTAGCAACGGGATCCCATAATGCAATGGGATCATACTGGGGTAAATAAATGCAAACCGAAGTATGGGATCAGATCAGGTGAAGGGATTTGACGAAAATGGGATCCTTTTGGGATCATACTGGAGTATGTTATCTCATCAAAATATGGGATCGCCTTGGCTTAAGGGATTTGACAAAGCATGGGATTCCCTTATGCAACGAGATAATAGTGGTGAAAAGGATTCAATCAAAAACAGGATTCTATTATGCAACAGGATACTACTGGGATATGTGATCCCCTCTATGCATCACATCGTAAAACGGGAATGAGATCCCATTATGCAATGGGATCATAATTGGTTATGAAATCTCAATGAATAAAATGATATGGGGAAAGGGGATTTTACCAAAAATGGGATACCCTCATGCAACGGGATAATACTGAGCTATGTGATCCCTTCAAAGTAAGGTATTTTATAGGGAATAAGGATTTACTTTATGAATCTCATTACACATCGGGATAATTATCAGGAATGTAATCTAAAAAAAAACAACATGGAATCATATGGGTGAAAGGGATTTGACCTAGAAAGGGATCCCATTTTTCAACGGGATCATAAAGGGTGGGGTACAAAATTGGATCCCTAATGCGGGCCCGCGTGAAGCCAGGTATATCAGCTATAATATTAATAATATATATGGCTGTTTATCATTGTGCCGAACAAGATGGCAGCCGATGCTAGTGACCTAACTTCGATGTTGCTGTGTTGCTACCCAGTTACCTCCCCTCACGGAATTTTTGGGAATTCAAAGTTGTCTCTCCTTACCACCCCAGACCCTGCAATTACTGAGTGATTTATGGGTTTGTGTTCTTGCACCGATAGTGACAACTGATAACTACAGGAAACAAACATAGGGGAGGGGTTTGGGGAGGGTGCGCCCTTCCCAATATAATATCCTCAAATACTCTTAATAAATTTTTTTTAATGAAAGAAAGGGAGGGCTTAAGGGGGGGGCTTCCCCTCCCCTTTTTTACCTTTAACATTACCGCAAAATGCAGAACTATGTGATATGCGGACTTGACAATAGGGGTACAGCAAAATTGCACGGGGAAGAATTTAGATTTGCCGTACAGCGTTCTTTTTACCAGTGGCGTCGTGGCAGAAATTTTTGTTAATTTTTATGTAAAATTTTTCTAATTGAAACCAATTTTCCCTCTAAGGTTCTTTGGTCAATGTGCAAAGTATAAAAACTTGTGTGCAAAGTTGCACAGCACCCATTTTTTGTGCAATGTTTTACAAAATTTGATGCGTGGTTACTCTGAACTGCTGGGCGGCGTCGGTTAGATAGCTGCACGGCCGCACAGCTTAAAGGGAACATTGAATGAAATTATAATTTTCCAAAATGAAAGGTGTTAGGGTTAGGTTTAGAATTTTTAATTGTGAATTTAGGGTTAGGCTTAGTTTTAGAATTTTCAGAGTTGAATTTTCCAAAATGGAAAGTTTTAGGTTTAGGGTAAGGTTTAGTTGTAGTGATTCAGATGCATCAACTGTGAGTAACATTTTTTCCCCTCATTTTTTGCTGTTTTTACAAAATCGACCTTTTTCTAAAATAACCTAAAATTTAAGAATCTCCACCCCCCCCCACCACTCCCATTTTTTTCTTCGCATTTTTGCCGGTTTTCAAAATCACCACTTCACTAAAAACACTGAAATTTGAGAATCATTCCCCCCCCCCTCCCCACCCTCCTAAATTCCAGTGTTTGGCACTACTTTTTCTTTTCCCTAGATCACGTGCCTTTGCAACAAAGATGCCGCCAGGAAACGACCTTATTTTGGGCCTGTCCGGCATAACGCTAATTTTATATATTCATTATTCATATTATATGCCAAAGTCAATTATTGATAATAAATTTTAAATAGGCTATTGCCTTTGGTCTGATTCTAATTAGTGTAGTGATTATAATTATAGTTTTATTACTCAGTTTATAGACTCTATAGTCTATAGACAGTATTGATTATTGAATAGACAATAGAGTTCAATAGAGGAACATAATTAATTGTCTAAACTATTACTAATACTATTACTATTGCCAATAGTATTGCCAATTGCGGCCTACTATTGCTATTATTACTATTACTACAGACGCTCATTCTATACATTATTTATAAGTAATATAAGGTAATCCCTTATTAATTTCAGCGCATTTTATATTTCAAGTCATCAAAAAAACATTTTTTCAAACTTACTTCATTAATTATTATTATGAAATCTATTTTAAAATTAAAACATTATTTTTTTGTTGAAATAAAATTACTATTTTACGATATGTACGAAATAAAAATTTGTATATTTCACTATCTTCTGACTTCTGTGACTAACTGCGCCATTGTTGTTGTTGGAAGTCAGTTTAGTAAATAAACTTAAAAACCTTTTTCTAAGTAAACTAAGTAAGTTAAAAACCCCTTTAAACTCAACAAAACACTCGAAAAACTAATTGTAAAGCATTAAAAACTTTTTTTTTATATCTGATTTAAGTGTTTAAATTAGTAAAAGTAAGTTATTTTATTTATTTTGTTCTAAAATTTTTTAATGCGCTGAAATAAGGGATTACCCATTATAATTAATAATTATACTATACTATACTGTCTATAGTCTATACTATACTTATACACTATACATAATATTATTGCGTCCTACGCCTACGTTGTAATATGAACGTATTGGCTTGGCAAGTGACGCAGCGTTCACATAGTCTCATACTTACCAACACTATGTAGAATTAATCTAGATTAATATGACTGTAGTTGTCTACGGTGGACTTAAAATTATTCATACGTAGAAATTATGAAGTCAGCAACGTCAGTTTCTAAAACGAAAGTAGAATTTAGTAGAAAATGCAAAATTACCAATAATACTTTTTTCAACATCATACATTTGTTAACAGAAATATGAATTGATTTTCAATACTTGCACAATTCTATAGCAAATAACGAAACACCAGATATGTTTTTAACATAAAATATTAAATATTAAATTTTGCGACACTATTTACGACTTATGAATCCATTTTTTTAAAAAAAGGTGTTAGTTTCATAGGCCATCTGATTTGATTGGTTGTCTTGAAACAGTCGCCTATTCAAATTTTAAAAAACATAAATAAGCTTTTCAGGAGCTTGTGGCTTTTGTGGGCTAGTGTTTTAATAATAATGAAAATGTTTTAATTAATGCGTGCAGGATTTATTTACCTCGACTTGCATTACGTACACTGTTTGTAAGTATAAAATGTGTAAGTTGGTGTTTTAAAGTTAAAGATTTAGTAACAATAATTTTTACTTAAGCTCCTAAGTTAAACTAGTTTAAGTAAGTCAAAGTCAAAGTGCTAGTTAAGTTTAAGCTGATCAGTGACATTTCAGTGTAAATATCACAAACTACAGACTACAGAACCAAAAATAACAGGTACTTTACATAGCCAACCATTTCTGTACCAGCCCCAGCACTGTATCAGAAATATGGTGAGATTGTAGTGTAGAACAGTGTAAAAATTAAACCTTGAACTTGAAACACTAGAGGATAGAAGAAGTAACAGTAAAGTAAAGTAGTAATTATGCATTCATTTTCATAAAGTATAAACAAATTAAGGTAAATTTTCGCTTCCGTGGCCCAGATGGCGGCTAGTCATTTCTGGACGGCCACCGTTGTTGCTAAGGCACGTGACCCCCGGCCCCGGAAAGTAGTGCAGAGCATTGGAATTTAAGGGACCGAGGGGAACAGGGATTCTCAAATTTTTAGCTTTTTTTAGAAACATGACAATTTTGGAAAACAGCAAAATGTTAATAAAAAAATTGCAGGCTATTTTAGCAACCTGCCGAGTTTGGAAAACAGTGAAAAATAGTAAGAAAAAAATGATACTCACTGTTCAGACGTCTGAATCACGAATATGGGAAGACCGGGAATGGTACACTTTTTAAAAACTGTAAAGCTAAACCTAACCTTAACCCTAAAATTCTATAGCTAAACCTAACCCTAAAATTCTATAGCTAAACCTAACCCTGACACTTCCAGTTTGAAAAATTCACTTTCCTTTTTGAAAAATTTTACACAAAAATTTAAAAAACTTTCAACCGCGATGCTACTGCACCCGAAATTTCAGGCGCAAAGAATTTGCCCCGCCAGTAATTTTCGCGGGCTGTTGTGCATCTACATGCGCATCATAGCATATAGTGCCACATGTTTTTTGTACCATTGAAATAAAAACTAGATTATGCGCCGGATTGCTTCATTTTAGCCACTGCGCTCGGGCCTTCGGCCCTCGCCTACTTGTTTAATGCCAGTCTTGCACTAGTCTAATCGTTAAATTTTATTCGAAACTAATAAGTGACGCGTCTGAAGACCAACGGACAAGATACATTACAAGGGGAGGCAATCGAGTAAAATACAAAGGGCAAGGGGAGGTAATTCATGAAAAACAAAATTGTAACTAGTGTATAGCAACGGTAGCGTCGAAGTGACGTCACTTCACCCGGAAATGACTAGCCGCCATCCCTGCCACGGAAGCGTTAACCAGCCCCAATTAATTCTAATTTAGAAATCCAACACAAAGATAACTTACTTAATACAACTCTCAGATAGACATAAGGCATAAGGATAAAAACACACTTTCTTATTCCCTATGCAAGAACAATAACAAACACATACAAATTCTCGTTCTTCCTGTCCGCAATTTGTGCGTGGAATGGGTTGCCTGAAACTAAAGAAGTTAAAAAAACAGGAAAACCAACACTTTTTCAACATTTAATTTTTAAAACTCTAAGTCTAATAAGAATGCAGGACTATCTTATCTGTTACAGACGCTTCTTCTATACTGAAGATTATTGCGTCCTACGCTTATCTATGGTTTGTGTCTAGATGCTTACCGGGTGAACCAAGGGCCAATGCTGACCTCATTAATAATTAAAGTTATTCTACATTTTCTATGATTTATATCACTGACATTACAATTGGAAGTCTACTAAACTAAACAGAAGAACCAGACATAATTGCTGGTTCTGAAACTTGGTTGAACCCCAACATATATAACTCTGAGATTTTAAACACCAATTATAATATTTTTAGGAAAGACAGACCAGACAATTATGGAGGAGTGCTACTTGCAATTAAATCAAATATCATAGTTGAAGAAATTACTACACAGCCAAATTTTAATATAGAGTCTATTTGTTGTAAAATAATTACACCAAACTCATCCCCACTTATTGTAGGCAGTATATATAGACCTCTGAATACAAACCTAGAATACATGAACAATCTTTGTAGTCAATTAACTTTCATAAAAGAGAATAATAAAAATGCAGTTCTATGGATTATGGGGGACTTTAATCTTCCAGATATAAATTGGAAAAATTATACAATTGATAACCATCAAACTAACAAAGAAATTAATGAACACTTTTTAGACACTATAAACAACATAAACCTAGAACAGATAGTAAAAACAGCAACAAGGAAAAATAAAACACTAGATTTATTCCTAACAAATAGACCAGGACTCGTGTTAGACTATAAAATAATTCCAGGACTGTCCGACCATGATATTGTTAGGGTCACCAATACAATAAAAACTAAAATTAATAAGATACCTAGAAGAATAATCTATCTTTGGAATAAATGTAATTCAATAAAACTACACCAATCAGCGGCTAACTTCCAACAAACTTTCCTAAGTGTATTTAACACAAATAGCCCAGTAGAAGAAATTTGGAAAGATATAAAAACAAATCTAAAAACTATAATGGATGAGAATGTTCCAACAAAACTAACATCAAATAAAATTAACAAATGCTGGTTCAATTCTAGATTGAAAAAGCTATGCAAACAAAAAGAGAACGTATTTAAGAAATATAAAGCTACCTATTCATATAGGATACACAAAAAATACTTACAGATTAAACACTTGACACAAAAACTTAGTCGAAACCTCCAAAATGAATATATAAACAATGTAATTACCAAAGATAACAATAAAAACTTATGGTCCTTTATCAAATCTAAAAAAATGGAACCTTCAGGAATAGCCACACTAAAAGGCTCAAATAATAAAACCTATAATGATAATGAAACTAAAGCTAATATCCTTAACACATATTTTGCATCATCTTTTTCTGCCTCAGGCGACAAGGAAGTTTTAATAAATTTAAATAAAATGGAGGAAATAGGTAACATAACTGTAGATGACATAGGTATACATTCACTCCTAAAAAACTTAAAAATAAACAAAGCTACTGGCCCAGATGATTTGCTGCAAGATTATTAAAAGAACTAAGCAATGAACTGTCCCCAATCCTTGTAGTTCTCTTTCAAGCCTCTCTAAACCAGGGTAAAGTGCCCCAGGATTGGAAATTAGCTAACGTAACTCCACTCTTTAAGAAAGGGGATAAATCAGACCCTGGTAATTACAGGCCTGTATCACTTACTAGTATCACCTGTAAATTACTAGAACACATAATATATAGTAGAATAGTTAACCACCTTGACAAATATAATGCCCTATGCCCACATCAACACGGCTTTAGAAAAAACAGATCATGTGAAACACAATTAATAGGTTTAATAGATGAACTATCAAAAGGCTTAGACAAAAATGATCAAATAGATACAATATTACTAGACTTCTCAAAATCATTTGACAAAGTTCACCACCTTAGTTTACTTAAAAAACTTAACTACTTTGGAATCTCAGGTCCCTTACATCACTGGATCCAAGACTTCCTTTTGGGCAGGGAGCAAACTGTAATAATTAATGGATCTAAATCTGCACCAATAAAGGTTAACTCAGGAGTTCCACAAGGAACTGTGCTAGGTCCCTTACTCTTTTTAATTTATATAAATGATTTACCCAACAACATCTCAACAGGTACAAAAGTTAGGTTATTTGCTGATGATTGTATAATCTATAGAACAATTAAATCAGAACAAGACAGCAAAATTTTACAAAAAGACTTAGATGAATTGATAAAATGGGAAACTAACTGGAGTATGTCTTTCCACCCAGAAAAGTGTCAACTGTTAAGAGTAACAAAGAAAAAGAAACAAATAAATTCAAAATATTACATTCATGGAAAAGAACTGACCCAAACTAAAGATGCAAAATACTTAGGAGTCTTAATAAATGAGAAACTATCATGGAATCCACATGTCAATGAAGTTATTAAAAAATCAAACAAAACCTTAGGCTTTATAAAAAGAAACTTTAACAAATGTAATAGAGATATAAAACTAAAATGCTACCTCACTTTGGTGAGACCTGTACTAGAATATGCATCTTCTGTATGGGACCCATCCACCAAAGAAAACATTGATAAACTAGAACAAATTCAAAAAAGAGCTGCCAGATTCATTACTGGAGAATATTCAAAACTGACAAGAATAACACCATTAGTTAAATCATTAAACCTTGAAACACTAGAGGATAGAAGAACCAAGAACAAAGTAGTAATCATACATAAAGCAATTAATTCTAATTTAGAAATACAACACAAAGATAACTTAATACAACCCTCAGATAGACATAAGGATAAAAACACCTTTCTTATTCCGAACAAACACATACAAGTTTTCCTTCTTCCCGTCCGGAATTCAGGCGTGGAATGGGTTGCCTGAAGAATTCAGGAAAACCAACACTTTATCAACATTTAAATCTCTAATAAAAATGCAGGACTAAACACAAACCATAGATAAGCGTAGGACGCAATAATCTTCTGTATAGAAGGAGCGTCTATAAACAGATAAGATAAGATAAGAAACTTCAGAAGTACCTGCTGCTGTGTGAATTAATTGTGTTGTATAGTATAATGTTAACTTAGACTTATAACTTGTATTTATAAAATTTATTTATGTTCTGTATGCTGAAAATGCTTATGGCTTATGTAAAATGACAAAGTTTTAAATTAAAAACAAAAAACAAAAGGTTCGCTGAGATTATTAAATGAAGAATCTTATCTTGTATTACTCCTTTTCTTGAACTATAAAATGATGGATAACATGTAATCAGGGTATGAGTGAGCCTGACAGGGCGTAACAAAACAGGGAACGTTTCGCCAAAGAGCCTACTTCAACGAACAAATAGTACACAAATAAAACAAACATAAAATATAAAGAAATAAAAAGTTAGCTGCGAAGAAATCCAGTGAAATGTCGAAACGTTTGCTGTTTTGTTACATCCTGTCAGGCTGACTCATACCTTGTTTACATGTTAACAATCTATTAAACTATAAGCCTGATTGTAGTCTCACCCACATTTTGTTAACAACTATAAAATGACATAGTTAATAATCATGAAAGTTTACCCGCAGACAAACCTTCTCTTTAGCAACTGGCACTTTTCTGAGCATGTAAATTCATTAAATTAGGATTAAACATTTACAATATTTGGGGATTTGACATACAATTTTAGAATTTTTAATGATCTTTCATGCATGTAATATGAATAACAGTTAATACTTTTTATGTTGTTAAGAAATCTCTCATTTCAAATTTTTTTTGTCCCAAGTGAACTACTATTTTTTAATGTTTTCTTTTGGCAGATTAAATTATCTACACCTGTCTTATTGATTACTGATTTTCAAGTGTTCTGATGCATATTTGAATGGCACAACTGTAGTACAGAATCCTAAATAAAACTAGCCATGGCTGCCAGAAATGGTGCAGAAGCACCCGGTACTCCCACAAAAAAATCAAGACGCTCTTGGTTTGATGCCCCTCCACTGACCTCTTTGGATCCGCCCATGGGTGGAAAACCTGATGCAGCACAAGTGGCCTCTAAGAGGAGGAGCTTTGATACTGTTGAGACATTAATTTTAACCCACTTCACTAATCCACCTAAACTAAACTTTGGAAAAATTATGGTAGGGAAAACAAAGTTCAGAACATTGATACTGCGGAACCCACATGATTTTGAGCAAGAAGTTATTATTGAAAGATTTCCTTTCAAGAAAAAATTTATGGTTGATCGTACAAGGTACATATTTGTATTTTTCCTTTTAAATATTTGGCTGTCATAGTTGCATCAATAGCTGTTTAATACTGTTTCCATTTTATGACATACTTAAGTTTATATGCTTTTAAACATTAAATACTTTAAATTACCCCAAAAATAGTTTAAACATTTTATAAATGTGGTCAATTAGTATAAATTATTTTCTGCTGAAAACCCAGTGAATCTCTCATATGCCATTTGTTTATGGTTGAAAGCCTGCTTGATACTCAAGAAGAGTTCAATATGTTTCAGATTTGTTGTTCCTGCTGAAGATATGGTCACTCTTGAAATCAGCTTCTCCCCTGAAGAAGCTGGAGGTTTTCGTGAGATGATCCAGTTTCATGTCAATGACTTTTACAGGCTTCAGGCTTTCATTATTGGAGTCGTGGAGAAGCCTAAGCCCCCTCGTAAACAGGTGAGATCATCTAATCTAATATATTTAAAATGAAATTCAAGAAGGAAAAAGGTTGTAAATTCAATGTGGTATTAATAATTATTATTTAATCATAAAAATTGGACCAATCAGACTGTTTCTCCTTGTAAAAAAATGGCTAGAAAAAAGGTTGCAACCTCGAATGAGAATTTAAAAAAAAATTTGTTCACGTATAAGGATTTATAAAAAGGAATTCATTTCATTACAGAGAAAATTTCCTTTTGGAGCCCGGTTTAGAGAACCACCTTCAGTTCTACCAACCCCAGCACTTACAAGCATTAAGTCCAGCTACAGTCCTAGACGTAGCGAGGAAGTTCGGGAAATGTTGGAAGACTTGAATCAGATGAACAAGGAGAACAATCGTGAGTTAAGATACCAGGAAAACAAATACGACACAAAAGAGATTGTGCAGATGCCTTCTGTAAAAACCACTGTGAATTCTTCTGTGAAAGTTGAGACGAGAGCCTCAAAGAACTTCAGGGCTGAAGAGGTATGTTTTGAGACGCCCACACCGTTAGAGTCCACAGCATTAACAGGACTCCAAGACAAGGGGCAGATAAGTCAGAAAAACAGGAGGCAGTGGAGGAACATCTCAGACATTACATCTCCAACCCTGAACACAATGAGTCCCATCCCGCACACCGAGGACAACGATTACGGAGTAACTGTTGACTCATACTTTCAGCCAAATGACACCAGGCCTGAGAGGTTATCCAGAACAGGGGAAGAACATAACAATGTTGGCCAGATTTCTAAAGAATCTCATTCTGAGAAATTGAGTGACGCATTGAGGAAAACTTTTGTTGTCCCCCTTCCACAGGCCAAGTCAGAGTATACTCAGTTAAAGAGCAGGGAGGGTGAAGGTAGAGAGGACATAGCATCTGGAATATGTTTACATGTGTCCAGTGTTGAGCAAGCTCAAAGAAAGGCAATAGTTGACCAGACGCGGGTTATCGGGAGAGATGAAGTGACTTTTACACCATCAATGACCCGTGCAGATCAGTCTAAAGCAAGTTTTGATGACATTATGAGGTCTAGGTCTAATTTCATGGAGGCTAACAGAAGAGATGATAGGTCCTCACCAGTGAATCATAGGAAAACTTTTGGTATAAGTGACATGGTCACCAGCCCAGTGTCTCCTGGTACGCTACTGAATCAGTCCTTGAATTTAATTTCACAGATGAAACTCCCTAGGACCATCGAAGGATCACCATCAGATCTGAACAAAAGTGTCAACTGTAGCCTGATATCTCTGGGCCAAGGCATTGTCAGTCCCAACTCTTTTGTAGAAGATATGAAGAGCATGAGGCATGACAGATCTGGTGGAAGCAGTGGATCTGTGAATACTAGCACCCCACTCATTCCCAGCCCTCTCTCAGTAATGAACAGCTCCATACCTCACAGTGTCATGGTCAGCCACCTCAACAAAATCAGGTTGTCCCTGAACTCTCCTCACGTTGGTGGATCCAGCAGTGGCGGCACACCTGTCAGGCAAGCTGCAGCGAAGCGGTGCCCTAAACGGAAGTCCATCACATCGCAGTTTAAGAAGGAGGAGATAAAGAAAATGGCAATGGTGTCAGCAGCCAAGGACAAGCACTGCCACGGTTTGGCTAACTGTGGTCAAGTGAAATATTTATCGGGTAAAGATATTCGTAAAGCTCCAAGTCCACGGCAGGCATTGCTTATCAAAAAAACAAAAGCAGCAGAACCAAGGAAACTTGAATCTTCTAAGAAGTCCCCAATAGCAAAAAGATTGAATAAAAAGTCCCCTACTGCAAAGTCCCCTTTGTCTAGAAGGTCACCTAAAAGAGTCAAACAAGAGCTTGCTATGAAGCGACTGAAGCGTAAATTTACTAGTGAAAATCATTTAAAAGACAGTGTTAATGCTGAAGGAAGTCTTAGAATGCCAGATTTGTCATGCAATGAGTATGAGAAAATAAGTTCCAACATCGGCAGTAGGTTAACTGACAATACCACACAAATCAGAGATGAGTGCATGGATGTGCAGATCCAGGGCATGGTTGTGCCTATTCAGGGCATGGATGTGACGATGCAGGGAGTTGTTCCTACTCAATCAGACTCTGTTGCACACTCTATTACTGGCACAGAAGACAAATCCAGTGATGGCCTTAATGAAAATAGTAAATACTTTGATGATCTTCTGGCAGATTCAGAAAGTAGCGCTACCAGAAATTCATCTTTGACAAGAAGAGGGAAATTATTCCCTGATATTGATGTGTCACAATTTTGTGATGATCTCGTTGATGAACAAAACGGGCAACAAGAAACATCTGAATCTGAAAATTCAAATTGGTCCCAAAAAATGTCAACTGAAGCCAGAAGCAGCAGATTGCAGAGAGTTGTCAGTGCAGTAGAGAGATCAATGTCCCCTCAGAGGTTTTGTCCCCTGTCTCCCAGTTACCTTCCGACAAGCCCAGGGACTGAATTAGAGCACTCCAGGCGGGGTACCTTGACAGTTGTTAAATCTCGGCCCTCTGATGCGCTGATGGCATCCATGAACAACAGAAAGAGATTGTTTGCAGAATCGCCCCACAGGAAGCCTGCGTTGTGCATCAGTGAAGACGACACAGAGACGCAGGAGAAGATTCAGGTCAGGGTAGAGGAGCACTATGAGGAGATCAATGGAGAGGTCTTTCTGGTAGTCAAGGAAACCACAGATGTTGTCAAGTCAACCACAGAGACATACATAGAGCAGCTGGCCGTAAGTCCGGGCCACTTTCAAACCCCACCGTGCCTACTCAATAGTCCCGATCCAGAAATATCTCGCAGATCAACCCAGGTTGTCCGTAGTCCAAAGATTCTCAGTGTTCTTTCAATGGATCACAGATGTCTGGATTTCCAAGGAGATTTTATCGGGACAACTGAAATAGGTGACGGTGGAAACACAAAAAGTTCCTCAACACAATGTAATGTTGATACCAGCAGCATTGGCATAGCAAGGTCAAGTCTTGAAGATAACACAAGAGTGAAGAGGTACATTTGGGAAGACATAAAGCAAGACAGTTTGCCCATCCCGTCAGGCGGCTCGGCCTCACGTAAAATTGTTGACTATGATGTAACCTCAGATGGCTGTAGCTCAGGGGACATCACCAAGGATTCACTAGAGACCAGCCAGCCCTCGGATTCCCTGAACCAAAGCTCAGCTGCAGCAAGTAACACTGACGGGGAAGATGAGAAGGCTTCTAGTGGGGGAGGGACGGGGGGCTCCACCCCACCTGCCCCAGTTTCAAGTAACTCTTCCTGTGAACACATGACAAGCACAAGTCAGTCTTCCCTTGCCCCTGAATCTGTCACAAGTCAATCTCCCCTTGCCCCTGAATCTGTCACAATTCAATCTATTTTAGTACCTGCATCACATAGTGGGCAGTGTATTAAACCTGGCCCAAAAATAGGTCATGAGAATAATTCACCAGCAACTAGAGTGAATTCAGGTGAAGTTTCCCACTGTCTGCTGTCAATAGCACATGAAGAGAGTGAGGAAGAGAACTACTATGACACTCTCAGTGAGAGGTACTATGATGCCATGAGTGACACAATGGCAACTGATGTTGAAGACATGCAAGAGCTCACAGCACAGGGAGACCATCGGGAGCAAACTTGTCATGTGGATCAAATGTTGGACCAAAAGAAAGATTCTGAAACCTATAGTGATACTCTTAAATTAAAGATGAAGAAAGACAGGGAACTGGAAGAATCAAATATCTGTACTAGATCCTCATCCACAAATTTGGGCAATAAAGGGGAGAGCAGGGTGGAGAGTTCCATCGATCATCAGGAGCATTTCATCATCACGGAGAAAGAGGTGTTTGAGGCAAAACTGGTGGAGGCAGAGGCTGTGGCTATGGAGGTAATTCCTGACGCAGTGGAAGCTAAAACAAAGCTGCGCAGATCAATTTCTGTTGATGGGCTGTTGGGCGCTGTAGCCACCAACAAGCCACATTTGTTGGGGGCTGTGGTCACCAACAAGCCACATTTGTTGGGCGCTGTGATCACCAACAAGCCACATTTGCCAATAAACAGTAATGCTAGTGGGAGCTTGGGAGGCACATCAAAACTTGATGCATTCGTTAAACCCAAGGCTGTGACCATAACAAGCAGCCAGGTCAAGGCCTCTAAAGGACAACCTCCACATCCAACTATCAAACAACGCAGCCAGAGCTTGACCAATTTGGACAGGCCAGTTGTCAAAACTAAGTCTTCCCAGGTGGTAGGTCCAGAACCAAGTTTGGCGAAGGCCCCTGTAAAATCAGGTATGTCAAGGTTTTCTTTTCTTCCCTATAAACTTCTTCCTAATCGTTACAAGTAACAGTTTAAAATAGTCTCAACATTTTATTATACGACAATTTCTTGTAACTCAATCATTGATTTTAAAAAAAAACTTAACATTTAAAAAAAAACTTAACATCATTTAGTATATAGAAAGGTCTGCATGCAGGATTCCTTGCTTAGAAATATTCTCATACATTTATTGCCATCAGCTCCTAAAGTCAACAGGGACAACATCAAACAGAGGGGACCCAACAAAGGTGTTGCACAGAGTCGACTTATCTTGGTCAAGAAATCAAATACAGGTAAATCATAATTGATTAATGAATTCTTGAATGGGCAGAGAAACTAAATAGTACACTTGATATCATATGAGATGCAGTTCTCTAACAATACTAAACATACATTTATGGAATTTTTTAAAACTACATTTTCATAAAACTCTTAAAAATTAACATTTATTTAGGTTCTATTATGATACAAATACAATACTTTTTCTCACTCAAGTGAATATTTTCTGTTCTAGAAACAAAACATTGACTAGAAGGCCGACCTATAGAAATAGGGTAGACATTCACTTTTTGTTGGCTAATTTTCATTTGGTTTTTAACTGATATTTATTTTTATATGTATTTTAGTTCTTGGATTCCCAGGCGGCCGCCTCAGAGGTGACCGTTCCAGGGGGTCCCCTAGCTATTACTATTAGGTTCCTTTGTGCATAGTTGCTAGGAGAGTTTCCTAGGGAGACCTAAAAACTTTATGCTCAGGGCTGCTGACTTTCTTCCACATGTAGGTTCATGTGTATTTTAAGTTTTTAAAATCTGGATTATTTTGAATCACTTGTTATGTAATTAGTGTACTAAACTTGTAATGTAATTAGTGTACTAAACTTGTAATGTAATTAGTTGTACTAAACTTGTAATGTAATTAGTTGTACTAAACTTGTAATGTAATTAGTTGTACTAAACTTGTAATGTAATTAGTTGTACTAAACTTATAATGTAATTAGTTGTACTAAACTTGTACTGTAATTAGTTGTACTAAACTTGTACTGTAATTAGTTGTACTAAACGTGTAATGTAATTAGTTGTACTAAACTTGAAATGTAATTAGTTGTACTAAACTTGTAATGTAATTAGTTGTACTAAACTTGTAATGTAATTAGTTGTACTAAACTTGTAATGTAATTAGTTGTACTAAACTTGCAATGTAATTAGTTGTACTAAACTTGTAATGTAATTAGTTGTACTAAACGTGTAATGTAATTAGTTGTACTAAACTTGCAATGTAATTAGTTGTACTAAACTTGTAATGTAATTAGTTGTACTAAACTTGTACTGTAATTAGTTGTACTAAACTTGTAATGTAATTAATTGTACTAAACTTGTAATGTAATTAGTTGTACTAAACTTGCAATGTAATTAGTTGTACTAAACTTGTAATGTAATTAGTTGTACTATTTCAGGAGCACCCAGACATCCGATGCCATTTGCTGCCAGAAATATGTACTATGATGAGAGGTGGATTGAAAAACAGGAACGAGGATTTGTCCAGTGGTTAAATTTTGTTCTGACCCCACCTGATGAATATGTAGCAGTCACAACCAAAGCAAAAGGTATGGCTCAGATATTTATATTGTCATAATAGATAGATAGATTTAATTTGTTTTACTATTACAGTAGAATCCACTTCACTTGAGCCCGGTTAACTCGCAAACACTAGTAAGTCGGCATTTTTTATTGGAACCGCCAAATTCTCTCTTTGTCTTAGCATTTTTTCATCGGTTAATTCGATTCTTTTAAGTTGCCGAACCCTAATACCTCGAGCACAAAAGAGGGCCAAATTTGCAACTTAATGTTGGTTATCTCGATCCCCATGACCAATCGCCAGCTTTTGAAAATGTTATCGATGCTCCTTCACCATCTCACTACCGTATTTTTGCGGGTTCAACTGCACTATTACTAACAGCCAGCCAAGGACGTGAGCAGAAACACGCTTTGTCCCCATTTAGGCCGTGCTGGGGGTGTGTAGAAGAACTGGGTCATGCAGCGTGTGTCGAGAACAAAGACGTGCAGAGGGAAGAGGGGGGCTTGTTTTGTATGACATCACAGGCAAAAAGCAACTAAGAGAGTGTATCAATGATTTAATTTTCGCCTCGCGCTGTCTGATGGTGACTTCAAAGAACATGTGATGTCACAGCCCGCTTGTTTTCAGCTCTCTAGCGCTGAATAGTAACACTCCCCGCTAGGGTTACCAACTCCCACAACCTGGAACCCGGGAGATTATAGAATTGCAAACATAAAGATTTAAACAAAACAATTATTTTAACATATTACAATTTATATCTCCCGGATCATAGTTAACCGGGAGATGGGACAAGAAAGCAGATTCCGGGAGACTCCCGGCAAAAACGGGACAGTTGTCAACCCTACTCCTCGCGGCCTTGAACATTGTTCACATTTTAACATTGCCGCACTGTGTGTTAGTTCTCGTCAACTAAGAGAGTTTTAAAAAAATAATTTAAAAAATCGTTCACTAGCCGTACACATTTTTTAAATCAAATATCAGTTTTGATATTAATGTGGTAATCTTAGTCAAATGCCTTTAACGTGCAGGAAAACTGTCACTAAAAGACTGAACTCCAATTTGAGGACCAATTAATTGCCCAGTTTCTTTGCTGCGTCTTTCAAATGTCGCTCGTAATATAAATAGTAACAATAACAGTCGCGGCCTTGACTTTGACCGTTGTTCATATCATACGCGCACTGTGTGTTAGCTCTCGTACAGAGCCTCAACAACTAAGCAAAGTAAAATTCAAAAGAACTAAACTAATAGTGATGACGTGTATATTATTTATAGACCGGAATAGTAAGAAAACGCTTTGATGTCTCGGTCGCTCGCTTTGATGTCACGGTTGCTTGCGTATTGGTTCTGGTATTCTGCGTAACAACAAAATATTAACTCCGCGTAATAGGCTTTATACCGAAGTTACTGCTAACGGGTTAACCGTTAACAACCTTATGATGTACATAAAGAAATTTCAAGCACATGTTAATATTGGTTTTCGTATAACTCAATCATTGGTTAGCTCAACGCCTTTTGGCATATCCCTAGGCTGTCGACTTAGCCGGGTTCTACCCATAAGGTTTTCTGTAAATTTCGCCTCAGTCCTGTAAGGATTTCACGTTTATTGCGATCAACTGGTTATGAATTTTTAAAAAATTGCTGACAATGTATTTATATTATTATTGTCATACTGACTTCATCTTTTAGGATAAGAATGTTTATTTTCCGTATCCAAAAAGACTGTCTTGAGTTTAAAACTATTTTTACCTGTAGTTTAGTACTATTATTTTTACAAAAAAGTATAGCAAAATCACATCTTCAAATAAAAAATCTAAAAAGTACAGCAAACTGAGCAAAAACATATACCGACATTTCCTGAAGTCGACTAAAGCTTCTCTCGCTAAATGTAGAGTTTCTACTTTCTATGATTTTTAAAAAAAAATCTACTTCACATATTTGAGGCGCGCTTTGGGACTAGAGACAATGCGTGCATTACCGTGCTTTGGGGGCTTTAAACGTTAATCAACGTTTAATGCCCCAGAAGTTTTTCGCCAAACTTCCGCCTCAGTCCCGTAAGGATTTCCCGTTTATTACTATCAACTGGTTATGAAATTAAAAAAATTGCGTAAAATTTATTTATATTATTATTGTCATGGGGGATACGGTGGTCGAGTGGCAGCGCGTTCGACTGGTGTACCGATGGTCACGGGTTCGAATCCATGGGATTCCCATGGATATGTTCCCGGGGCCTAGGGCGTCCCCGAGTCCACCCAGCTTCGAGTGGGTACCCAACACATAGTTAGGGAAATAAAAGGCGGCTGGGTAATACGTGGAACCCTCATAGCCGTGGCATGTGAACGCTGCATCACTTGCCAAATTCAACTGCTGCCTTGCAGATGGTCTTGGCTGACCAAAGGCTATGGAAGCACATCCAGAAAAAAAAACAGCAGGCTGAAGTCGGAGACCACGGGCCAATTGGCGCAAAACTCGTCGGCACGCAAAACTCAAATTGAGAACGAAGAAGAAGAAGAATTATTGTCATACTGACTTCATCCTTTAGGATAAGAATGGTTATTTTACCTATTCAAACGACCGTCTTGAGCTTAATACTATTTTTACCTGTAGTTTAATACTATTATTTTTACAATAACATATAGCGAAATCACATTTTCAAAAAAAACAACCATAAAATCTACCAAAAAACTTCGCGAATCAATCGATAACTCTAGCGAGGTCAACGGCCGCCATTGCCGGAAGTCGACGGAAGCTTCTCTCGCTAAATGAAGAATTTCTGCTTTCTATAATTTCATTACTAAAGAGAGTGCTATCGAGGCGCGCATTACCGCGCTTTGGCATTAGAGACAAGGCGCGCATTACCGGCATTAAACGTTAACTATATTGTAGACTTAATTTATTGATATTTTGAAGTTTTTAAATAAAGGGAATTGTCCCTATGACCTGGTCTTTCAATTAATGAAAATAGTGTTTATTGATTTTAAATATACTCATTTAGAGCTGTTAAAAATCCTCACACTGCTAAGACTTCTAATATTTGTCTCCAGTGAATGCCCACTCCTTAGCTCTAGACAGTCGCCAGGTAGCACCAAGGCTTGCTCCCACTAAAGAAGTCCTGTCTTTTAGAGCATATGCAGCCAGAAGGAGACTAAACCGACTTCGCAGGGCAGCCTGTGAACTGTACCAGTCTGAGCCCATTGCTAAAATTATTTGCAAGATTGAAGTGGAGGTGGAGAGTAGGAGACTGGCAGTTCGTAAAGACAAGATGCTTCATGCTGATTTAGGTAAGACATGGACTGATCTCAAACTTTTTATTGTTAAAGGAGATCAGAATATTGGGGGAAGGCTTGTCTGATGCAGACACTATCAAGCTGCACTCCTATTTAATATTGAATTTATTTATAGTAAAATATAATAGCATTGAGCAGAATTTTCTATACAAAAAAATGTATTGGCATGAAAAAAAATGAAAATATCTTTAAAGCTCTGTCCACTCTTCCATTTGTAACTTTTATGTCCACATCCTTTTGTAGTGGGTTTTTTATATAGTGCTTTTTCTGTTTTCTGTGTAACTAATCTTAAAACTATTATAACAATTTTCAAACAATTATGTTACATTCTTTAAAAAAAAACAATTTCAGGAGTTATTTTCTTTTTAAAAAAAAACAATTTCAGGAGTCAAGCAATGTCTGCTGGACCTGTTGCTTCAGTACAGCTCTTTATGGCTGCGAATTGGCTTGGAGGTCTGTCCTCTTATCTCCTTCACTCAAATATCAAAATTTAAAGGAAATAATTAAAATTATGTTCTCTTAATAGGATTTTGATCCGAAAGTCTTTCTGAAAATTGTTTTAAAAATAAATGTTATCAGTTTTACCAATTATCTTGATGTCTATTTGACAAAGTACGGAGAAGGGATCACTGAAATGAAATTAATTTGAGAAGGTAGCAATGGCGCCACTTGAGTGACACAAATTTAAATGACATTGAATGTGATAAGTGATGTAATGCTTGCTTGTGAGAAGCATATTTATTTGAAACTTGGAGGCTTTGAGTATTACATCATTGGACAAGTTGCTGTGTAAAGACTAAACACTGGGGAAAGGTGGACAAAGTAGTACGATAACTTAGGAATGAGAGAGTGTATCTGATTGGTTCATTTGTGAATAAATAGAAAATAATTTTAACAAATCTTTGATCATACCATAAGAGTTTCGTGCAATCAATGTCAACTTGTCATGCCTGTTTGGACTAGTTTTTATTTAGATGAAATTTGTCACAGGTTGCAGCCATTTTTAAAACATTTGGTGGTTGATCAGGGAATGGGGTTTGTGTCATGTAGAAATGTGTAAAATCTTTTCTTAAAACCAAACTGATGATTAATTAGATTAATTTCTTTATTATTATGACTCTTCATTTTGTAGACAGTATTTGGTGAGGTGGTGATGCTGCAGTCCAACACTGATGTTGTAGGACTATCCAGGTTTATAGTCACAAGACTGCTGGCATCTCCAGATATAGCAGCTCAGTTTGCCCACCCCACTGTACCACACTTATACAAAGAAGGTATTTCAAATCTATTTCATTATCAGTCTTCTCTTTAAATTGATTACTTTTCTTTACTTTGTGGTATTTTAATTTAAAAATAACCTTGAATGTGTTCTAACTTTTTCTCTAATATTTTAATTCCCAGGCTATGCAGCTGCTCTGTCTAGACACACAACCAAGAAATTTTTACTTCTTGTTTACTTCCTGGATCAAGCCAAATCATCACATCTCATTGATCATGACCCGTGTTTATTCTGCAAGGATGCTGACATCAAGGTATATAAGTAGGATGTGTTACATGCCAATATTTAGACTTCACCTAAGACTGTGTGAATAACTGTGACTAAAAAGATGATTTTTTCCCTCTCTTTCTTTTGATAGTGTAATCAAATTAATAATGGCCTTTCAGATTTATTATCATTCCAGTTACCGGTGTTGGAAAATGTTATCATTCAGGCAATGGTCGTATTTATTTAAGCTCTCTTAAGTTTTAAAAAATTAACTTTTTAAAAAAAAATTAATACTTTTAAATTTAGGTAATAGCCTTCTTATGACTTTTTGCAATAACTTTATTTGAAAATGACAGTCCAGCAAAGAAATTTTGATACAATTTTCAAGAGAGGTCTTGAGTGGAGAGGGAGACCTTAACCGTCACTTGGCCTACCTCGGATACTATGTTACCCAGTCCCAGAGGCCCATCGATGAATTTGATTTTGCCGTTAAAACTTTGAGTGCAGATCTGAGAGATGGACTTAGGCTAAGGTATCTATAAAAAGGAAATGTTGAATATGCTGTTTGTTATTTGATTAAGTGAAAGTTTTGTTTGTATTTGAAAAACAGATAACAGCTTGATAGTATGTGTGTGTTAGTATGACAGATTCATTATCATCATCATCAGTCCTGTGACCATTGCGGTCGTTGGGGGGAGCGCATGGTCACATCAACAGACGATCTCCACATTTGACGATCTTGAACGACGGCCAATAATTCATTCAATCTCATCCCTGTCTATTCCTCTATGTTGTCAAGTCAGCTTTTCCTCTGTCGACCTCTTCGCCAGCCCCCTCCTACAGTGCCTTGAAGGATGATTTTTGTCAGGGTATCATGTCCCAGTACATGACCAAAGCTTATATATTAGAACTAGTGTATCACCCGTCAAAAATGACGGAAGTTTTCAGCTGAAATCTATTTATTTTATTTTTAAAAATGCACTTTTTTTTAGTACGGCGCCGACATTTTCAAAAGCCCAACTAACTTGTCCTTGTTTGATAAATACGAAATATTAAACTTTCTGAAATGTACACAAAGTATTTTATAATAGGGGTTGTAGGGCGCCTACGGCGCCCCCTTTGTTTTTTTATTTTATAATTAACCATCATCAAATCCTATTTTTACATTGATCCCTTTTCCAAAATTAAAATACATATATAATATTTTTTTACAGCGCATCTTTGATTTGCACACCTTTTGATGCATTGGTGCAGTAATTTGGTTTTCTCTGCTTTCTAAAATTAGTAGCGTCATGGACAGACATTGCAAATTATATTGTTTAATGACAGATTCATGAAATCAAAGCTTATATATTAGAATGACAGATTCATGACATAAAAGCTTATATATTAGAATGACAGATTCATGACATCAAAGCTTATATATTAGAATGACAGATTCATGACATCAAAGCTTATATATTAGAACGACAGATTCATTACATCAAAGCTTATATATTAGAATGACAGATTCATGACATCAAAGCCTATATATTAGAACGACAGATTCATTACATCAAAGCTTATATATTAGAATGACAGATTCATTACATCGAAGCTTATATATTAGAATGACAGATTCATGACATCAAAGCTTATATATTAGAATGACAGATTCATGACATCAAAGTTTATATGTTTAACTTTTTGTTCTCAGTCGTGTCATTGAGCTTCTCACTGGGAATAAAACAATCATGGCCAAGCTTCGGACTCCTGCCATTAGCCTGCTACAAAAACAGCACAATGTGAAACTTTTTTTTGAGGCTATGGCTGAGAGGAAGATGGATTTCAGCAAATGTCAAGGTATTGTAGTTATGTGTTTGGTTGATATACATTATACAAAGGTATTCTAGCTTTTAGCTTTGTTGATATACATAATAAGTTATTCTAGCTTTTAGCTTTGTTGATATACATTATAACAAGGTATTCTAGTTTTGTGCTTTATAGATATCAATTTTATAAAAGGTATTCTAGTTATGTCTTTTGTTGATATCCATTTTAAATGCCTTTACTTGTTTTTAAATTGATGTCATGAAAATACCAAGTTATTGATTCAATTAGACTATAAGAATATCTAAATTGCTTCCCCACCACCACCACCCCACTCCAACATTTGCATTTCAAATTTTTTGCTTGCATTATGTGAAACAAATTTTATTTCATCCTAATAGTGACTCCAAAAGATATTGTTGATGGCCACAGGGAGAAAACGTTGCTGCTGCTATGGCATCTAATCATTCATTTCCAGGTAATTCATTGGAGGGTTCAGTGCATCCCAATCCTTAGTTATTGTGTCTAAGTTTGGATGAGAAAACATTCATCGCAAAAATTAAGACTTAAATAAAATAGCGTAATCTTCCATGACAAATGGTTTTAGTTGTAAGAACTTGTTGCTTGGAATAAGGTTGTGGTCTTTTCATGCTCAGATTCAATTGTTTTGGCTAAAATGAAGCTTAAAAATTATTATCTATGGCAATTCCTTTATTACATCCTCACTTTGGAAAAAAAAAGGTATTAAAATGCTAAGAATTAATGTTTCTTATATTGTTTTTTCTGCTGAGTTTAAAAAATGAATGTATCTGTCTAGTTATAATTATTGAAGACCCATCAGGTCAGCTCTGACATTTGTATAACACACCTGGTCTCACCCACTCCCCAGTGTTCAATCAAAGTCAACATGGATCACCTGAAAGAAGAGATTGACATGCTCATTAAGTCACTCCAGCTGAAACTTGCCATGCAGAAGGTTGGAGTGCTATCTATAGATAGCTGTCAGGGTAAAGACGTACTTTGTCCTCTACTTTTTTAAAAATCAGTGTAACAACCAGGATAAGCAAAGAAACCATTTTGTATTTCAATTTAAATATCTGTATGTTTAGACTTTAGGATGGTGTCTAAAAGAAAAAAATATTTTTAAAAATGACAGCATAAGTTGGTCATGACTTTAAATATTATTCTCAACAGCACGAAGAGATTCTGGAAGTACTCTTCTTGTGATGGAAAATGAGAGACTTCAGTTGATTCTCCAGTGGTGTCGCCTTGTTTGCTTGCATTATGGAGTCACCGTAACTAAATTTTTCATACTTTCAAATATTTCATTATTCCTACAATGAAAATCTCATTGAGATGTTTTGTGTTGAAAGCTATAAATTAATTATCTTTTATTTGGGAAAATACAGATCTAAAACTGCACATTTAAAATAAAATATCTGTGTCAATAATGTGGTAAATGTTTACAAAAACTAATTTTAACATATATATAGATATATATATTGGGGCTGGACAAAAACCACTTGAGGTAATTATGAATAAAATATGAGATGTGTAGAGTCAATGAAGAAATGCTTTGACTTTATTGCATCCTAATTTCAGGTTGAAAACTTCACGGTTTCTTTCTCTGATGGCCGTGCCTTGTGTTGCCTCATTCACCATTATCATCCAGCTTTGCTTCCTTTGTCCGAGATCAAGTTCCATACCACCGTCAGTTTCCAGCAGGCAGCAGAAGATCAGTGCCAGGTGGTCACTGACCCAGATTCAAGCATGGACTGGGGTCGTGGGGGTGGCTTGATGGCAAACGGTAATGTGAGAAAGTTCATTTTTCCAGTTTAACTTTTGGTCATGTAATTGGGAAAGGGGGGTGGGTGGAGTGCGTTTGCATTTTTTAAAGTCTAACTGCTCAAAATCTGCTTCTTAGCATCTCAGTGATCTATTTCTTGCTTTCTTTGGCAGTGAATTATTGCATCTCAGTGATCTATTTCTTGCTTTCTTTGGCAGTGAATTATTGCATCTCAGTGATCTATTTCTTGCTTTCTTTGGCAGTGAATTATTGCATCTCAGTGATCTATTTCTTGCTTTCTTTGGCAGTGAATTATTGCATCTCAGTGATCTATTTCTTGCTTTCTTTGGCAGTGAATTGTTGCATCTCAGTGATGTATTTCTTGCTTTCTTTGGTAGTGAATTGTTGCATCTCAGTGATCTATTTCTTGCTTTCTTTGGCTGTGAATTATTGCATCTCAGTGATCTATTTCTTGCTTTCTTTGGCAGTGAATTTTTTAAGGGAATTTGTACATTTGAAGTAGTATCTGTAATGCATCGTTTTTAAAACGCAAATTCTCTTTTTTGTTTTTAATCGTAGAAAACAATCCAGAAATGTTAGAGGAGCTTCTAGCTAATGAAAAAACCAACTTTAAAACCTTATATGAAAAGGTAAGAAATACAGAGAACTTTTCATTCACTTGTTTGTTTGCAAGCGCGTCAAAAGATGATTAAAAATCCTCTTTCTTCCATTAATTGGTGACAAAGTTTTACTTTTAAAATTACATTTTAATTAGTCATAAAAACTTATTTTTGAACTACAGTGGGGCCCGCTTAAGTCGACGGCCTCGGGGTATGAAAAATGGGGCCGAGATAACCGATAAACGAGTTAAACAAAAACCAATATGGCGGCAAAATATTAACATGCGCTTGAAATTTCTTTATAATTATATACATGATGTGCGTTAATTAGTGATGGGACGATTAATCTGAATCGTATCGGAACTTCGGGACCCTATTTCTTCACTCTTTCCTAAGGTTGTTAAGACGGTTCGTTTTTAAGGACCGTTTAAATATAACCCTTTATTGCATTAGCGCAGTTTTTTTGCCCTAGTACATAACTACATGTATAGGGAATTCATCTAGTCCTTCCCGACACACCTCGTGCGCGCGCAGGGTCGACTCGTGACTTTCCTTACAAGCTACACAAATACATAACCCACCCCATACCCTCAGCTTACAATGGACTCAGAATTCCTTCGGTAACTTGAGTGCTAATCGGACTAACCAACAACAATGGTGTGGGGGTGGGTAAACTGTCTGTAGTCTGTTATATTATATATTTTAAAATCTGGGGAGCCTTGTTTACAGTAAGCACCCTATGATTTTTCGTCCCATCACTAGCGTTAATGAATGAGAATGTACATGCACATGATTTATTGAGATTTTTTTTACATAAAGGCGTTGCCGTTATTTCGTTTATCATGACCTATATATGACTCATAACAAAGCGAACTCTTCTCTATAAAAGTGTACAAAAATAAATTAGGAACTCCTTTTGAACCTTCAACTTTGATACATTTTAATTAATTCTAACCAATAGTTAAATGGCTTTTGCACATGGCCACTTCTTATGAATGAAACAATGAGAACAAAGCAGTAGTAATAGTAATAGACAGTCAAAATGAGGTTGAAGGATGAATGGTTGCCAATGACAACAAGTCTGCACACGGTACATTTTGTTATTCTATACGAAACGAAATGTTTTAGACATGCGATTCTGCGTGCATCTTTGCTATTGGAGCAATTACGTAATACTCGGCATCAGTTACGCGAACCGATTGCAGAGCATCTCCGAGTATAAAAAAATCGGCCGATGCCGAGTAGCCGAACCGATCGGTTCAGCCCTATCGATAAGAACATGTTCAAAAGCTGGCTATTTAGGTTAGTAACACAGCGCTGTGAGCAAGCGGGCTGTGACGTCACCAGCGAGGCAGAAATTTTATGCTTTCACTTGGTTATAAAAAATCACATCTAACATTTTCAAATGCTGACGATTGGTCATGGGGATCGAGATAACCAACACTAAGTGGCAAATTTGGCACTCTTTTGTGCTCGAGGTATTAGGGTTCGGCGACTTAAAATAATCGAATTAACCGCTGAGAAAAGACAAAGAGCAGGGTGTCCACCGAAGTCGGATTTTAGTCGGATAAAAATTTTGTGGTCGGATAAGTCGGATTTTGGTCGGATAAACGATCCTCGGTCGGATAAACAAAATCTCGGTAGGATAAACGTTCCTCGGTCGGATAAAAGATATAAATAAATGAATGACGAAGCTCACGTTGCACATTGTTTTGGTTTGGAAATACCAATAGTTCGCAGCGGTATAAAAACTGTTGTTTACCTATGACAGAGTCCCCTGTCCATATCGATATCATATCGTATATATCTATAGTTTTATTTTTTTTAAATGTGTGTTTTAAAACAAAAGTCGAAAACTAAACTTATACAAACAAATTACAGATATTAAACAAAATAATTCTCGTTAAAGATGGCATTGTAAACATTAAGTGCACTGTGATTGAAACAGATAGAAATTGTGAAATTACTTACGCTTAGCCATAGTATAGATCTAGTAACCGCGTAATAGTAATTAGTGTAATATACTAGATCTAGATATTCATATTAGGATTTTGGTTAAAAATATATCATGATCTGAGTAAATAATAGATATCTATCCCCAACTATTAAAGTATTGTAAAAGTTTTTAATGGGGGATACTTTTAAGTTAAGGCAGATATAGATCTATGTTTGACAGCAAAATAGCTAGTCTAGATTCTAAGTAAGGGGAAGAGAGAAAAAAAATGACCATTCGATTCAAAACTTTGACAAGGCCCTGTATCTTTATAAATCAACATATTTTCTTAAAAACGGTCATAAAACGTCAAGAAAAGTATGAAGATTCATTCCAGTTATTAATTTAATTTTGTTATATCTCCAAAAAATTTATGGGAGCAGTGTTAACTACGATTTTTGTGCTTATTGTTTAGCTGCTTTAGCAGCAGTCGCCATTTTGTCTGCTTGAAGTCAATAGATCTCTCTAATCTAGTATTTTGTGAAAATTAAAAACGAAAAAAACCTTAGGCTTAGCCTAGCCACGTCTAAAATCTAGATCTAGTTCAGTTAATTTCTTTTAAAATACTTAAACAGTCACGGTATGCCAAAGTCACAACTATTAAAGCAACTATTTAAATAGGTTTAGATCTAGATTCTGTTTCAAATCAAAGCTTATTTTTTATGATTAAATAGATTAAAAATCAGTCCTGTTCAGTGTTGAAAATTATGTGCTAAACATATAGAAATCTAGATTCTAGTCTAGTTAAATGGTTACAATTTTAAAGTGTGTTAACTAACATTTTTTAGGGTAGGCTGCAGTAGGCAAATTCTTGACTAAAGTCTTAAGACTAGTTTACTTTTTGTCAGTTTAATTTTGTTCCTTACTTCACTATCCAGATATTGACAATTTGTATACTATTACAAAAAACACTATCAATCCCATCAACATGGGGAAATGTTATTTTAATTCAGACTGGTTAAAAGACACTTCTTACTCTGAGTGGCTTGAACAACTAAGTGTTAACATACAATACCGAAAGTTAAATTTTTACTTGTCGAATATATACTTTTACTTGTCCGAATAATAACTTTTACTTGTCGGTTGGATGGTAGGATTTTTTGGTGGCTGGTAGGATTTTTTTGGACCAGATTTGGGTGGACACCCTGAAGAGAGAATTTGGCGGTTCAAAAAAAAACGTCGACTTAATAGAGCTGGCGAATTAACCAGGGCTCGAGTTAAGTGGGCCCCACTGTACATGTACTTGATAATATTCCAGGTGTCTGAGCTTGGTGGCGTCCCTTTGATGCTTCGGTGCGCTGACATGTCAAACACAATCCCTGATGAAAAGGTCGTGTCGACCTATGTTTCCTACTTGTGTGCTCGACTGCTTGACATCAGAGAG
The DNA here is from genome assembly GCA_944989445.1 of Ampullaceana balthica. Lineage (NCBI taxonomy): Eukaryota > Metazoa > Mollusca > Gastropoda > Lymnaeidae > Ampullaceana > Ampullaceana balthica. The sequence goes on from CALYLW010000158.1 coordinate 2,036,082, forward strand.
GAGGTCAGGGCCGCAAGAATCATTCAAATGTTCTGGAGAAGGCGACAGTTGAAGCGTGCTATCAAGAAAAGAGAGGTAACAATGTTTGGCCTCTATTATTATGTATATCTGTTTTAAACGAATTGTTCCAAAATGACAAGTCAAAGGACATATTATCATCAACCTTCCTATTTTTTCTTCTATATGTTGAGGGCTGTGATCAATGTGTTGTTTGTTTTGTCATTTAGCTACTACAATGAATTTTATTTGGCTAATTCATCTTTTAAATAAAGCAAATAAAACTCCAAGGTAATGTTTGAAACATACAATGACTCCATCACATAGTGACTATTAGATTAGTACCTAAATTAATTGACTCTATGTAAAGCATTCTTTCATTTTATGATTTAAATTTTCAGCTGAGGACAAAAGCTGCTACAACATTACAAAAGTGGTTCAGGCTTTATTTAGCCAAGATGTCATCAGGAAGACAAGAAAAAGCGGCCATCCGTCTGCAAACACAGTGGCGTAGCTACATGGCATGCAGAGAGGCTTCAAGGCTAAAGGAGCAGGAAAAAATGGCAAGATTGAAACAGCAGCGGGAAGAAGCCGCTGTAAAACTTCAGAGTCTCTGGCGGTCACACTGTGCCATACGTCAGCTGGCTCAACTGAAAGCAGAGAGTCGGGAGAGGGAAGACCTGGTGAAAAGAGAGCAAGCTGCCGTTGTATTACAGAAGTTTGTGAGAGGTAGTAGAACTCGGCGGGACTTTGAAAGAAAAAGGCTGGCCGTCCTAACCATACAAGCTGCTGTGAGAAAGTTGATATCAGAGAAAAGAATAGAAGAACTCAGGTCGGAGCTCCACAAGAAGTCTGCTGTAGTCATCCAGAAGTGGGTAAGAAGATTTCTTTGTATGAAGAGGTTCTCTTCAGTGCAGGTGGCAGCACTTGTCATTCAGAGAAACTTAAGGATGTTACAAGCTAAGAGGCAACTTAACCACCTGAAAGAAGATAAACAAAACAAAGCTGCCATTCTTATTCAGAAGCTTGTACGGAGAAAAATCATGGAGAGAAGGTTTAAGGAAATGAAGAATTCTGTTTTGGTGCTGCAAGGTTATTGGCGAGTCAAACAAGCCAGGAAAGAATTAGCAAGACTAAAATATGAACAAATGAATAAAGCCACCATCTTAATTCAATGTTTTTTTAGAAGTATTGCTGCTCAAAAGATGTTTTTGAAAAAGCGACATGCTACCGTTGTTTTTCAGAAACATTGGCGACGTGTCATGGCTGAGAGAGAACTAGGTCGCCTTAAACTTGAAAGAGATAACAAATGTTGCGTAGTTGTGCAAAGCTTCTTAAAGAGTGTGATTCAGCGCCAAGCATTCCTAAGAAAGAAAATGTCTGCCATTGTCTTACAGAAGAATTGGAGAAGAACCATTGCCCTGAGAGAACTTGCTAACAAAAGACATCACAGAAACATGCAAGCAGCTACCAAAGTGCAGAGTGTTATTAAAACCATTTCCTGCCGTAAAATGTTTTTGAGGAAAAAACATGCGGCCATCTCCCTTCAGAAACACTGGAGGCGAGTTTTGGCCCAGAAGAAACTTGCAGCTCTTAAAGCTGTCCGGTTGGACTGGGCGGCGAGGGTGGTCCAGTCTGCCCTGAGGGCATTTCGTCATCGCAGGCTGTTTGTAAGAAAAAGAGATTCAGCAATGATGGTGCAGAAGAACTGGAGAAGAGTCCTGGCCCAGAGAGAGGCTGCTAAGCTTAGAATTGTGAGAGACACCAAAGCTGCTGTTGTTATTCAAAAATACTGGAGGGGTTGGAGGCTAAGAAGAGAATTCATCTCACTGAAAAGATCTGTTGTCATGCTGCAGGGGGCATGGAGGCTGCAGCTGTCAAAGAGAGAGCTTGAAAGACTTGTCAGTTTAAGACGTACACAATGTGCTACCGTCATCCAAAGCCATGTCAGATCACATCGCCACAGGAAAGAATATCAGAGGCTGAGGGCAGCTGCCATGGCTATTCAAAAGACTTGGAGGATGGGGCAAGCAAACAAAGAGTTGACCAGACTTACACAATTACGCCAGGAGCGTGCGGCAGTGACCATTCAGAGATATTACAGAGGACAACAATCAAGGAAAAGTTTTCTGAAGATGAAGCGGGCCGCCATTGCTCTACAGAAATATTGGAGAATGATGTCGGCTTTGAAAAATTTTAAACAATTAAAACATAGAATGAGAGTCACTGCTGCTATACACATACAGAGAGTTTATCGGGGCTGGAAATGTAGAAAATATTTTATTGTGATGAGATCAGCTGCTATCAAATTACAGAGGACCTGGAAGTTGGTTCAAGAACACAGACGGCTGGTGAAGTTACAGGCAGAACGAGAGTGGAAGTCTGCTATGGTGATACAGAAATCATGGAAAGGATTGGCGGCAAGGAGGGTGTACATGGAGAAGAAAAGAGCCACTGTTGTGTTGCAGGCTTTTTTTAGAATGGTTGTGGCCAGGCAGCGGTACTGCCGCATACAACAGGCCACATTGATCATACAAGACTGGCACAGAGCCAATCTCTCGGCTACAAAACAAAGATCAGAGTTCCTGGAGAAAAGACAGGCGGCCATGATGATTGAGAAATGGTGGAGAGGTGTGTCTCAGAGACAGCGGTACATGAAGACAGTGCACGCTGCTGTGGTCATACAATCTGCTTTTAAGTGTTACCGTCGCCGAATGAAATACCTGGCCCTTAAGCTGGCCACAGTCATAGTGCAGCGATGGTACAGGAATTATCGTCTGGGTCTGGAAATCAGGCAACAGTACTTGTCTTACGTGCAGGCTACAATCACCGTCCAGAGGAAGTGGCGCAGGGTTTTAGTACGCAGGCGAGCAAGACGTCAGGCAGCTGCCATTATGATACAAAAAGCTTTCAGAAGAAGATTGGCCCTGAAACAATTTGCTGCTATGAAATGTGCCATTGTGGTGATACAAAGTCGTTACAGGGATTATAAAAAAACCAAAGTCTTAAGGGAGGCCTTTTTAGAGAAAAAGCAAGCAGCTAATACTATCAAATATGCTTTCAAAGCCTATAAGTTGAGACAAGAGTATAAACATGTGTGTTGTTTGATTGTCAAAATTCAAGCTGTTGTCCGTGGCCACCAAACCAGAACATTTTTTTTACAACAAAGAAATTCTGCAATGACAATCCAGCGAAGGTTCAGAGCTTTGATGTCAGGCAGAGTTTTGAGAAGACGATTCTTGCTGATGAGAAGCAGTGCTGTAATTATACAGACATTTTACAGGTCTGTTTGTGTACAGAGAGAAATGCAAAGACAGCGTTGTATCCAAGAATCAGCTGCCACTAAAGTTCAAGCTTTGTTTCGTGGCTGGAGTAAAAGGCAAGACTTTTTGTTTCTTCGTGCGGCCACCCTTTGTTGCCAGCGACGACTTAGAGCTCTTCTTGCCGGCAGAGCTGTTAGACAGGAAGTTGAAACAATGAAGAGGTCGGTGAGACTGATTGAGAAAACGTGGGAAAGTTTCAACTCCATCAGAGAAGCTAAAGGAACTTTAAATGATTTGAGAGTGGAGAAGGAAAGAGAGATGGAGAGAAGACGTGAGGAGGAAAGATTAGAGGCCCAAAGAAAAGAAGAGTGGGAAAGGTTGGAAAAGGAGAAAAAAGTTGAAGAAATGAAGTGTAAAAGAGCTGCAAGAGTATTGCAAAGGACTGTAAGAGCTTATCTGAAAGTGAGAGATTTAGAGAGAAAAGAGGCTGCAGCGTTGGTCATTCAGAAATATGTGCGGTCTTACAGCGCAAGGTTGAAATACAAGAAATGTTTACAATCTGTTTTACTGCTTCAGTGCAGGATCAAGGGTTTTGTGTACTGCCGAAGATATGAGCGCACGTTGCTTGCTTCAACCATCATTCAACGGCGATGGCGAGAAATATTGGCGGGAAGGCTTTGTCGTCATGAGTTTGTGACTAGACGAGATGCGATTGTTAAAATTCAAACCATATACAGAATGAGATGTCAGCGGAATAAATATCTTTGTGATTTGAGGAAAATTATCAAAGTGCAGGCTCTAATCAGAGCATTTATTCTGAGAAGGAAATATCTTGATGACAGAGATAGAATGTTATGGATGCAGAGGACAGTCAGGTGCAAGCAACATATGACAAGGGTTAGGAAGCAATACTTAACAATGCGAGAAAGTGCTATAAAAATACAGACAGTCCTGCGTGTATGGCTGACATACAGAAAGATGTTAAGGGAGAAATCTGTCATCAAGATCCAAGCTCAGCTAAGGATGTTCCAGGAACGATCTTCATTTATTCAGACAAATAGTGCAGTGCAAGTCTTGGCCTCATTCATAGCCCTGAAGCAGCAGCAAGTAGAGCAAAGAACTCAAGAGGCCGCCGCTTGCGTCATTCAGCAATCATTCCACAGACACCTGATCAGACAGGCTGGAGCCAGACACCGTGCTGCGTGTGTTATTCAGCGCGCCTTCCGTCTCTTGATTTTGAGAGCAAGGTTAAAGAAGCTAGGAGCTGCATTGGTGATACACACTGCATTCAAGGCATTCATGGCTCGAAGGCGTTACTTGGCTGTGAAAGGATCTGTCATAGTAATACAGTGTGCAGTTAGGGGTTGGCTGGCCAGAAGGCTGGCAGAGGAACTGAGGGACAGGCACAAGAAAATCATATTACTTCAAGCTGCTGTCAGGGGCTACCTTACAAGAAAGAACATTAGGGTGAGTCAATTTTTGGTTATAATTTTAAAATATTTCCATGTTAAAAATGGATAATTTCATCATATTCAAAAAAACAAAAGATGTGGGAAAAAACATTAATGAAGATTTAAACAAAAAAATTATATAAATATTTTAAATGAAAATTATATCTAAATTATAAACAGAAAATTTGAAGGAAAAAAACTGAGTCAAAAAAACAATAATGAATTTATGATATTTTCTAAAGACAATTTTTATTTTATTCATGATACGATAACTTCTTAACAAGACAGTATTAAAATTTGAAACAGTGACAGAAAATTTTAATTTCATAATTTATTTTTATTTTGTTTTCCCCTATTATAGCCTCTAATTAATGACAGATTAAACATTTTGCAAGAAAAGAAAAAGAGAACTAAAGCATCCACTACAATACAGGTAAACAAAGCATCCACTACAATACAGGTAAACAAAGCATCCACTACAATACAGGTAAACAAAGCATCCACTACAATACAGGTAAACAAAGCATCCACTACAATACAGGTAAACAAAGCATCCACTACAATACAGGTAAACAAAGCATCCACTACAATACAGGTAAACAAAGCATCCACTACAATACAGGTAAACAAAGCATCCACTACAATACAGGTAAAGCATCCACTACAATACAGGTAAAGCATCCACTACAATACAGGTAAACAAAGCATCCACTACAATACAGGTAAACAAAGCAGCCACTACAATACAGGTAAACAAAGCATCCACTACAATACAGGTAAACAAAGCATCCACTACAATACAGGTAAACAAAGCATCCACTACAATACAGGTAAACAAAGCATCCACTACAATACAGGTAAACAAAGCATCCACTACAATACAGGTAAACAAAGCATCCACTACAATACAGGTAAACAAAGCATCCACTACAATACAGGTAAACAAAGCATCCACTACAATACAGGTAAAGCATCCACTACAATACAGGTAAACAAAGCATCCACTACAATACAGGTAAACAAAGCAGCCACTACAATACAGGTAAACAAAGCAGCCACTACAATACAGGTAAACAAAGCAGCCACTACAATACAGGTAAACAAAGCAGCCACTACAATACAGGTAAACAAAGCAGCCACTACAATACAGGTAAACAAAGCATCCACTACAATACGGGTAAACAAAGCATCCACTACAATACGGGTAAACAAAGCATCCACTACAATACAGGTAAACAAAGCAGCCACTACAATACAGGTAAACAAAGCAGCCACTACAATACAGGTAAACAAAGCAGCCACTACAATACAGGTAAACAGACTTTTGGAGCCTAAAATAGCATACAAGATACACTAACAATTTAGGGCTGTCAATATTGTTGAAAAATGCTGCCCGGGTACCCGTTCAAATTTCGAACGGGTACCCGGGTTACCCGATCGAAACATCGCATAATTTTCCCCCATCATGACCGCTTTATAATGCTACCTAGCCACCTTCCATGCACCTCATTTCACACAGTAGCTACACGTCCGACGTCTTAGGGGCCGTACACAAATGACGTCAAGCGATTTTGGCCGATTTTTACCCCCCCCCCTTTTCACAGGTTGTAAAAAAAACTTAGAGCACCCTCTAATATGACGTCACAAAGCCTTGCGCGCGCCGCCTCCTTTCGCCATAAAAGCCGTACTTCCTTTTTGAAAATGAGCAGTTGTCAAATAACTATTGTGATTTAATTTTGTATTTAATGTGAAGTTTAAGTCTAAAAATCGCTACACGCTTAAATCCATGTAAAAAGTCATTAAATAAATTGTAAGCAATCAAATATTTCAGTGGAACTTTTATTTAAAGTTGCACGTTTTGATGTGACGTCACATTTATTCTTAAACACATCCCTCCCCCTCGTCACAAATGTGTGACCCCCTCCTCCCCTAGGTGCTTAACGGCATTTATGGACGGTCCCTTATCCATCTTACACTGTTAGTAACTAATTTATTGACTTTAAAAGCTTACAAATTTTGGTGTATTATTAAAATCAGTTTGTTGGGCAAGGCACACGCTGTAATGAACACACGAAACACAATCGAAAAGAGGGGGGAGTAGATAAACAACATCGACAATCGTCAACACGCCTCTTTCATCTCTATACAGGCCATCCTTATTTTCGGTAGAGGAATTTTGTTTTCTTTATATGATTCATTCAAAGAACCAAAATCCTCTTGTGTTTGCGTAGAAAAAAGATGTGTGAAATACTTTGTGGTCTGTCGAGACCGTATTGTATTTCCCGTTGACAGATAGTTCTCCTTAGATTTATTTCACAGCACATATTTGACACAAAAATTTTCATTTGATAAATTGTTTATCGAACATTAAATTTAACACAAAAAAGCCGCACGCGAGCCGAAGTTTGGTTAATATAGACATTGAAGGCCACATTTTCACGGGTACCCGGGCGGAATTTTACTACCCGGGTAACCCAGGCGGCAACGGGTACCCGTTGACAGGCCCACTAACAATTGGTATCAATAAAACAATTGAACAATTAATTTATAACTTTATTAATAGACAGATACAGATGTAGACATTTCAGAAAATGCTTCATCAGCACAAATGATTAAACACAAAATAAGCACCGAAAGGTGGTATCAGAAATTACAATTAATTTATTATTATATTAATTCAGTAAACAGAAATGGAAAAAAAAGATACAAATTGTGAACTTTGTTCAAACTATATGGAGTAACTTACCAGAGGTTTTTGTTAATCTATTTGCCGTACAGATTTCTACTGGGTGTATTTCTTACATAAATAATATGCCTGTAACAGAAATGTGCAAGATCCTGTTATGGTTAATTCCTTGCAAGTTATTGCTGTTAAAGTGTTTAGACACAGGACAAAGGGCCTGTATATTTATATTGTACATGTGTTCTCTAAGTTGATCCCTATTTTATTGCCAAGGATTGCATAAATTGCATTGCGACTTGTTTAAAAGGAAATCATCTTTTATTTTATCTTGAGCCTTGTAGTTTTTGTAGGCAATAGATCAGTGATGACAAACTGTTGAGCATAGCACTCCTTCTAGTTTTATTAAAGCTTTGAGTACCTGTCGACCTCTCAAGACCTCAGATTGAACAAGAGTGTTTAAGTACAATACAATGTACTATTAATACTCACTTATAAAGTATAAAGAAATTTGCATATAAGCCAAACTCCAAAAAATTGATCCCAAAATGGAGATTTTTTTCAAAAACTAGCATATTGGCCAACCATAATTTTGTCATCTTTTCATTGTGTAAAATGTCTTACCCTTGCTGTGTGCATCAATGAAGAATTAGCAAATATCTTGGTGAACAGCATTGGCATTAAAATTATTAATTTTTATTATCCTTATTTAAATGCAAATTATACTTAGCACAAAAAAACAACATTTCTGTACACCCCATTTTATATCCCATGCAGCAACCAAAGGAAAATTTCATGACTTTTGAAATGAGATGTCAGTCATTTAGACAAAGTAACACTTCTAGAAAGCACCAGATAAAATTCCTGCTGATACTTGAATTAAATGTGATTCTTAAAAATAGCACCAGCCTGCTCTATGCAAACAATAATTTATATCATTATTGACCTCATAAATTTGTAGTTATAATTCAGGAGGATGAAGTGTGATATGGCACACGTGTAAGCACTAAATGGAATCCTGATCAATGGTTGCATGCAACTTAAGTAGATGGGAATTCAAACATTGCATCTTCTTTTTTTTTCTAGTCGCTATTGTTTGTACAAGGTAAATAGAAAATGCATTTTTATTCATTTGTATCATCAAAAAGTCTTATCTTTTAATACTAATCAAGTAGAAGGTTTTGCCATGAAATTAAAGATGAGTTTATTTTTGTTGATCTAGTCCTTGTGGAGAGGCTTTGTAACACGTAGAGACTCAAGAAACAGGAAGCTTGCTCAAGCACGCAAACGATTACAGGTGGCTAATCAATCGGCTTCACCAAAAGACACCCTCGGCTCTAGAACAAGCTTTGCTCTTGAACAGCTGCTGCGTGAAAGAGACCTGGCTTACATTTTAGAAGCTCTTTCCAATTTAGGTCAGTGTGTGATATTTATTTGTTCAGTACAGAATTTAAAATATCTGATGTTATGCCTAAACAAAGCCTGTTACTTTGAAAATAGCCCTTTCCTTTCAAAAATAGTTGTTTATAACACAATAGAAAAAAAGGGGGGGGGGACTTGCAAGCTATCCAAATGTATCAGTTTATTGCACGACTAGTAAAGATTCTATTTCACAGAGATTCCAATTAAAGTTCAAATATATTTTGATCCATTCTATCAGAGGTTTCCACGAGGCTTTCTCCAGTGTGTTGTGAGATGATGGTGAAAGGCGATGCAGTTAGAGTACTGTATCGACTAATCAATAGTTGCAATCGCAGTGTGCCTCATATGGAGCTGATCAAATATTCTGTTACCATACTCTTGAACTTGGCTAAGGTAAGGCTCTTCAAGTTTCTGTTTGAAAGTTGTTATTTTATTGTAAAATAAGAATTATTTAATGACAGGACTTAGTCATTTAAAAAATGTGCCAAAACACTTGGAAAAATAATATTCATCTCCTTTTATTCAGTACACATCTCCATATCTTATACTTACAGTATGTCTCCATATCTTATACTTACATTATGTCTCCATGTCTTATACTTACATTATGTCTCCATGTCTTATACTTACATTATGTCTCCATATCTTATACTTACATTATGTCTCCATATCTTATACTTACATTATGTCTCCATATCTTATACTTACATTATGTCTCCATATCTTATACTTACATTATGTCTCCATATCTTATACTTACATTATGTCTCCATATCTTATACTTACATTATGTCTCCATATCTTATACTTACATTATGTCTCCATGTCTTATACTTACATTATGTCTCCATGTCTTATACTTACATTATGTCTCCATATCTTATACTTACATTATGTCTCCATATCTTATACTTACATTATGTCTCCATATCTTATACTTACATTATGTCTCCATATCTTATACTTACATTATGTCTCCATATCTTATACTTACAGTATGTCTCCATATCTTATACTTACAGTATGTCTCCATGTCTTATACTTACATTATGTCTCCATATCTTATACTTACATTATGTCTCCATATCTTATACTTACATTATGTCTCCATATCTTATACTTACATTATGTCTCCATATCTTATAGTATACATCTCCATATCTTATACTTACATTATGTCTCCATATCTTATACTTACATTATGTCTCCATATCTTATACTTACATTATGTCTCCATATCTTATACTTACAGTATGTCTCCATATCTTATACTTACAGTATGTCTCCATGTCTTATACTTACATTATGTCTCCATATCTTATACTTACATTATGTCTCCATATCTTATACTTACATTATGTCTCCATATCTTATACTTACATTATGTCTCCATATCTTATACTTACATTATGTCTCCATATCTTATACTTACATTATGTATCCATATCTTATACTTACATTATGTCTCCATATCTTATACTTACATTATGTCTCCATGTCTTATACTTACATTATGTCTCCATATCTTATACTTACATTATGTCTCCATATCTTATACTTACATTATGTCTCCATGTCTTATAGTATACATCTCCATGTCTTATACTTACATTATGTCTCCATATCTTATAGTATACATCTCCATGTCTTATACTTACATTATGTCTCCATATCTTATACTTACATTATGTCTCCATGTCTTATAGAATACATCTCCATGTCTTATACTTACAGTATGTCTCCATATCTTATACTTACAGTATGTCTCCATATCTTATACTTACAGTATGTCTCCATATCTTATAGTATACATCTCCAACCTTAAAGCAGGGGTCAGGAAACTTTTTGTCTGAGAGAGCCATAAACACCAGAAATTTTGAAAAGTAATTCTGTGAGAGCCATACATTATGTTTAAACTAAAAATTCAAGTAAATTTGTTAATTTTGTGTAATTTCAACACTAAAAGTACAATAATTATGTCTCTGAATTCTTTTTAATAACTTTTTTATGCTGTTTTTTAAATATGCAATGAATATGTAGATCAAAGGAGTCTGAATAAACTTTTTAAAATAAAAAATCAAACATTTTTATGAGAGCCAGATTCAGTCATCATTAGAGCCACATCTGGCTCACGAGCCATGGTTTCCCGACCCCGCCTTAAAGTATACATCTTCATATTGTATAGTATACAAATACGTATCTTATACCTACACTATACATGTCCATATCTTACAGTATACATATCCATATCATAAAGTATACATATCCATATCTTACAGTATACATCTCAATATTTTCAGTATAAGAAAACAGTGGATGCTGTCATGGATGCGGATGAAAGTATATCAACAATTTTAGACTTGTTGCGTATATACAGAGAGAAAGGGGCCATATTTTTTAACAGTTGCATGCTGTTGGGTATACTTGGCCTTAAAGAGGAGAGAAGACAGGTATGCATTTTACAGATTTATTTGTTCATTATTGTTTATGCTAAGGTTTTAAAAAAGTATATATTCAGTTTGTTACTACATTGTAGAAGATAAGCTTACAGATATAGCTATAGGGACAATGTGCTTAGACACAAAACAAATAACATGGCTCCGTGGCAACTTTAGAATGAGGCACTTTAAGGTTTGTGCCTAAATGTACAAAATTATTTCCAGAGAAGCCAATCGGCCGTTGCTTCAAATTACACGTGTTGGAAAGGGTCTGTTGATTCCTACAAAATAGTGTATTTATTATTTCCCGGTTGTTGGATGATACTTTAAATTTTGTATATTAGTGAGTTTTCATTAGGGGTCTACCGATATGTCTTTTTTGTCGATATTGCCGATGCCGATATGAGTATTTGTTAGGACAAAAACCAGTGGTCATATTTGATGACGTCATTCTTAAATTTATCACTCGTAATTATTTATCTTTTATATTAGGGGACTACCGATATGCATTTTTGCCGATATTACCGATATTTTTTCCGATATGAGTGCCGATAGGGTATTTGTTAGGACAAAAACCAGCGGTCATATTTGATGACATCATTCTTAAATTTATCACTCCTAATTATGTATCTTTTATATTAGGGGACTACCGATATGCATTTTCGCCGATATTACCGATATTTTTTTCCGATATGAATATTTGTTAGGACAAAAACCAGCGGTCTTATTTGATGACATCATTCTTAAATTTATCACTCCTAATTATTTATATTTTATATTAGGGGTCTACCGATAAGCATTTTTGCCGATATTAACGATATTTTTTTCCGATATGAGTATTTGTTAGGACAAAAATAACAGCGGTCATATTTGATGACGTCATTCTTAAATTTATCACTTGTAATTATTTATATCTTATAATTAAGGGGTCTACCGATATCCAGTTTTGCCGAAATTACCGATTATTTTTTTCCCCGAAACGAAGTTTCCGATGTGTTTACAAGTTCCAGTTCATGACCTACATAGGACTCATAACAAAACGAACCGTCCTTTATAAAAAATGTACAAGCATATTAGGTACTCCTTTTGAAACTTCAACCTTGACTGATAATTATTAATTCTAACCAATAGTTTAATGGCTTTTGCACACGGCCACCTTTTATGAATGAAACAATGAGAACAAAGTACAATAGTAATAGAGTGAAAATGAGGCTGAAGGTTGAATGGTTGCCAATGACAACAAGTCTTCACACGGTACATTTTATTCCATACGAAATGAAATGTTTTAGACATCTGCGATTCTGCATGCATCTTTGCTATTATAGCAATTACGTGAACATACTGTTTACATGTTATACATTTATTAGAGCAATTACGGTATACTTGGCATCGGCACTATTTACACAGTATTTCTGAGTATACGAAAATCTGCCGATACCTAAACAATATCAAATGCACATATTAATACTAAGACTCTTTTGACTATTTCAATACTGGTAACGGGGTCGATATATTAATTTGTCGAGATATTGTAAATCTAAATGATAGGTTTTTTTTTGTTTCCGTTTTTTTTTGGGGGGGTCAAAATGTCACTTATTATGAAATATCGGTGACGTCAATATCGGGACCTTTACATGATGCCGATATCCAGATATCGGTAGACCCCTAGTTTTCATGTTCATTTATCAGGGACCAAGAGACCTTTTGAAATAGTTTTTCAATTCCATGCACAATATGGAATTCAAATAATGTAGCTTAGCTATAGCTATTTTTATTCCACTGAACATAAAATATAGTCGGGGTTTGCATGCAGAGTTTTAGAATAAGGGTTTAAACATTTAGGGATCAGATTTAACAGAATCTCCAGGCCAGTGTCAAATTATGAGGGGTCATATTAAGACAGGAATGACCAAACTTTGCCACATTCCATTGAGTCAAATTATGTGTGGGTCAGATTAAGAAAAAGAGACATACTTTGAGACTCGGTTATGAGCTTTTTAATTATTATATATATACGGCATCCAACTGTCCTCAAGGGACAATGGCACTGTCTCCTTCTCTGCCTTTCTCCTGGCTGTGAGAGTGGCTTCCGCAGCTTGAGTGCCCTCGCGTACCAGAGGGTTGTAATTTGTAAGCGTACATTTTGGTGGTGTCAATACTTTGGCTATTATTGAAACTATAATTTCTTGGTGAAGAGTTTTAACTAATTTAAGTAGTGACATGGATGTTCTCCACAGTGTTATATTTATATGATTATATGAAGAGGAACATATTGCAACTAGTTGTGGCTGAAACACACACTTCATATTGCATTTTTTCCAACTAGCATTCTGGAACATCATTCTCTGTAAAAAGCAGAATTTGTGTATATAGTAATTCTCTGTATGACCATCTGTCTTTGCTTTGCTGTAGAGATTTTTGTGTCAATAACTACTTCAAAACTTTTGTATCCACATTTCAATTGCACTATTAAGTCCAGGTTAGAACAAAAAATTTTGCCCATAGAAGAAGACTTTATCCGTACATATAAATAAACAATTGTTTAAATTAACTTTACATCATATTGTTGATTCATATATACTGTACACCCAATCTTGTTAGAAACGTATAAATTCTCCACGGTGCTTGCTTTGCAATAATAACCTCAGACGTATGTTTTGTCCTCAGGTAATATTGCAACATCCACAGATCATAGAGAATCTTCAAAGCATCTATGCCCTAACACTCCGCAAACAGAGACTAAACAAAACAAGGGAGGTAACCCAGGCCAAACTGGCCCTTACGAAGTCATTTAACTATACTCTGCCTATTGCCACTCCAACAAAATCCAAGCACAGAAAGATTAACCCGCAATGGGTCCTAAAGAGGGACAACATCAAAGATTTTGAAGACCCATTGTCTGCAGTGAATTTTGTTATGAATGTTTTACAGATTGGAGCAAAAACTTGAGCTTTCAACAAACATTTACAAATGGGCCTTAGAAACTGAGCAAGTAAAACCAATACTGTTTCAAATAACATACAAAATTTGACTGATTAAGTCAAGTGATATATTGTGTTGTTTTTAAAATATTTTTTAAAATTCTGTTTACAACTACCTTAGGAGTTTCTTAAAATGTTTTTGTTAAAAAAAGAAAACTATCTGGTGCTCCGGTTATTTTCATGTATATCGTGCCTTAGGATCAATGCCTCTTTATAACAATGAAGGTTTTGAGGTAAAGACGTGGTTATTGTTTGCAATTTTTCAAGACTTTAAAAAATGAACATGAACAAGGAAAGCATTTGATTTCATTTTCAACAAAATGCAAACCATCGCTTTTTGCAACCATTAAGGGTAGCAACAATTTGCCTAAATGGCTGAATATACAATTTAAATTATACACGATAAAAGACTTTTTGTAACTCTGCCATTTGGAAAAAAACCTATTCATTTCTTGTTGATCTCTCCCAAATTTTTCTTTTTAAGGTAAGTAAAGTAAAAGAAATGTTTCAACAAAATATATCTAGTTTATTGACTACTAACTTAATTGACATAGAATAACTACGTTTTAAACAAAGGATTGGCTAAAGTATGACTACACTTAATTATAATTTGGCTTTATATACCAGTATCTTATAATTTGTAGGCTTTTTAAAGCATATTATTTGTCTTATGTATCAATCAAGTAAATATCTTTATGCTAAATAGATACATATATACATATTGATTATATCAACAGACACACACACACACAACCACATATTTGAAAAGAATACCAATATTCAAGATACATTTTTGACAAATTACTTTTGAAATATGTTTTCTGAAATGTGTTTTTTAAGTTGTTCAATTATTTATGAATTAATTATGTCTAAATGAATATGTATATATTTTTTAATGAGATTATTGATATAATTAATATTATCAAGACTTTATAGAGAAACCATTTATTGTTACATGTTGCTAATGGTGTACTATTTTTAAAATATACATTTTCTTACATAATTTTTCAAAACTCAATTTCACAATTCTATTTCTTGTAAGTTTCTTATCTCTTTCTTTCCTAAGTCTTTTTGTTACTCTATCTTTCATCATAACTATTGTCATACATACATATATATATATATCAATGTCAAAATGCATTTTTTCCTCCTTTATTTTGGTCAAACACAGTTTTGCTTTTGCATATATTTTTTAATGTTGGTGTATTTTCAAGACATTTTATAAAAACATTTTCACATCTTCTGTTTGTTTGGATAATTTTTTTTTCATTTTTTATCTTGATTTATGCTTAGATATAGCTCAGCCGACAGTTACCTAAATTTTAATAGAAATTAGCAATATTTTTTAATATACAAATTCCTATTACAAATAAAAACATTATAAGGCCAAGTAAAACAAATTTAATAAAAAGGGATATTAAAATCAATATGCATTATTATTACTACCCTATCCTCTAATGAAAATGATGCCTCTGCTAGAATGGGGTATAATTTGAATTGAAAGTACATTATAAACATTGTGGATCACTACCTCAACTTCTCAAAATGTTTTACAGGAACTGTACTTAATAACTTAATTTGTCAAAATCACTCTTCAATTCTGCACAACTTTGAAGAATTGGGAGCATAAAGAAAACATTCTCTATGTACTCATGGAAACAAAACAATCCAATTAATGACTTGATTATGGCCATTGACAAAAATCAGTACACATGCTAAAACTAATATAAAAACTGAAACAATTATTTAAATAATGTTTTAATCACTGTTTCACTATTGTATTATATATATATATATATATATATGCATCTAAAATTATTTCAACAAACCCATTTTCACTACCAAACAAATACAATTCATGAGATATCCAATGCTAAAAAATATAATGCATTGTAAATAAGTTTTCACAAGTAATGTAGTTTGAATGTTTTTGAAGTACTTCTTAATGTATTGAGTCATCCTTAAAGGTGGATTGCTACATATGTTTGGTGCCAAATAATGGAACAAAATTCTCCAATTTACCATAGTCATAGTAAGCTATAAGTATGCAACAATAAAATGGTCATTTTTAAAACAAACACCCAGATGTGTCCTAATTAAATTATCTTGAATTCTTCTGAGATTGACATTTTTAACTTCTGCAACGTCTCAGATACTTGAGGTGCCTCAAATTAGATACTTACTGACATACATATTTGGAGATCTGATTAGACTAAACAATTATCATTGCATGTAATTCATAACTAACAGAATGAAAGCTTCAAAATTTAATTTGTTTGGCCCTAAATAATACAGTAATACCTCCAATTTTTTTTCTTAATGCAAATTGGCTGTCAAATAATGATCAATAGATAAATTATAGCATTCCAATAAATCTATCCTATAAAACAAAAATTGCCATTTTCATCAAATTTAAAAAAAGCCCCATTTCTACTTGAAACTAACTGACAGCAAAGTAAATTAAAACCTGTCCCTAAATCAGAGAGCAGAAATTAACAATTTGTTTTTAGGAAGTTCAAATAGTATCATAATCATACATTTACATATATTTATCATACATTGCCCATAAGTAAATAAACATTCGCCAAATAATCACAAATGTGAAAGTTCTATCTGTAAAAAACTATTATAGTTGATGCACAATTGAAATTAATTTTAAAATCTTTTAAAGACTGTTAATAAGCATTTAAACCAGTTAGAGAATTTTGGATGCATTAAGTCAGATTTATTCTCTTTTATGTCTATAACAATTCACTTTAAAAAATACAGTACTACAAACCAAATTCTTCCAATCATTTTGCTTAATTGATCTGCTTTAAAAGTATTACAGATAAAAACTTAAATGTTTTTTGTATTCAATTATTTACATCTGCTAAAGAAGACTTAATTTCATAATTCTTTTGAGCTGTAACCGTAACATTCAGTGGTATAAATAAATACTTAGTATAAAATCAAATACTGGACAACAGCGAAAGCTCAATTTTTTTTCTAAATTCACAATACAATGAAAGAAATGTGTTTATCTCATCTTCATTCTGGATCACACTTGATTTCAAGAGCCGTCTGTACAATCATTTTCTGGGTGCCTGCTAGGACCTGGAAAATATGTCATGTGTATAAACATTTGATAAAGTATCCTAAGGCAGAATATGGATGACATAAGTATAACATTCATATTAAATATCTCAATTTGTAACTCTTCTTTCATTAATTTACTGACCTTCGCAGTCATGGCTATTATGGTCGGTCGGATTTTTATTAGGTTCCTGTCCACGTGGGCGGTGTCTGTAACACTTTTTCTTATGACCTCGGCAATGAGGCGTACATCCTTCATCTTCTTCAGATGAAGATTCAGATTCACCAAATACTTTTGGCTTTTCATATATACAGCAGCCTGAAAAGGTATACAATTTAAAAGTATAAAATCATTTACAAGGAATAATTAATTATTAAGTAAATATAATATTAGTTTTTAAAAAAAATATTTGCTCAATCTTGATAATAAAGCAAATTTAAGCATACCTAATTAAAAAGCTTACATTTGGATTTTTTCTTTCCCATAAATTCATTGTCAATAGTGTCTGTTGACCATTTAACTTTGGGTTCAGTTTTGGGCTGTTGCAAACGAAGCTGAAGAACTGGTGGGCTCTAAAATTTAAACAAAAATCATATTCACTTAACAGCATACAGTACACATTTTAGCTGAAACTGGGCCTAGGTCCTTAGAGTTTATTGGATGTAAAAATTAAGTTTAAGTTTTAAGTAGGCCTTCTAACTTTAAGACTAGAACTAGAAATCAGAAATGAGACATAACAATAACATAATAATAATTAAAATATCATTCTCATATCCTACATTTTTTATTACATCATATAATTGTTATTCATAAGAATATTAATTGGTTATGACATGAAAAATAAAAATATAGGATATGGCTAAAAATATGGCTAACGACAATGACTTTGACATCACTAAGACTAAACTGAACACTTAATCATAATAAAACTAAAAGAAACAGATCAGAAGACACCTCTCCACCACTTGTTTCTTCTTTGTCCAACAAAACTGTCTGACTGCCAGTCGGTTCTTCAAGCCGAGTTGAAGTAGACTCGGCCATATCAAAAATCTCTATTTAGGAGTAATATGGTCAAATGTCGGTTGTGATCCGTCTCTGTAGATGTTGACTAAATTTTGTCGCTTTATTATTATCGTCTCTTTGGTTGGATTTGGATTATGGAAGTTGTAATTAGGCATTATCTCCCCTGCTTGGATGAGCTAAATAACGCCTTATTCCATTATCATTAAGATCCTAAAAATTGTATTATATTTTCATTATGTCATGTTAATAAGATTATTTTGGTAGAAAATTGTTAATAAAACAAATAAACTACAAAGATTTTTTTAAGCTGCAAGATTCATTACTAGATATTTTCCACAACTGTCAAGAATAACATCATTAGTTAATTCACTAAACTAAACATATCGTTTTTTAATAAAGTAATGGGGGTGAGACTGCAATCAGGCTTTTAAAAAGGTAAATGCATAAAATAAAAACAGGGTATTAGTAGGCCTGACAGGACGTAACACAACAGCGAACGTTTCGGCAAAGAGCCTTCTTCAACGGACAAATAGTACACAAATGAAACGAATAAAACGAAATAATAGAAAAAAACACTTAGCTGCGGTGAAATCCAAGTAGTCCAGTAAAGATAAAGCAAGGAGAGAAAAGTAAGAGCTTAAATAGGAAAGGAAAGGGTGGGTGTGGCCAATCAATCAGCTTGTCAGTGCGAACACAACGTTGATCCCATGTGGTGTAAGAGTCCCATATTCATGGATTAGTCTATTCTCCAGACTGACCCGGCCGGGTGTGTTTGTACAAGAAACCAAGGCGGTGACAGACATGTCATCGACGCCCATGTGGTCCCGTCCATTGAAGTGTCGGGAGACAGGACACTGTTTGTCTTGTTTAATGGCCCGTACATGTTCCGCGATACGGCAAGAGAGTAACCTCCCCGTTTCACCAATGTACTTCAAAGGACAGCGCTTACACACAATGGTGTAGACCACATTGCGGCTAGTACAAAGATAGCCATTCCTAATCTTGAATGTCCCCTTAGGGAAGACAATCTGGTCCGTCTGGGTAACAAAGGGACATGTCTTGCAGCGATTACGACCACATGGCTTAGTGCCCAGATGGGAGGACGGAATAAGCAGACGGCTACGAACCAATAGGTCTCGCAGATTTTTGTCCCTCCTGAATACAATGAGGGGTGGGGTGGAAAATATGTTGTTTGTCTCAGGGTCCGCGAGGAGGATGGTGCGATTTTTCACAAATATTTCCTTTGCTCTGATGTTGTGGGGATGGTATGTGAGCACCAATTTGCTCCTTTCATTACTATCACTGGAGCGTGATACAAAGGCGTCGGCACGAGTGAAGTTTTTAACTCGCTGAAGTGCAGATTGAAGTATAGCTTCAGGGTAAGACCTTTGTCTAAAAAACTCCACCATTTCCAACGCCTTTTCCAAAAAGTCCTCATTAGATTGACACAGCCTACGGAGGCGAAGGAGTTGTGAAAATGGAATAGAATCCTTACAGGATTTGGGATGAGACGAGGGATAGAGTAGGTAAGAGTGACTGTCCGTAGGTTTGAAGTAGGCCGAAGTGAGGAGGTGGTTCTTCTGGAGAGTTACAGTAATGTCCAGGAAATTAACCGATAGTTCGGAAATCGTGTGAGTGAACTTAATGGAGGGGTGAAAAGAATCAACAAAGCTGATGAACGTGTCAAGTTCACTCCTCTCCATATGAGTGACCCCAATGCCGTCATCAATGTATCTTTTATAAAATTCGGGGAGGCGACCAGTGTATTCTTGTTCCACTCTGTGCTCGAAATGGCCCATGAACAAGCATGCATAGCTGGGTCCCATTTTAGTCCCCATGGCGACCCCACTGATTTGGTCAAAGAACTGGCCATTGAACTCAAACGAGTTGAGGGTTAAGACCAATTCCGCCAAGCGTAGTAAGGCATGTGTAGGTATATTGGGGTGAGGTTGTCTGTCCAAAAAGTATTGTACAGCCAGAAGGCCATCGTTGTGGGGAATGGATGTATAGAGGGAACATACATCAAGGAGGAACAGATAGTTCTTTACGTTTGGATTGATGCTCAGAGAGTCGAATGTCCGTAAGGCATGGTTGGTGTCCTTAATGTACGTAGGGAGGGATGCCACTATCGGTTGGAAGACACTATCCAAGAATGCAGAAATGTGTTCTGTTGGACAAGAACATGCAGAGACAATAGGTCTACCAGGGTTACCATCCTTGTGAATTTTAGGAAGGAGATAAAAGGATGGCTTGCCCAGGTCACTGTCAAAAATGTGCATCTTACACCTTCTTGCGACCGTTTTCAACTACAGAGCGATTCTCAACGTTTTTTCCGCGCTCTCAGACTTCAGTTCCATTTTGCCGGGAAAAACAACACGCTTCCCGATGATGAGTTATTCCCATTCAAAAAACAAAGGAAATCTACTTGGACACCACCGCCTGGTCAATCCAAGGCTCTGGACTTATATATCAAAAGCACAGAGAATGATATTAAAAACCTTTTGTTTCCTCGACTCCGTAAATCCAACCTTTCTAAAGTTGAGTCGAAAGCCTTGTCTTTATTGCGCAGCCGTAAAGACATTGTCATCAAACCGGCCGACAAAGGCGGGGCCGTAGTTGTATGGGATAAGGAGTTGTATATTAAGGAAGCTCAGAGACAACTGGAGGACACCCAGTTCTACCAACAGAGAGCCACAGATCCCATCATGAAAAACAACACGGTGGTTAAAAAGACCATCGATGAGTTGATAACAGAATGCGCTCTACCTCAATCAGCGTCCAGGATGCACATTTTTGACAGTGACCTGGGCAAGCCATCCTTTTATCTCCTTCCTAAAATTCACAAGGATGGTAACCCTGGTAGACCTATTGTCTCTGCATGTTCTTGTCCAACAGAACACATTTCTGAATTCTTGGATAGTGTCTTCCAACCGATAGTGGCATCCCTCCCTACGTACATTAAGGACACCAACCATGCCTTACGGACATTCGACTCTCTGAGCATCAATCCAAACGTAAAGAACTATCTGTTCCTCCTTGATGTATGTTCCCTCTATACATCCATTCCCCACAACGATGGCCTTCTGGCTGTACAATACTTTTTGGACAGACAACCTCACCCCAATATACCTACACATGCCTTACTACGCTTGGCGGAATTGGTCTTAACCCTCAACTCGTTTGAGTTCAATGGCCAGTTCTTTGACCAAATCAGTGGGGTCGCCATGGGGACTAAAATGGGACCCAGCTATGCATGCTTGTTCATGGGCCATTTCGAGCACAGAGTGGAACAAGAATACACTGGTCGCCTCCCCGAATTTTATAAAAGATACATTGATGACGGCATTGGGGTCACTCATATGGAGAGGAGTGAACTTGACACGTTCATCAGCTTTGTTGATTCTTTTCACCCCTCCATTAAGTTCACTCACACGATTTCCGAACTATCGGTTAATTTCCTGGACATTACTGTAACTCTCCAGAAGAACCACCTCCTCACTTCGGCCTACTTCAAACCTACGGACAGTCACTCTTACCTACTCTATCCCTCGTCTCATCCCAAATCCTGTAAGGATTCTATTCCATTTTCACAACTCCTTCGCCTCCGTAGGCTGTGTCAATCTAATGAGGACTTTTTGGAAAAGGCGTTGGAAATGGTGGAGTTTTTTAGACAAAGGTCTTACCCTGAAGCTATACTTCAATCTGCACTTCAGTGAGTTAAAAACTTCACTCGTGCCGACGCCTTTGTATCACGCTCCAGTGATAGTAGTGAAAGGAGCAAATTGGTGCTCACATACCATCCCCACAACATCAGAGCAAAGGAAATATTTGTGAAAAATCGCACCATCCTCCTCGCGGACCCTGAGACAAACAACATATTTTCCACCCCACCCCTCATTGTATTCAGGAGGGACAAAAATCTGCGAGACCTATTGGTTCGTAGCCGTCTGCTTATTCCGTCCTCCCATCTGGGCACTAAGCCATGTGGTCGTAATCGCTGCAAGACATGTCCCTTTGTTACCCAGACGGACCAGATTGTCTTCCCTAAGGGGACATTCAAGATTAGGAATGGCTATCTTTGTACTAGCCGCAATGTGGTCTACACCATTGTGTGTAAGCGCTGTCCTTTGAAGTACATTGGTGAAACGGGGAGGTTACTCTCTTGCCGTATCGCGGAACATGTACGGGCCATTAAACAAGACAGTGTCCTGTCTCCCGACACTTCAATGGACGGGACCACATGGGCGTCGATGACATGTCTGTCACCGCCTTGGTTTCTTGTACAAACACACCCGGCCGGGTCAGTCTGGAGAATAGACTAATCCATGAATATGGGACTCTTACACCACATGGGATCAACGTTGTGTTCGCACTGACAAGCTGATTGATTGGCCACACCCACCCTTTCCTTTCCTATTTAAGCTCTTACTTTTCTCTCCTTGCTTTATCTTTACTGGACTACTTGGATTTCACCGCAGCTAAGTGTTTTTTTCTATTATTTCGTTTTATTCGTTTCATTTGTGTACTATTTGTCCGTTGAAGAAGGCTCTTTGCCGAAACGTTCGCTGTTGTGTTACGTCCTGTCAGGCCTACTAATACCCTGTTTTTATTTTATGCATTTACGTTTTTTAATAATAAGTACATAGGCATATGCTCCTTCTGACAGAAGACGCGTTTGTGTTAAGAGAAGATTATGTGCAGAAGATTATTGCGTCCTAAATTTTTATAAGAACACACAGACCTTGCTGGTTCATTGGAAAGTGACGAGAAGTTCACATGGCCCGGCAATTAGGGCATTGTGTGACACAATGCTCCGCCGCCTTTGCATTTTTTCCCTGATCTAATCAGGTCTCGGGGACACCGTTAGTTACTGGTTTAGCCACGGGAACAAGTCCCTAGTAATAAAAGTAATAATACATAACTTATAAGGCATTAAATTCTAGCTTGGAAATGAAACCAAACAATCTAACACAACACTCAGAGATACATAGGGGCTGAAATATTTTTCTTGCTCCATATGCAAGGATGAACGCTTAAAAATCATCATTCTCAGTTTCTGGCATTAGGTGGTGGAATGGGTTGCCTGAACAAACAAGAAAAACCAACACACTATCAACATTCAAAACTCAACAAAAATTAAAGACTAGACACAAACAACGGATAAGCTTAGGACGCAGTAATCTTCTATATAGAAGGATCGTCTGTAATAAATAAGATAAGATAACTAGAGTGGACTGTCATCACATGCTGAAATATTTAATGGAGCCCGCAAAACCTAAAAAACTGGGTTACTTTTCATAAAATGATTTTCCTAAAGGTAAGCTTAAATGATTCTAAATCAAAGATTGTATATAAAGGTTGGCAAACTAATTGTAAAATGTTGTTCATCAGATACAAAAATATGAATATATCTTTCAATCAAATATTTTGCGCTACAAATTTCCATTTAATTTTTAAAATCCTTTTTTTTAAAATGTGAATTATAATATTGCTCTTAGTCCAAGCGTGACCTATTTTATATATATATATATATATATATATATATATATATATATATATATATATATATATATATATATATATATATATATATACTATATATTGGCTTTTATTGGTATAGATTCCGGAAGTGTTGGGAGCAGGGGGTAGTGTAAGTAATTGTTAGGAGTTTTCATTTTATTTTAGAAGAAGGGTCTGAGTCGCATGGCCTTCATCAGCCCAGAATAGCGCAGCAACCTGGTCATTTATTTTGTAAAAAGCTGTTCAGGTGGCAACCTAAGAAAGACGGTGACCTAAAACTTCCAAGTGACGCTTCGACCTTCTGTGGTCCATCTGGTAAACGTGGTATTTTGGGCATAAATTGCACTAATCAGTCAATTGCAACTTGCAACTCATCTAACTGTCAGAGCCCAAAATACCCTTGATGTACCCAGCGGTCTTCGTAGAACACGACAGAGGTACAACAACAAAGGGGAGGAGCTGACCCCAATGTCACAGCAATGCTTAGGGGTGGAGGTGGGAGGGTGTTGTATTTTGAGCAATTGTTCGCCATTTCAAATTCATATCCTTTTCATCTTTTTAAAACAATAATTATTAGCTGTTCTTTTTTTTTAAATTTAAATTATTTTTTAAAATGTTATAGTTTTTATTTTAAATATAAGTCTAGACAGCTAATACCTGATTCTGATGTGATGTTATATTATCATAATAATCAATCAATGAAACAATATAAATAATTTGTATATTACGGTATATTAACCTGAATTTACCTAGTGAAAGTATGTGAATTAAATTCATTAACATACATTTTATGAACAACTTTTAAATGCATATCTCATAAACCACATATTCATTTAAATTTATGTCTACCTTCTATGCCAAAATACGAGAACGTCTTTTTGAGATTTCTCATAACTTGTTTTAATAATTTCTTAAATTAAAAACTTTGCGTAATTTTATTTTATAATAGAGTAGATTTTTAGTAACAACTCTTTGCTGCTCTCTCACATTAACTTTAGCCGTATAAAACCAAGGTCTTTAACAAGTAATATTTTTAAGTCAACGATTTTGAATTTTACCTGGAGTAGCCTCCCTTTGTTCGGTCAAGGCCAAAAATAACTTGATATTTGGTCCACTTCACGGTGACGTCATAACCAAGCGACCTTAAACACAGGCCGACACATGGGGATTCTTTTTGACTTCCAAGTCAACATAGAGGCTGGAACAAACGATCGGCATCGAGTCCCTGAACCGTGACCTGGTGTGAAATTATTAACCAAAGGTGCAGAAAGGGATACACTTCGTTCTCAGTGATAAAATAATTGAATTCCGAGTGTAGAATTTAAAATAATGTGACCACACCTACTCGGAGTGAAGTGACCTATATTTGGGTTACCAGTGTTAAAAATTCAGTGAGTTTGGTAAGAATTAGATGTAGTGACAGTGTGTTCCAGTTAGAAGTGCAAGCAACGGGATTTAAATCAAGAGGAAAAACACAAACCCATCATGGATATCATAATCATCTTTTTTTTTAAATTTTCGTTTGACTGGTAGAAGTGTAAAGTCTACTAAAGTAATGTTCTTTTAATCATTTATATAAGTCTCTAATTATTCAATGTCAATAATTAATATTTTGTTACGACTATATTAATACTATATTATACTATATAATATATTATATATAACTATATACACTTTTGGGTTCCCACTTTTGTAATATTTCTCTAAACATATTCATATACTACTTATATTATAACTTAATACTATTACAAAATATAACTTTACTCTTACTCTTATAGTATACTTATACTTGACTTATACTGAAACTTATACTTCTTGTTGTTCATAGTGAAAATAAGCCTAATCAAGGATCAGGATAGTCAGGATAGCCCTGCCCTAATTAACATTTTAAAGGCCTTAAGTTAAGCCTAAGCCTAAAATGCCTTAAAATATTTTTTGAATGAATTTAATTTATGAATTTTTATAAATTTGTAGGAGGCAATTATTATTATTTTAAAAAAAATTAATATTATTATATAACAGCAATGGTAATAGTACATGATCATTAGTCTAATAATGTTAGTAAAAGTAAATGCCTACAATTACAATATCCAATACTGGCCTAGGACAATTAAATTACTATTTGAACAATAAAAAAAATTCATTTACTAATTTTTTTAGCCAACTTAGTTCCTCTTAACTCTATTAATTTTTCAAGCATTTTCTTTCATCACTCAATAAACAAAAATTTTGCATTAAATGGCTAATTTTTTATATTATTATGTTGATTTTTGAAAATCTTGTCAATGTAAGAATTCTTATTTTAGGATAAGAGTCCAAAGATTTATCATAAATTATAATTTTAAACACAATTAACTCTGGTATTTTCAGCTTTGGAGAGAGAATTTGGGATGATATAGTCCAGTAAGTTGAGTAAATCATCAACCAATTAAATAAGTAATGATCATTGAGGATTGCATCAATGTTGAATCGAAAACCTTTCAGGACTTCAGGATGACAGTTGTGACTTTTAAGTTATTTTCTTGAACTTTGTACAATTTCTGGAGCAACCATGACATTCCCCAAGAAATATCTACGTGATTCCTACACATTTTGAAATAACCTAAAGCAAATGGTTATCTTCAACATACTGAAAACATGTAAAGGGTTCGTGTTAAATATTTCTTAACTGAGGATTTAAATTTTTATTTCATTATGTGTTTTGATTTCGTACACATTTGGATATAAGTTTTGAAAAAAAACAAACCAAACTTTCAAGTTTGTTTGCGAATTTTGTGAATGTGTTCTGGGACATGCATTTATGCTGTATCTCTGCATTTCAAGGCGGGGAATTATCAAAGATAGAAGTTTGTTCTCCCCATTTGTCCAACCCCAAGCCGGCAACTCAAATATCGATAACAGCATCAAAATTGACTGCGTGCAGCAACTCAACACTACTTGGTCCTTTGACCACGAAGCATCCGACATGAGTCCCCCAACTTGTTTTCCAGACCCCTGCAGCTTCAATCATCCTCAGTTGTCATCATTGTCCACACTGCAGTCCGATTGCTTCGAGCACCATACACCCCCTTCCCCCTTGATGCCCGCTGAATATAATGTGTGCATGTGCAGGCTCTACCCATTCAGTCAGTCCAGCCAGATCCAGCCGTGCGCCAATTTTTGTGTTAACCCATGTGCTCTTGTTGAGTGTGTGCACATTACTGGTCCAGAACCCAGGTCCGGCACTGTGTGTCCCTGTGTCCAAATTTTTCCCATTTAGTCTCAGCGTAGGTGACAGCATGACGGAACGTTCAGATGACGGAGGTTCTGGAAAGATCAACCTGACAGCAAAATTTCCGTTCTTTGGCAAACCACATACCAAGCTCTACGTAAGTCAAGTTTTCTTTTACTCTTGGCCATATCCCTGCAACATCTGACCAAAAAATACTCTCTTTTAAAAAATACACTAATCATTCCAAGATAATTTGTTTGTAAACATTGTTTTTCTTCTTGGAAAACTGAAATCAGCTAGACACTGAATTGATTCAATTCTTATCATTGATCACCTAATCTATTCAATATTCTTTTGAATCAAATTTCTCAACGTACATTTTTCTGGGAGGATTCTCTTAATAAATTTTGTCTCAAATCAGTTTTCTTTTCAATCTATTTGAGAATCAGATGTGAGAAATAAATTTGACTAGATTCTGATACATAACAACCAAAACCATTATGTATCAACAAAACAGGGACGCAATAATCTTCTTTATAGAAGGAGTGTCTGTAACAGATAAGATAAGATAAGGGAGAACCCGTCTTTAATTATAAGTCAAAGTTATAGAAGATTGATAAAATAATATAATTGAAGGAAACAAGAAACCATTGAGTGAATTCTTACACACATGCATGTATATGACATCACTCATTTGTATGTTTCTTGCACCATAAGAGCTAAAATTTGAGTTGATTACTTTTATTACTGTTATGTCAACATCTCAAAATTTTTGAAACATTTTGCTGCCATCAAGGCCCTCCGTTCTTGTTACATGTGAAGCAAGGTTTGCTCAAGTTTGTCCTATTGTTACATGTGAAGCAAGGTTTGCTCAAGTTTGTCCTATTGTTACATGTGAAGCAAGGTTTGCTCAAGTTTGTCCTATTGTTACATGTGAAGCAAGGTTTGCTCAAGTTTGTCCTATTGTTACATGTGAAGCAAGGTTTGCTCAAGTTTGTCCTATTGTTACATGTGAAGCAAGGTTTGCTCAAGTTTGTCCTATTGTTACATGTGAAGCAAGGTTTGCTCAAGTTTTTCCTATTGTTACATGTGAAGCAAGGTTTGCTCAAGTTTGTCCTATTGTTACATGTGAAGCAAGGTTTGCTCAAGTTTTTCCTATTGTTACATGTGAAGCAAGGTTTGCTAAAGTTTGTCCTATTGTTACATGTGAAGCAAGGTTTGCTCAAGTTTTTCCTATTGTTACATGTGAAGCAAGGTTTGCTAAAGTTTGTCCTATTTTTTCAGTTGATTTTAAGAGTATTCCATTAATAACACACATCCCACTTTTATCAACCACCACCTCCTCCCATTGCTAAGATTTATATTGCCAGACTCTAGAGTTGATTTACACCTTCTACTCCAGCCTAGAGTTGATTGTACATCTACTCCAGACTCTAGAGTTGATTGTACACCTTCTACTCCAGCCTAGAGTTGATTGTACACCTTCTACTCCAGCCTAGAGTTGATTGTACACCTTCTACTCCAGACACTAGAGTTGATTGTACACCTTCTACTCCAGACACTAGAGTTGATTGTACACCTTCTACTCCAGACTCTAGAGTTGATTGTACACCTTCTACCCCAGCCTACAGTTGATTGTACATCTACTCCAGACTCTAGAGTTGATTTACACCTTCTTCTCCAGCCTAGAGTTGATTGTACACCTTTTACTCCAGCCTAGAGTTGATTGTACATCTACTCCAGACTCTAGAGTTGATTGTACACCTTCTACTCCAGCCTAGAGTTGATTGTACACCTTCTACTCCAGCCTAGAGTTGATTGTACACCTTCTACTCCAGACACTAGAGTTGATTGTACACCCTCTACTCCAGACTCTAGAGTTGATTGTACACCTTCTACTCCAGACTCTAGAGTTGATTGTACACCTTCTACTCCAGCCTACAGTTGATTGTACATCTACTCCAGACTCTAGAGTTGATTTACACCTTCTTCTCCAGCCTAGAGTTGATTGTACACCTTTTACTCCAGCCTAGAGTTGATTGTACATCTACTCCAGACTCTAGAGTTGATTGTACACCTTCTACTCCAGCCTAGAGTTGATTGTACACCTTCTACTCCAGCCTAGAGTTGATTGTACACCTTCTACTCCAGACACTAGAGTTGATTGTACACCTTCTACTCCAGACTCTAGAGTTGATTGTACACCATCTACTCCAGACACTAGAGTTGATTGTACACCTTTTTACTCCAGACACTAGAGTTGATTGTACACCTTCTACTCCAGCCACTAGAGTTGATTGTACACCTTCTACTCCAGCCACTAGAGTTGATTGTACACCTTTTACTCCAGCCTAGAGTTGATTGTACACCTTCTACTCCGGCCTAGAGTTGATTGTACACCTTCTACTCCAGACACTAGAGTTGATTGTACACCTTCTGCTCCAGACTCTAGAGTTGATTGTACACCTTCTACTCCAGCTTTTAATCTGTGGCGTTAAGATCTCATCCTGCCCCCTCCCCCGCGCCCCAGTTATCATCTGCCTGCATTTTCTTATCCAATTTGAGCGTTAGGGTAGTGCTCACTTTTATTCTCATTGTGTGGACCAAGCTGAGCACAGTTTAGTGTAACTGAATCAGTCTGGCTATCTAACCCGAGGGTCCTCATCTTATGCATATACAGTGGAGAAAGAGAGAGAACGTCAAAGAGAGAGAGGGAGGGAGGGAGGGAGGGAGATGTCTCAAAATTCATTCAGCTGGTACAATATATGCATTTTTTAAATTAAAAAAATGTGAGGTGGGGTGAATTATTACAGGTTGAGATCCATTGTAAGGATCCAACAATTTATTTTATTAACAGTTAAACTTAATTGTGAACGTTTTTGTACTGTAACCAGCCCACACGTTAGATGTTTGATACTTGCCATGTTAGGCTGGGGAAACTTGGGGAAGTTTGTATTTATACATGTAATTGAAATTATTTTGTTTGTATTTAAAACAACAACATGCAACCGGAATATGCTCCTATAATTACCAGCCCCCCCCTCCCACCCTTTGTATCCAAGCCATGCAGGTAGGTATGCACGAACTGTCGACGTCAGAAATGCTCGTCTGATGATTAATAAAGAACGGTCGTCAAGAGATGCTCGCTGCTAATAGTCTTTCATCATTTTGACCAACTTGACCATCACTTGCCATTTCTCTGTTTTCGCTCCCCCCCCCCAACTCGCCCCACAAGTCTTTTTGACCATGTTATGCTTGTTACCAAGCCTTCAAGAACGAGGGGATAGTGGGGTGTGTGTTATCATGCTTTGATACGCCTGGCATGTCAGATACTTAGGTCGGTGAATGTAAAGCCTTTAACAGTACATGCACACTGCTCCAAGACTGGCTGGTGCACTCAATGGGGCTGGTGCACTCAATGGGGCTGGTGCACTCAATGGGGCTGGTGCACTCAATGGGGCTGGTCGAATGACTAATGTAAGAGTCCATACTGCCTTTTACTTGTTGATTGACATAGGCGTGTACAAATGTGCTGAATAAATGTCTTTATCTGAATCTGATAGTACAACTGGGGCTTGAAGTGCAGACTTGACAGGAAGAACTGGGGCTTGAAGTGCAGACTTGACAGGAAGAACTGGGGCTTGAAGTGCAGACTTGACAGGAAGAACTGGGGCTTGAAGTGCAGACTTGACAGGAAGAACTGGGGCTTGAAGTGCAGACTTGACAGGAAGAACTGGGGCTTGAAGTGCAGACTTGACAGGAAGAACTGGGGCTTGAAGTGCAGACTTGACAGGAAGAACTGGGGCTTGAAGTGCAGACTTGACAGGAAGAACTGGGGCTTGAAGTGCAGACTTGACAGGAAGAACTGGGGCTTGAAGTGCAGACTTGACAGGAAGAACTGGGGCTTGAAGTGCAGACTTGACAGGAAGAACTGGGGCTTGAAGTGCAGACTTGACAGGAAGAACTGGGGCTTGAAGTGCAGACTTGACAGGAAGAACTGGGGCTTGAAGTGCAGACTTGACAGGAAGAACTGGGGCTTGAAGTGCAGACTTGACAGGAAGAACTGGGGCTTGAAGTGCAGACTTGACAGGAAGAACTGGGGCTTGAAGTGCAGACTTGACAGGAAGAACTGGGGCTTGAAGTGCAGACTTGACAGGAAGAACTGGGGCTTGAAGTGCAGACTTGACAGGAAGAAAACCGAACCAAATTGTTCACGTCTATAATTCCAAACATTTGAAATTATTACGACAGGACAGAATCGGTGAAAACATTGAATTATGATGTTAATTGGTATGTCGGACAAGTTAAAGAGACTGGCACTCGATGATTGGTGGTCTCTCCGGGCACACCAAGAGCTGCACACTAAGAAGATAAATCCATCGTCTCTCGCAGACGGAAGTGCCATATACGGATGATGTTAATACTTTGGCAGGTTCTAGAAACAGTTTTACGACATTGAAATTTTTGAGAGTTGTGGCTCGAAAAACTTCAATTGTAAGTGTTCCTCCCATTGTAAGTGTTCCTCCCATTGTAAGTGTTCCTCCCATTGTAAGTGTTCCTCCCATTGTAAGTGTTCCTCCCATTGTAAGTGTTCCTCCCATTGTAAGTGTTCCTCCCATTGTAAGTGTTCCTCCCATTGTAAGTGTTCCTCCCATTGTAAGTGTTCCTCCCATTGTAAGTGTTCCTCTCATTGTAAGTTTTGGTTTTACATTACAACCGTTGTAAGTTGTTTGTGTCTTGTTGTCTATGTTAGCCGGCTATATCAGCGATACATTCTCACATTACAACCGTTGTAAGTTGTTTGTGTCTTGTTGTCTATGTTAGCCGGCTATATCAGCGACACATTCTCACATTACAACCGTTGTAAGTTGTTTGTGTCTTGTTGTCTATGTTAGCCGGCTATATCAGCGACACATTCTCACATTACAACCGTTGTAAGTTGTTTGTGTCTTGTTGTCTATGTTAGCCGGCTATATCAGCGACACATTCTCACATTACAACCGTTGTAAGTTGTTTGTGTCTTGTTGTCTATGTTAGCCGGCTATATCAGCGACACATTCTCACATTACAACCGTTGTAAGTTGTTTGTGTCTTGTTGTCTATGTTAGCCGGCTATATCAGCGACACATTCTCACATTACAACCGTTGTAAGTTGTTTGTGTCTTGTTGTCTATGTTAGCCGGCTATATTAGCGACACATTCTCACATTACAATCGTTGTAAGTTGTTTGTGTCTTGTTGTCTATGTTAGCCGGCTATATCAGCGACACATTCTCACATTACAACCGTTGTAAGTTGTTTGTGTCTTGTTGTCTATGTTAGCCGGCTATATTAGCGACACATTCTCACATTACAATCGTTGTAAGTTGTTTGTGTCTTGTTGTCTATGTTAGCCGGCTATATCAGCGACACATTCTCACATTACAACCGTTGTAAGTTGTTTGTGTCTTGTTGTCTATGTTAGCCGGCTATATTAGCGACACATTCTCACATTACAATCGTTGTAAGTTGTTTGTGTCTTGTTGTCTATGTTAGCCGGCTATATCAGCGACACATTCTCACATTACAACCGTTGTAAGTTGTTTGTGTCTTGTTGTCTATGTTAGCCGGCTATATTAGCGACACATTCTCACATTACAATCGTTGTAAGTTGTTTGTGTCTTGTTGTCTATGTTAGCCGGCAATATCAGCGATACATTATCTCTCACTTTGCACCGCGTCCAAAACACGGGCTCTATAATAAAGATTTGATTTTATCAACTAATAATTTGATCATTCTTCACTTATGTAAACCTTGTAATGCCGGTTCTCAAATTATATGATATGATCGTTAAAATATGCTGTAAAAATGGCGGTTGTTACTAAAGTTATACAATATGTCGACTACGTTATACCTGTTATTCCCGAGAGCTTTAATCTGCAGCTCATTTGTTAAATGACTAATCTGGTTGCTGCTGGTTGTCCAATGGTGTGTCTAGACGGTTGTCCAATGGTGTGTCTAGACGGTTGTCCAATGGTGTGTCTAGACGGTTGTCCAATGGTGTGTCTAGACGGTTGTCCAATGGTGTGTCTAGACGGTTGTCCAATGGTGTGTCTAGACGGTTGTCCAATGGTGTGTCTAGACGGTTGTCCAATGGTGTGTCTAGACGGTTGTCCAATGGTGTGTCTAGACGGTTGTCCAATGGTGTGTCTAGACGGTTGTCCAATGGTGAGTCTAGACGGTTGTCCAATGGTGTGTCTAGACGGTTGTCCAATGGTGTGTCTAGACGGTTGTCCAATGGTGTGTCTAGACGGTTGTCCAATGGTGTGTCTAGACGGCTGTCCAATGGTGTGTCTAGACGGTTGTCCAATGGTGTGTCTAGACGGTTGTCCAATGGTGTGTCTAGACGGTTGTCCAATGGTGTGTCTAGACGGTTGTCCAATGGTGTGTCTAGACGGTTGTCCAATGGTGTGTCTAGACGGTTGTCCAATGGTGTGTCTAGACGGTTGTCCAATGGTGTGTCTAGACGGTTGTCCAATGGTGTGTCTAGACGGTTGTCCAATGGTGTGTCTAGACGGTTGTCCAATGGTGTGTCTAGACGGTTGTCCAATGGTGTGTCTAGACGGTTGTCCAATGGTGTGTCTAGACGGTTGTCCAATGGTGTGTCTAGACGGTTGTCCAATGGTATGTCTAGACGGTTGTCCAATGGTGTGTCTAGACGGTTGTCCAATGGTGTGTCTAGACGGTTGTCCAATGGTGTGTCTAGACGGTTGTCCAATGGTGTGTCTAGACGGTTGTCCAGTGGTGTGTCTAGACGGTTGTCCAGTGGTGTGTCTAGACGGTTGTCCAGTGGTGTGTCTAGACGGTTGTCCAATGGTGTGTCTAGACGGTTGTCCAGTGGTGTGTCTAGACGGTTGTCCAGTGGTGTGTCTAGACGGTTGTCCAGTGGTGTGTCTAGACGGTTGTCCAGTGGTGTGTCTAGACGGTTGTCCAATGGTGTGTCTAGACGGTTGTCCAGTGGTGTGTCTAGACGGTTGTCCAATGGTGTGTCTAGACGGTTGTCCAGTGGTGTGTCTAGACGGTTGTCCAATGGTGTGTCTAGACGGTTGTCCAGTGGTGTGTCTAGACGGTTGTCCAGTGGTGTGTCTAGACGGTTGTCCAGTGGTGTGTCTAGACGGTTGTCCAGTGGTGTGTCTAGACGGTTGTCCAGTGGTGTGTCTAGACGGTTGTCCAATGGTGTGTCTAGACGGTTGTCCAGTGGTGTGTCTAGACGGTTGTCCAGTGGTGTGTCTAGACGGTTGTCCAGTGGTGTGTCTAGACGGTTGTCCAGTGGTGTGTCTAGACGGTTGTCCAGTGGTGTGTCTAGACGGTTGTCCAGTGGTGTGTCTAGACGGTTGTCCAGTGGTGTGTCTAGACGGTTGTCCAATGGTGTGTCTAGACGGTTGTCCAATGGTGTGTCTAGACGGTTGTCCAGTGGTGTGTCTAGACGGTTGTCCAATGGTGTGTCTAGACGGTTGTCCAATGGTGTGTCTAGACGGTTGTCCAGTGGTGTGTCTAGACGGTTGTCCAGTGGTGTGTCTAGACGGTTGTCCAGTGGTGTGTCTAGACGGTTGTCCAGTGGTGTGTCTAGACGGTTGTCCAGTGGTGTGTCTAGACGGTTGTCCAGTGGTGTGTCTAGACGGTTGTCCAATGGTGTGTCTAGACGGTTGTCCAGTGGTGTGTCTAGACGGTTGTCCAATGGTGTGTCTAGACGGTTGTCACTGTCCGGGACTAAATGGTCGTATCAAAAAGTAGAGATGGTTCACACATAAATATTTTCAATCTTTTAATTTGGGACCCAAGCTGTTGCCAGTGTCCAAATGCAACTTACCCCCCCCCCAAATATTTTTTAAAAAATACATACATAAATTAAAAAAAATAATTTTTTTAACACTTGTCAATCTTGCACTATTTGCACTGGGAAGTACGAAAGAGACTCAGTAGTTGCTACCCGGTACGAAGTAGTTGCTACCCGGTACGAAGTAGTTGCTACCCGGTACGAAGTAGTTGCTACCCGGTACGAAGTAGTTGCTACCCGGTACGAAGTAGTTGCTACCCGGTACGAAGTAGTTGCTACCCGGTACGAAGTAGTTGCTACCCGGTACGAAGTAGTTGCTACCCGGTACGAAGTAGTTGCTACCCGGTACGAAGTAGTTGCTACCCGGTACGATCATGTATGTATTATGATATGTGACAAAATGTACTTTATTATGTCCGAAATACGGTGATATGACATAAGAGAAAACATTTTACAGATGAACATCTTGATGGCAGTCAATTTTACAGACTGATCAAATTTTTTAAATTGTATTAAAATATTCGCTGAACAATCAAACTTTAATATTTAATACTCACTACATTTCCCTAATGCCTTTAATAAAAGTGATACATCAAATCCTTGAATTGTGAGGTAATGATCTATAACACTGTCTAATTCTAACCAAAAAACAACCGCGTAATAATTCTAAGTTTTAAAAAAATATTGATGTTTTTATAATGCATAATATTTCATAGATTTTAAACATATTTTTAATGTCAGACGCGATGAGCTTTGTACCAGACCGTGGTACAGCGCTATACAAGTTCTCATATTATCATGTTTGTACGTACACTTGTTCTTAACTTTTTTGGTAAACTAGTCAAGTGGTGTTACAACCCCCACCCCCAAGACGCCAGCACTTTTCTAATATCCTATACTGGTCACTGGTCAGTCATCACGGACATAAGAGCCCCCCCCCCAAACCTAGTGCTTTGACCATTTCATTTAGTTTGTCCAAAATTATGAGAGAATTAAAAATCTTGCCGAGGGCATTAACAATCTAGCTGAGGGCAGTAACAATCTAGCTGAGGGCAGTAACAATCTAGCTGAGGACAGTAACAATCTAGCCGAAGACAGTAACAATCTAGCTGAGGACAGTAACAATCTAGCTGAGGACAGTAACAATCTAGCCGAGGACAGTAACAATCTAGCTGAGAGCAGTAACAATCTAGTAGCTGAGGGCAGTAACAATCTAGCTGAGGGAATTTTTAAAAAAACTTAAGAGGCAGTATGACGACTTTATCTGGTCACAGGAAATATATCAGCCCTCAAGGTAGCGTTGAAAAAAAACCTCCCCCACAATACCCACTTTCTTCATATCGACCAGACCCAGGCTACCTTCACCCCATGTGTGTTATTTGGCTCGGAATAATATCGCCCTTTTCTAAAATAGATAAGAGAAAAGACACACCCAGTTCTGTCTTTGTTGAATAATCGACTCTTAGTGTGTCCCCCGCCCACCCCCCACCCCGGGCTGTTACCTCTGCACACGCATTCCTAGCCTCCATCAGTTCATTCCTAGCCTCCATCAGTTCATTCCTAGCCTCCATCAGTTCATTCCTAGCCTCCATCAGTTCATTCCTAGCCTCCATCAGTTCATTCCTAGCCTCCATCGGTTCATTCCTAGCCTCCATCGGTTCATTCCTAGCCTCCATCGGTTCATTCCTAGCCTCCATCAGTTCATTCCTAGCCTCCATCGGTTCATTCCTAGCCTCCATCGGTTCATTCCTAGCCTCCATCGGTTCATTCCTAGCCTCCATCAGTTCATTCCTAGCCTCCATCGGTTCATTCCTAGCCTCCATCGGTTCATTCCTGTTGCTGAAGAATGATATTCTGATAAGTCGTATTCAGCTTCTAGACAAATTAGGAGGGATTCACAAAAACAAACTTAAACAAAGCCAGTAACTCGCCGTATGGTAGAGTAGTTGTCTACTTCCTAAAGCCAGTATCTCGCCGCATGGTAGAGTAGTTGTCTATTTCCTAAAGCCAGTATCTCGCCGTATGGTAGAGTAGTTGTCTTATTTCCTAAAGCCAGTATCTCGCCGTATGGTAGAGTAGTTGTCTATTTCCTAAAGCCAGTATCTCGCCGCATGGTAGAGTAGTTGACTATTTCCTAAAGCCAGTATCTCGCCGCATGGTAGAGTAGTTGTCTATTTCCTAAAGCCAGTATCTCGCCGCATGGTAGAGTAGTTGTCTATTTCCTAAAGCCAGTAACTCGCCGTATTGTAGAGTAATTGTCTATTTACTAAAGCCAGTATCTCGCCGTATGGTAGAGTAGTTGTCTATTTCCTCATATCTGAGACATGCTTCGACCATGTTATCTTAGTGGTTTTTATTCCGATGTCACCTTTCAGGAACCAGATTTTGTTGTTTTAAAATAAAAAATTTAAAAAAAATCATAGTGGTTGGTGGGAATGTAATTGATTGAATAAATTTGAGTCCGATCTGACCACAGCTGGAAGGTCGTAGTCTTGTTTTCTCACGCCTTGAAGGCTAATCAGAACTGACAATCAAATTTGACATAACAAGTGCACTTATAAAAACGTTATGATCATGTAACGATAATACAATTAAAATGCGATTTAATTGCCATCATTGTAATATTGTTTCTGAAAATCTTATGACATCATTTCATTATTAAACACTATTTTCTGGTTCTGACTCCTGCAATGTTGTAAATGGTTTACTTTTATATGTATTTTGTAGGCGTTCTCACAATACAAACTTTCGTGCAATAAATCCTTGAAATACTGTTGTCAACAAAATAACTTTAATATGCACAATATATACAGAAAGCTAACTTTGAGGTTTCACAACATGGAGACATCAACCACACATTCGCCATTCCTTTCTGACAACCGCTTTCGCGTTCTTTTACTGTGATCTCTCTGTGACTAATCTCGTGATTCTCACGTGACAAATGTTCATCTCTGGGTAAGATACCAGAGGATGATATATCTTAATACTTAATATTCACAGCTCTAATGGGAAGTAATACGCAGGCCACCTCATTGCTGGTATTTTGACCAATTAGGATACGTCTTGTGTATCATGACGAGAGAGGCGTGGACAGGTAACTCGTGGCATCTATAGACATTGCAACTGGGACTACCAGTGATATTTAAAGCCCAATATAATAGCCCAAGTCACTGAATGGATGGATCCGTAGCGCCATGACGTCATTGTTTGAGCTTATATTTTAATACATCAGGGGGTGTGCTATATAATTATAAATTAAAGATTATTTTTGAAATAGTACAGTTAGTGCAGTTAAAAAAGCGTGTGGTGTTTCTCGTCGTAAAAAATATATGACGTCATTGATTTAGCTTATATTTTAATTTTGGAAAAGGGAAGGATGCAAAAAGAGGATTTGAGGATTTATAAGTATAAAATACTTTGTGTATAATTTCAGGAACTTTATTATTTAGTATTTATCAAACAAGAATAAGTTACTTGGGCTTTTGAAAAAAGTAGGCGCCGAGGCGCCCTACAACCCCTAGTTAGCCTAGTTCCAAATATATGTATGATAAGATAGAGAAGAGTCGGGTACTAATCTCGTGTGACCTTAAGTGGCGCAGTCAATTCACTTCCTGGCGCGCATATTTACAGGGGCACATCACACTTTGTCATGTCCATCGATTAGTATTGTACAATCTATTGGTCATATCGAAGGCAATAAAATCCCTGGCTTTCGAATTTGTGTGTGTGGTGGGCGGTGGGTGGGGGGTGGAATAGAAAGAGAGAAAAGGAAAGTTACGTTTTACAAGTGTGTCTCTCTATTGTACAGTGTGGATATAGTCACCTTCAGTCTGTTGATCTTAGTTGGCCCTGTATCCCACTCTCTCCGTCAGATGATACAAACAGGATTTAAACCCAACAAAACTATTCAATTGTTGGACATTTCCATGAATTCCACTCTCTCCGTCAGGTGATACCAACAGGATTTAAACCAAACAAAACTGTTCAATTGTTGGACATTTCCATGTATTCCACTCTCTCCGTCAGATGATACCACCAGGATTTAAACCAAACAAAATTGTTCAATTGTTGGACATTTCCCTGTATTCCACTCTCTCCGCCAGGTGATACCAACAGGATTTAAACCAAACAAAATTGTTCAATTGTTGGAGATTTTCTAGTCACACCGCCCCAATTTTCTGCGACTTTTCACAATTTACTTTAATTTTTTTGTTAGAAACTAAATTTCATGTATTCTATGATGTTATACGACTGCTTTATAAAAGCATCACTCCTCTCCCCCCCCCACACCCACTTAACATGTAGGAAATCTTCCCTGATAGTAGACCTAGCGCAAACAACGGCCACTGTGGAAATAGTAGCGCTGCATAATATAAGCATGCGTCAACAGAGTCCCCCATCATCAATGCGAAGGTGTATACGAATAAGTAGCTATTGACGTCATAGCTCAGCCCCTGAGCAACGCCGTTGTGAAAATAGACGTGCTCGAATTTAGCCGCCCCAACGATTCGTGTACAGAAAGGGGGGGGGGCTGCAACGGAAATGGCGGGGCATTTAAACAAATAACAAAACAATCTTTGAACAATTTCCCATTTTTGTTTTTAAACATCTCTTATCTGCAAGCAGTGCTGCCAGCGCTAGGTTTTTCAACCTAGATCTAGGTTTTTTCGACCCTGTCTAGGTTTCTAGGTTTTTAATTTTAAAAATAGCCATAATCTAGGTTTTTCTTTTAAAAAATAAATAAACGATGTTAAAGTACAAAAATCAATAAATATGTGCAATTAATATCCAAAATAAATTCGGTTTTTCAAAAATAGTATAAGGCAACAGTTTTTTTTCATTATGCTTTATCCCACTAAGCCCGAAAGGTGGCGCTGCTGCGGTCCCATCTGACTGAAGAAATTTTGTAAAAGATAAAACAGTTTGAATGAGCCAAAATATTCAATTTTTTTAGACTTCATGACAAACTTAACAGCTCTACCATTTGATTCTGCTTGCGTTGAGAGAATATTCTCCCACGTATGCATGGTATAATCTAAAGATAACTTAATGCAATCTTCAGATAGACATAGTTAAAATAACACTTTCCTTATTCAGTATACAAGAGCAAACTCATACAAATTCTCGTTATTTCCGTCCTGAATTTGGACGTGGAATGGGTTACCTGATCAAAAGAAGAGAACCAAAACTCTATCAACATTTAAAATTCAAATAAAAATAAAAGACGAGACATAAACAATGGTTAAGGGCAGGACTGATAATCTTCTGTATAAGAGGAGCGCCTGCAATAGATTAAATAAGAATGATTCCAAGAATGCTGATAAGATTGTCATTTATAAGGAAGATGACATAAGTGATGAATAAATGCAGATGTAAGTATATTTTACAAATATTTATGCAGAACATACTGGTACCTTAGGGACCGTCCATAAATGACGACATGCATCTGGGGGGGGGGAGGAAGGGGGGTCATACTTTAGTTATATGTTTAAGAAGGGGGAGGGGGTGTTTAAGAACTGTGACGTCACATAAAAAACGCGCAACTTGAAAGGAAAGATCCACTTAAATATTTGAATATTTGATTGCTTACAATTTAGTTAATGACTTTTTAAATGGCTTGGCGTGAGTTACGATATTCGACTGTAGCTCACACTAAATACACACTTAAATGACAATAAAATGATTTGAAAGAATCTAATTTTCAAATAGGAAATACATCATTTTTTTCGGGGGAGGGGGGGGGGCGAGGCGGCTTTATGGCGTCATATTTCTTTTCAGCGTGTCTAGGTTTTTTCTTTCGTATCTAGGTTTTTTTCGACCTGTTGGCTAGGTTTTTCCCAAAATTGTCACTGGCAGCACTGTCTGCAAGTAGACTTTGTACTTCAAGATCCGCTGTCCCTCAAACATTGTGTGCAGGTTCACATATAAATCGCTTTACTATATAATATCGTATATACATTGTCTCTGGTGGATTATGTGCAAGGCCTCTATGTATCTACTGACTAATATTGACTAATATATACACGTGCAGATATAGACACACACATAAATGTATATATTTATACCTATATATATATATATATATATATATATATATATATATATATATATATATATTCAATGGATGCAGAGAGGCCTTGTACATAAGAAATAACAGTGATGGCGAACCTATGGAGTATGGCACGCGTGCCACAGTCGCCACGCAGAGCCTCATCAACCAGCACGCGACTAAAATACTACTTCCTTAATCAAACCAGCTAAGCCCACCAACCCCCATTTTCGGGTTTCATTGGAATGTTGGCAATTTGCGATAAATAAGTGGGTTTTTTGGGTGGAATTTTGGGCACGCGACCCCCAAAAGGTTCGCCACCACTGATATATAAAGTCAACTGATATATACATGTATTGTGTACACGGTCTGCATGACTCCTTTGACTGTCAATATGCTATATCGTTGGCCTATGCAGTGGTGACGAGAGCAAAAGACGATCCTTCAAGGACAGCGTTTGACGTCACGACACCCAAACAGTCATTGACAACTTCCCTTTAAGTCCATAGCGTCAACTATTAAACACGAGTTTTCAATGGATGAATGTGAAAAGATTGGCCCCTCGCTCAGCACATACTAAATCTGCTGGCTGTTCAATGGCCCCTCGCTCAGCACATACTAAATCTGCTGGCTGTTCAATGGCCCCTCCCTCAGCACATACTAAATCTGCTGGCTGTTCAATGGCCCCTCCCTCAGCACATAATAAATCTGCTGGCTGTTCAATGGCCCCTCCCTCAGCACATACTAAATCTGCTGGCTGTTCAATGGCCCCTCCCTCAGCACATACTAAATC
This sequence comes from Ampullaceana balthica, assembly GCA_944989445.1. Lineage (NCBI taxonomy): Eukaryota > Metazoa > Mollusca > Gastropoda > Lymnaeidae > Ampullaceana > Ampullaceana balthica. The sequence goes on from CALYLW010000158.1 coordinate 2,077,802, forward strand.
TGCTGGCTGTTCAATGGCCCCTCCCTCAGCACATACTAAATCTGCTGGCTGTTCAATGGCCCCTCGCTCAGCACATACTAAATCTGCTGGCTGTTCAATGGCCCCTCCCTCAGCACATACTAAATCTGCTGGCTGTTCAATGGCCCCTCCCTCAGCACATACTAAATCTGCTGGCTGTTCAATGGCCCCTCCCTCAGCACATACTAAATCTGCTGGCTGTTCAATGGCCCCTCCCTCAGCACATACTAAATCTGCTGGCTGTTCAATGGCCCCTCCCTCAGCACATACTAAATCTGCTGGCTGTTCAATGGCCCCTCCCTCAGCACATACTAAATCTGCTGGCTGTTCAATGGCATTGTTTTCTTTCTTTTTTCAAACCTCTCTTCACAAGTCGAGGAAATATTTGGCTAAAGGTGTTTGCCTAACGGCTTGATAGGGGAGAGATTGGGCTGGCCGCTGTTATTTTTATTATTAGAACTGTCGAGTGACTTCCAACAAGACTATTGAAACGGATTTCTAGCAAGCGATGAGAGGGATTAAATGACGTCATTTTCAGGTTATTAGATACGGGTAGCGGGCCTTAGATCTTTGTACATCACCTCTCAACATCAAACCCACATTTGTCATCTCGTTGTACATCACCTCTCAACATCAAACCCACATTTGTCATCTCGTTGTACATCACCTCTCAACATCAAACCCACATTTGTCATCTCGTTGTACATCACCTCTCAACATCAAACCCACATTTGTCATCTCTTTGTACATCACCTCTCAACATCAAACCCACATTTGTCATCTCGTTGTACATCACCTCTCAACATCAAACCCACATTTGTCATCTCGTTGTACATCACCTCTCAACATCAAACCCACATTTGTCATCTCGTTGTACATCACCTCTCAACATCAAACCCACATTTGTCAACTCGTTGTACATCACCTCTCAACATCAAACCCACATTTGTCATCTCCAGTTTTCTGTGGTTGGGGGAAGGAAGTCTTTTGAATGACAAAAAATATAAATATATATATTTAATATGCCACCATTTTGCGTGTAATGTGGCCACAGTGTCAATCGTCCTGTGTAATATGTGGCCACAGTATCAATCGTCCTGTGTAATATGTGGCCACAGTGTCAATCGTCCTGTGTAATATGTGGCCACAGTGTCAATCGTCCTGTGTAATATGTGGCCACAGTGTCAATCGTCCTGTGTAATATGTGGCCACAGTGTCAATCGTCATGTGTAATATGTGGCCACAGTGTCAATCGTCCTGTGTAATATGTGGCCACAGTGTCATTCGTCCTGTGTAATATGTGACCACCACCTACCACTTGGGTGTGACCACCACCTACCACTAGGGTGTGACCACCACCTACCACTTGGGTGTGACCACTACCTACCACTTGCGTGTGACCACCACCGACCACTAGGGTGTGACCACCACCTACCACTAGGGTGTGACCACCATCTACCACTAGGGTGTGACCACCACCTACCATCCACCTCGAGCATTTTATGATCAGCAACGTTTGAGCTTCTCTTAGCCCCGGGCCACGAGTAGTTTGGTACTATATGTTGTCACTGTACAGTCGCCACGACTAGTTCGGTACTATATGTTGTCACTGTACAGTCGCCACGACTAGTTCGGTACTATATGTTGTCACTGTACAGTCGCCACGAGTATTTCGGTATTACATGTTGTCACTGTACAGTCGCCACGAGTAGTTCGGTATTATATGTTGTCACTGTACAGTCGCCACGAGTAGTTCGGTATTATATGTTGTCACTGTACAGTCGCCACGAGTAGTTTTGTACTGTATGTTGTCACTGTACAGGCCAACTAGACAGTGCGCCCTGAGTGTAGGTTCACACCCAACGGTTCTCGACTCTTTCAGCCATGACACCCAATACCACGCCCAATGGTTAGTGGGGGAGGAAGTAGAGTAATCCTGTCTATGCAGGACTTCTGCTCTTTACTTTTAAACGTACAGTTTGATACTGTAAACTTAGAGTTCTCAGACTTGTATCATGATATAAACTTTGATACTGTAAACTTAGAGTTCTCAGACTTGTATCATGATATAAACTTTGATACTGTAAACTTAGAGTTCTCAGACTTGTATCATTATATAAACTTTGATACTGTAAACTTAGAGTTCTCAGACTTGTATCATTATATAAACTTTGATACTGTAAACTTAGAGTTCTCAGACTTGTATCATTATATAAACAGTTTGATACTGTAAACTTAGAGTTCTCAGACTTGTATCATTATATAAACTTTGATACTGTAAACTTAGAGTTCTCAGACTTGTATCATTATATAAACTTTGATACTGTAAACTTAGAGTTCTCAGACTTGTATCATTATATAAACAGTTTGATACTGTAAACTTAGAGTTCTCAGACTTGTATCATTATCTCAGACTTGTATCATTATATAAACAGTTTGATACTGTAAACTTAGAGTTCTCAGACTTGTATCATTATCTCAGACTTGTATCATTATATAAACAGTTTGATACTGTAAACTTAGAGTTCTCAGACTTGTATCATTATATAAACAGTTTGATACTGTAAACTTAGAGTTCTCAGACTTGTATCATTATCTCAGACTTGTATCATTATATAAACAGTTTGATACTGTAAACTTAGAGTTCTCAGACTTGTATCATTATCTCAGACTTGTATCATTATATAAACAGTTTGATACTGTAAACTTAGAGTTCTCAGACTTGTATCATTATATAAACAGTTTGATACTGTAAACTTAGAGTTCTCAGACTTGTATCATTATCTCAGACTTGTATCATTATATAAACACTTTGATACTGTAAACTTAGAGTTCTCAGACTTGTATCATTATATAAACTTTGATACTGTAAACTTAGAGTTCTCAGACTTGTATCATTATCTCAGACTTGTATCATTATATAAACAGTTTGATACTGTAAACTTAGAGTTCTCAGACTTGTATCATTATATAAACAGTTTGATACTGTAAACTTAGAGTTCTCAGACTTGTATCATTATCTCAGACTTGTATCATTATATAAACACTTTGATACTGTAAACTTAGAGTTCTCAGACTTGTATCATGATATAAACTTTGATACTGTAAACTTAGAGTTCTCAGACTTGTATCATGATATAAACTTTGATACTGTAAACTTAGAGTTCTCAGACTTGTATCATGATATAAACTTTGATACTGTAAACTTAGAGTTCTCAGACTTGTATCATGATATAAACGCTATCATTGTATTATTGAATATAAGGATTTGATGGTTAAAAGAACGTTAACTTGTATCACGTGACCCTCCGTCTAATGATTTAACCAAGGGAAGCACCTTTGATGTGTTAAGTCAGAAGTTATTTTAATCTATTATCTCTAATGAGAAAATATCACGTGAGCGTTGAGCACTGAGAACAGTTCATTTACAAATGTTGTCGCCATCGCTCCCTTCAAAATGTGGGTCTGGAGCCGCCGGTCGCGACCACTGATTAGTTTAATCTTATTATCTGTAATAATGAGCTCTTGTGTGTCAGCGGTCGCTGGTTACTAACACATGGCAAGCGTTATGGTCATAAGGGACTCAGCGAGCGGTACAATAGAAATATTTGTAATGTTGTCAGGATTTGGCGCAACAAGAGAACTTTATAAAAGTAGGAGGGAATGAACATGAACCTAATGATCTTAGACACACACATTTCAATAAATGAAATATTAAATAAATCAATTCAGTGGACCGTGTGTGCAGATCTAGGGACCGTGTGTGCAGATCTAGTACCGCTGTTTGCAGATTAGGGACCGGTGTGTGCAGATTAGGGACCGCTGTGTGCAGATCTAGGGACCGCTGTGTGCAGATCTAGGGACCACTGTGCTTCATAGTGACTACCGAGTCCATTTTGTCTAAAGTTGACAGCTAAAGTGAAGTACATACCACCGATGTGTATGTAGATAAACTGGTAGGAGGATATTGGATCAAGTACTCCCTAAGCTATAGGCCTGTATCGTATGAAGCACCCATTAAAACCATCGTGTTGTAGTAGTACTTCTACTGTTTCCATCTTTGACCCCCCCCTTTCCCTCACATCCAGGCTTGGTATCTCGCCTAATTATTCCAGGCCTCCAGTTGTGGTTGCTCAGAGCGGGCCACGCCCAATGCGGTGTTTAAGTTTGGTATGTGCTCTATCCTGGCTTGATTTATTGATGGCGTACTGGATGGTGGACATTCCCTTTGGACTGGCTATTTAAACAGAAATCAGGCGTACATTACCTTTGGACTGGCTATTTAAACAGAAATCAGGCGGACATTTCCTTTTGACTGGCTATGTAAACAGAACTCAGACGGACATTTCCTTTTGACTGACTATTTAAACAGAAATCAGGCGAACATTCCCTTTATTTAACTGGCTATTTAAGCAGAAATCGGGCGGGCGTTCCCTTTGGACTTGCTATTTGAACAGAAATCAGGCGGACATTCCATGTCTTGTTCTAACTGGCTTTTTAAACAGAAATCAAATTAGTTTTCATTGACACTCTTTTAACAGTTTAACAAAATGTTGACTTAAGTCTCTAATTAATGTTGACTTAAGTCCTTAAGTCTCTAATTAATGTTGACCTAAGTCTATAAATAATGTTGACTTAAGTTTCTAATTAATGTTGACTTAAGTCTCTAATTAATGTTGACTTAAGTCTCTAATTAATGTTGACTTAAGTCTCTAATTAATGTTGACTTAAGTCTCTAATTAATGTTGACTTAAGTCTCTAATTAATGTTGACTTAAGTTTCTAATTAATGTTGACTTAAGTCTCTAATTAATGTTGACTTAAGTTTCTAATTAATGTTGACTTAAGTCTCTAATTAATGTTGACTTAAGTTTCTAATTAATGTTGACTTAAGTCTCTAATTAATGTTGACTTAAGTTTCTAATTAATGTTGACTTAAGTTTCTAATTAATGTTGACTTAAGTCTCTAATTAATGTTGACTTAAGTCTCTAATTAATGTTGACTTAAGTTTCTAATTAATGTTGACTTAAGTTTCTAATTAATGTTGACTTAAGTCTCTAATTAATGTTGACTTAAGTCTCTAATTAATGTTGACTTAAGTTTCTAATTAATGTTGACTTAAGTCTCTAATTAATGTTGACTTAAGTTTCTAATTAATGTTGACTTAAGTCTCTAATTAATGTTGACTTAAGTTTCTAATTAATGTTGACTTTAAGTCTCTAATTAATGTTGACTTAAGTCTCTAATTAATGTTGACTTAAGTTTCTAATTAATGTTGACTTAAGTCTCTAATTAATGTTGACTTAAGTCTCTAATTAATGTTGACTTAAGTTTCTAATTAATGTTGACTTCAGTCTCTAATTAATGTTGACTTAAGTTTCTAATTAATGTTGACTTAAGTCTCTAATTAATGTTGACTTAAGTCTCTAATTAATGTTGACTTAAGTCTCTAATTAATGTTGACTTAAGTCTCTAATTAATGTTGATGTTGAGCATTGTGTTGACAGCAACTGGTCAAGATAAGGCAACTAAAAATAGGGGACGAGGAACATTAAATAAATGTTAGATTGTTAGAGCCACTCTCCAGGTATGTTAATGTCTTATTGTTAGAGCCACTCTCCAGGTATGTTATTGTCTTATTGTTAGATTGTTAGAGCCGCTCTCCAGGTATGTTATTGTCTTATTGTTAGATTGTTAGAGCCACTCTTCAGGTATGTACATCTAAGGTAAATACATCATATAGAATGGGACATCTAAGGTACTCTGGCCATCTAAGGTACTCTGTCCATCTAAGGTACTCTGGCCATATGTGGTACTCTGGCCATATGTGGTACTCTGTCCATCTAAGGTACTCTGTCCATCTAAGGTACTCTGTCCATCTAAGGTACTCTGTCCATCTAAGGTACTCTGTCCATCTAAGGTACTCTGTCCATCTAAGGTACTCGGGCCATATGTGGTAATCTGGCCATCTAAGGTACTCTGGCCATGTGTGGTACTCTGTCCATCTAAGGTACTCTGTCCATCTAAGGTACTCTGTCCATCTAAGGTACTCTGTCCATCTAAGGTACTCTGGCCATATGTGGTACTCTGTCCATCTAAGGTACTCTGTCCATCTAAGGTACTCTGTCCATCTAAGGTACTCTGTCCATCTAAGGTACTCTGTCCATCTAAGGTACTCTGGCCATATGTGGTACTCTGTCCATCTAAGGTACTCTGTCCATCTAAGGTACTCTGGCCATATGTGGTACTCTGTCCATCTAAGGTACTCTGTCCATCTAAGGTACTCTGTCCATCTAAGGTACTCGGGCCATATGTGGTACTCTGGCCATCTAAGGTACTCTGTCCATCTAAGGTACTCTGGCCATATGTGGTAATCGGGCCATCTAAGGTACTCTGGCCATATGTGTTACTCTGTCCATCTAAGGTACTCTGTCCATCTAAGGTACTCGGGCCATATGTGGTACTCTGGCCATCTAAGGTACTCTGTCCATCTAAGGTAATCTGGCCATATGTGGTACTCTGGCCATATGTGGTACTCTGGCCATCTAAGGTACTCTGGCCATATGTGGTACTCTGTCCATCTAAGGTACTCTGTCCATCTAAGGTACTCTGTCCATCTAAGGTACTCGGGCCATATGTGGTACTCTGTCCATCTAAGGTACTCGGGCCATATGTGGTACTCTGGCCATCTAAGGTACTCTGGCCATATGTGGTACTCTGTCCATCTAAGGTACTCTGGCCATCTAAGGTACTCTGGCCATATGTGGTACTCTGTCCATCTAAGGTACTCTGGCCATCTAAGGTACTCTGGCCATATGTGATACTCTGGCCATCTAAGGTACTCTGTCCATCTAAGGTACTCTGTCCATCTAAGGTACTCTGGCCATATGTGGTACTCTGGCCATCTAAGGTACTCTGTCCATCTAAGGTACTCTGTCCATCTAAGGTACTCTGTCCATCTAAGGTACTCTGGCCATATGTGGTACTCTGTCCATCTAAGGTACTCTGTCCATCTAAGGTACTCTGTCCATCTAAGGTACTCTGTCCATCTAAGGTACTCGGGCCATATGTGGTACTCTGGCCATCTAAGGTACTCTGTCCATCTAAGGTACTCTGGCCATATGTGGTAATCGGGCCATCTAAGGTACTCTGGCCATATGTGTTACTCTGTCCATCTAAGGTACTCTGTCCATCTAAGGTACTCGGGCCATATGTGGTACTCTGGCCATCTAAGGTACTCTGTCCATCTAAGGTAATCTGGCCATATGTGGTACTCTGGCCATATGTGGTACTCTGGCCATCTAAGGTACTCTGGCCATATGTGTTACTCTGTCCATCTAAGGTACTCTGGCCATCTAAGGTACTCTGGCCATATGTGGTACTCTGTCCATCTAAGGTACTCTGGCCATCTAAGGTACTCTGGCCATATGTGATACTCTGGCCATCTAAGGTACTCTGTCCATCTAAGGTACTCTGTCCATCTAAGGTACTCTGGCCATATGTGGTACTCTGGCCATCTAAGGTACTCTGGCCATCTAAGGTACTCGGGCCACTGTTGAACTTGATATTTATTGACATTATACTTGGCGATACGCCGGAGACCTGAGGGCCAAAGGGCGAGCATTGGCCTGCACTGTCATAAACAAGGGCACCGCCCCAACCTTGTACTCTTGCCCTCTCGTGGCTCAGCGGAGAGAGTGGTGGCAGCGAGGCGAAGAGGAGGGCCTCTACCTTGACGTGAACCGCGATAACCATTCCAGGCGGATGTAAGTATTGGACTTGAGATAAGGGCTTCTTGAAACTTGAAGCACAAGTGGACATGGCGTTTTTAAAAAATAGTTTTAAACCATATTCCCACAATGTAAGAGCTCAGTTTACGAAAAAATCCTTTAAAGGTTGCTCACACATTTGGAACAAAGTCCCATGTTTGTAATAAAAAAAAAGGCCATGCACATGTTTGTAGCAAAGTTCCCATGTTTGTAACAAAGGATCCATGTTTGTAGCAAAGGATCCATCTTTGTAGAAAAAGTCCAATGTTTTTAACAAAGGATCCATGTTTGTAACAAAGGCCCCATGTTTGGAACAAAGGATCCTTGTTTTGAACATAAGCTGCATAGAAGTTCTGACAGAAATGTGGTGACCGTGATCGGCGGCGGCATATGTGCGGCTCACTGCGGACCTGACTTTGCCCTATGTTGCTATTATCAGCCGTTTCGTTCATGAATTAGTGGACATGGCGGCCAGATAAGCTTGTCATCTCGTCTGTTCTCGGGGTGGGGGCTGCTCACCCGTGAAGTGCTGTTCTGTTGGTGTGAACGTTAGCACATCTGGAAATAGAAAGCTGCGTGTTTTCATGCCGCTAATCAGTTGCCAGAATATCGGGTCGTAATGATGGGTTATCAGGGGCGTGAAAACCGCCCCCCCCCCTTTTCCGTCGGTCGTACGAATAGCTCGACTGTGACGTCACTGTCCAGCGCAGGCTTTCCCCACCGATAGTATTTATTCTAACAGAGATTAACTAGATACGGCCCGTGGCGTAGCATACGCCGCTTACTTGCTAATAGATTGTGCAAAGAACGGACACAAACAGCAACACGAAGAAATGAAAGCAACGCGAATGAACGTCCGGGGGGGGGGCGCCGACGCATTGTTGGTCTTGAGACATGCGCACTGCGTTTGTTGTTACCTGCCCCCCCCACCTCTGCACCATCCTCGCTTTCCAACCATAAACTGTGATTGGTCGACCCTAGCGAGGGTAATTCGTCATGCATATTTGCTCCCGTCTTGTGCTTGTCCTAATTTCTAGTGAAATATAGTTGGTAATCCTGAAAGAGAAAATACAGTTATAGAGTTTTTAATGTGTAGGCAAACGATTTTTGGCGTAATAACTTAAAGAAATGTGTAGAATTAGGAACAATTATAAAGACATTTGTAGAGATTTTAGTGAACGCCACTTTACTCTCTGCTTTGTCATCTCGTACCATCGGCTACAGGCACCTCCATCTCGTACCATCGGCTACGGGCACCTCCACCTCGTACCATCGGCTACGGGCACCTACATCTCGTACCATCGGCTACGGGCACCTCCATCTCGTACCATCGGCTACGGGCACCTCCATCTCGTACCATCGGCTACAGGCACCTCCATCTCGTACCATCAGCTACAGGCACCTCCATCTCGTACCATCGGCTACGGGCACCCCCATCTCGTACCTTAGACTACAGGCACCCCCATCTCGTACCTTACACTACAGGCACCTCCATCTCGTACCTTAGACTACAGGCACCCCCATCTCGTACCTTAGACTACAGGCACCCCCATCTCGTACCTTACACTACAGGCACCTCCATCTCGTACCTTAGACTACAGGCACCCCTATCTCGTACCTTAGACTACAGGCACCCCATCTCGTACCTTAGACTACAGGCCCCTCCATCTCGTACCTTAGACTACAGGTACCCCATCTCGTACCATCGGCTACGGGCACCTCCATCTCGTACCTTAGACTACGGGCACCCCCATCTCGTACCTTAGACTACAGGCACCCCCATCTCGTACCATCGGCTACGGGCACCTCCATCTCGTACCTTAGACTACGGGCACCTCCATCTCGTACCTTAGACTACGGGCACCTCCATCTCGTACCATCGGCTACGGGCACCTCCATCTCGTACCATCGGCTACGGGCACCTCCATCTCGTACCTTAGACTACAGGCACCCCCATCTCGTACCTTAGACTACAGGCACCCCCATCTCGTACCTTAGACTACAGGCACCCCCATCTCGTACCTTAGACTACAGGCACCTCCATCTCGTACCTTAGACTACAGGCACCTCCATCTCTTACCTTAGACTACAGGCACCTCCATCTCGTACCTTAGACTACGGGCACCCCTATCTCGTACCTTAGACTACAGGCACCCCCATCTCGTACCTTAGACTACAGGCACCCCATCTCGTACCTTAGACTACAGGCACCTCCATCTCGTACCTTAGACTACAGGCACCCCCATCTCGTACCATCGGCTACGGGCACCTCCATCTCGTACCTTAGACTACGGGCACCCCCATCTCGTACCTTAGACTACAGGCACCCCCATCTCGTACCATCGGCTACGGGCACCTCCATCTCGTACCTTAGACTACGGGCACCTCCATCTCGTACCTTAGACTACGGGCACCTCCATCTCGTACCATCGGCTACGGGCACCTCCATCTCGTACCATCGGCTACGGGCACCTCCATCTCGTACCTTAGACTACAGGCACCTCTATCTCGTACCTTAGACTACAGGCACCTCCATCTCGTACCTTAGACTACAGGCACCCCCATCTCGTACTATCAACCACGGGCACCCCCATCTCGTACCATCGACTACGGGCACCTCCATCTCGTATCATCGGCTACGGGCACCTCCATCTCGTTCCTTCAGCTACGGACACATCGGGTTGCTGACATCCTGGTTTAAGAAGTTCGCCGGGCATAATTGCTAGTGTTGCCAAAAATAGAATGTAAACAGTGTGCACGATAAGACTCACAGGTGCGAATCTTACCAAGTTTAAAAACAGGATTTGAACTCATGCCCTTAGCGTTAGATGCTGTTTGGGTTCATCGGCGACTCTCGTGCTTGTAGGTGAAGCGTGACCTCCCATCCATCTCCCCTCCAGCTCCCAACCTCTGACCTATCAGCACGTTTTTTGCCCTCCCAGCTCTACTGTTTCTCAGGTAACTTGTTCGCTCGCACACCGAAGGGCGTTCACTTGCTCTACTAACTCAGCTCCGTTACCAAAGCGGACACGCCCATACGTATGGAGACAGAATGTTTCACCTGAATGGCATTTTGGATAATGGGCAGACGGCGGCTTGCCAATAAAAGGCAATGTGGACTTGGTCGTGACGCACATTGTGCTCGTTGGTCGTGACGCACATTGTGCTCGTTGGTCGTGACGCACATTGTGCTCGTTGGTCGTGACGCACAATGTGCTCGTTGGTCGTGACGCACATTGTGCTCGTTGGTCGTGACGCACATTGTGCTCGTTGGTCGTGACGCACATTGTGCGCGTTGGTCGTGACGCACATTGTGCTCGTTGGTCGTGACGCACATTGTGCTCGTTGGTCGTGACGCACATTGTGCTCGTTGGTCGTGACGCACATTGTTCTCGTTGGTCGTGACGCACATTGTGCTCGTTGGTCGTGACGCACATTGTGCTCGTTGGTCGTGACGCACATTGTGCTCGTTGGTCGTGACGCACATTGTGCTCGTTGGTCGTGACGCACATTGTGCTCGTTGGTCGTGACGCACATTGTGCTCGTTGGTCGTGACGCACATTGTGCTCGTTGGTCGTGACGCACATTGTGCTCGTTGGTCTTTGACGCACATTGTGCTGGTTGGTCGTGTGGTATGAACCATGCAACCTATCTCCTTATTAATTTACGGTAATTTGTACGAGGGGTATCACAGGAACATAAGACCAGTGGTACATGTAGGATTATTGGGGTATCACAGGAACATAAGACCAGTGGTACATGTAGGATTATTGGGGTATCACAGGAACATAAGACCAGTGGTACATGTAGGATTATTGGGGTATCACAGGAACATAAGACCAGTGGTACATGTAGGATTATTGGGGTATCACAGGAACATAAGACCAGTGGTACATGTAGGATTATTGGGGTATCACAGGAACATAAGACCAGTGGTACATGTAGGATTATTGGGCTATCACAGGAACATAAGACCAGTGGTACATGTAGGATTATTGGGCTATCACAGGAACATAAGACCAGTGGTACATGTAGGATTATTGGGCTATCACAGGAACATAAGACCAGTGGTACATGTAGGATTATTGGGCTATCACAGGAACATAAGACCAGTGGTACATGTAGGATTATTGGGGTATCACAGGAACATAAGACGAGTGGTACATGTAGGATTATTGGGCTATCACAGGAACATAAGACCAGTGGTACATGTAGGATTATTGGGGTATCACAGGAACATAAGACCAGTGGTACATGTAGGATTATTGGGGTATCACGAAGAACATAAGCCAGTGGTACATGTAGGATTATTGGGGTATCACGATAACATCTAGGATTGTATATTAATCGTGATAAACAAAAGACCAGCGGTAGATTTAGGATTATTTCTGTATAAAAATAAAAAATATTAAATTTTCTACAATTGTATCCAACAGTTGCATGTTGTATCCCTTGTATAGAGACGGTACACACGCTCATAACTGAAATAATGTCCTACGTGCTCCTGTTGTGTGTCGTACACACGCTCATAACTAAAATACTGTCCTACGTGCTCCTGTTGTGTGTAGTACACACGCTCATAACTGAAATAATGTCCTACGTGCTCCTGTTGTTGTGTGTAGTACACACGCTCATAACTGAAATAATGTCCTACGTGCTCCTGTTGTTGTGTATTTCACACGCTCATAACTGAAATAATGTCCTACGTGCTCCTGTTGTTGTGTGTAGTACACACGCTCATAACTGAAATACTGTCCTACGTGCTCCTATTGTTGTGTGTAGTACACACGCTCATAACTGAAATACTGTCCTACGTGCTCCTATTGTTGTGTGTAGTACACACGCTCATAACTGAAATACTGTCCTACGTGCTCCTGTTGTTGTGTGTAGTACACACGCTCATAACTGAAATAATGTCCTACGTGCTCCTGTTCTGTTAATTTTTATGAGTGATCTGTGACTCTGTATCCTTTTGTGTGTTCTAGCACATGCCCTTTGAATGTACGGGGCTGTGGGGCACACTTGGTCACTGGGCAGTGGGGCACACTTGGTCACTGGGCAGTGGGGCACACTTGGTCACTGGGCAGTGGGGCACACTTGGTCACTGGGCAGTGGGGCACAATTGGGCAGTGGGGCACACTTGGTCACTGTGCAGTGAGGCACACTTGGTCACTGGGCAGTGGGGCACACTTGGTCACTGGGCAGTGGGGCACACTTGGTCACTGGGCAGTGGGGCACACTTGGTCACTGGGCAGTGGGGCACACTTGGTCACTGGGCAGTGGGGCACAATTGGTCACTGGGCAGTGGGGCACACTTGGTCACTGTGCAGTGAGGCACACTTGGTCACTGGGCAGTGGGGCACACTTGGTCACTGGGCAGTGGGGCACACTTGGTCACTGGGCAGTGGGGCACACCTGTGACTCGGCCAATGTTTCAGCGCAGCTCTGTGATAACGTGGATCATGTCAAGTCTTAACACAATTCTTCACCCTCCCCCACCCATGTTTTTGTCATAAGGGGCATTATTAGATAGAATTTGTTACGTCACTTCACATCAAACGATCAGTTAGGCTGGTGGTCAAGTCAAATATTTATTTCCGGTTTAATTCGGTAATGCGTGTACCACCTGCCAAGGCAAATACTATAGGTGAACCTGATGTTCAGAGGGATTCATGGAACAAATAATGTTCCGCACTTTGGTTTGAAATTCTGAGCTCATTTTGTATAAGTATAAGACTCTCTGCACGAAGTAACTTAAGTACACCAAATGCCCATCAAATGACACGGGCACACGAACCGTCCTTAATTAGGAAAAACATGTCTAAGAAAAATTCATCGACTCTCATTGCAATACACTTGAGTTTATTGCTCACAGCATTACTCTACTTCATTAACGTTGGGAGGGTTTAATTAATCTGTGATTAATCCCCTCCCCGCCGACATTTTTTCTTCTCCAAAGCCACACACACTTGCACATCGTAATAATGTTGACACACTTTCACAGCGTAATACTGTTGACACACTTGTACATCGTAATACTGTTGACACACTTGCACATCGTAATACAGTTGACACACTTGCACATCGTAATACAGTTGACACACTTGCACATCGTAATACTGTTGACACACTTGTACATCGTAATAATGTTGACACACTTTCACATCGTAATAATGTTGACACACTTGCGTTTCTCCTTGCACACGAAGGCCAAGAGGCTCGATCACACCCACTTGCATTGTTTACATACGGAATCTCGGCTCTGCATTGTGTGCTGTACACGTGCCTCGTGCTTCTGTCGTGAGCAGGGGGGAGGGAATTTCTGCTATGTGTTTGCGTGTGTGGTAGGGGGAGGGGGTGCTAACGTCACATCGCGTGTTTGAAATAGACCTGCGGTTAGATACATCGTGACCTGTTGCACTTGACTTCATTAGACTTAGACGTCCTGTTTGATGCCTGGCCGATGGATGTGGTCTTTGTTCATGTCTTAACATGCAAGACTGGCGGTGGTCTGTTGACGTTAGTACTGACGGTGGTCTGTTGACGTTAGTACTGGCGGTGGTCTGTTGACGTTAGTACTGGCGGTGGTCTGTTGACGTTAGTACTGGCGGTGGTCTGTTGACGTTAGTACTGACGGTGGTCTGTTGACGTTAGTACTGACGGTGGTCTGTTGACGTTAGTACTGGCGGTGGTCTGTTGACGTTAGTACTGGCGGTGGTCTGTTGACGTTAGTACTGGCGGTGGTCTGTTGACGTTAGTACTGACGGTGGTCTGTTGACGTTAGTACTGGCGGTGGTCTGTTGACGTTAGTACTGGCGGTGGTCTGTTGACGTTAGTACTGGCGGTGGTATGTTGACGTTAGTACTGGCGGTGGTCTGTTGACGTTAGTACTGACGGTGGTCTGTTGACGTTAGTACTGGCGGTGGTCTGTTGACGTTAGTACTGACGGTGGTATGTTGACGTTAGTACTGACGGTGGTATGTTGACGTTAGTACTGACGGTGGTCTGTTGACGTTAGTACTGACGGTGGTCTGTTGACGTTAGTACTGACGGTGGTCTGTTGACGTTAGTACTGGCGGTGGTCTGTTGACGTTAGTACTGGCGGTGGTCTGTTGACGTTAGTACTGGCGGTGGTCTGTTGACGTTAGTACTGACGGTTGTCTGTTGACGTTAGTACTGGCGGTGGTCTGTTGACGTTAGTACTGGCGGTGGTCTGTTGACGTTAGTACTGACGGTGGTATGTTGACGTTAGTACTGACGGTGGTCTGTTGACGTTAGTACTGACGGTGGTCTGTTGACGTTAGTACTGACGGTGGTCTGTTGACGTTAGTACTGGCGGTGGTCTGTTGACGTTAGTACTGACGGTTGTCTGTTGACGTTAGTACTGACGGTGGTCTGTTGACGTTAGTACTGACGTAGCTCGAGGTTCGTGTTTGTAGAAGTTACCAATAGTGATCTAGTTTATGTCTACGGAGTGCAGTTCTATCATGGCACGGCCTGGAACCCAAAGGTCGTATTGAAGTCTTATCAATTTTAACGTGAGAACCATTGGGAGTCGACATAGCCGACACGAAGCGTGTGCGGATTAAGTGGATTAGTGAGTACCATCAGTGGCTTGTTAAGTGAAGCGCTGATTCATTTTTGGACATGAATGCCCTTTTTGTGCTCGTTAAGGTTCGGTAGTTCCCGTAGCGGGTCGGTAGCTCCTATGGCGGGTCGGTAGTTCCCGTGGCGGGTCGGTAGTTCCCGTGGTGGGTCAGTAGTTCCCGTGGCGGGTCGGTAGTTCCCGTTGGGGGTCGGTAGTTCCCGTTGGGGGTCGGTAGTTCCCGTGGCGGGTCGGTAGTTCCCGTGGCGGGTCGGTAGTTTCTCATGGTATAGGCATAAATAAAAAGCCAGCAACTGTAATACAAGTGTCTCCCTATTGAAGCAACATTTGAATTGTTGAGCATCTGCAATGGTTTGTCTTATGTACAGAGATTAGCCGCATCCCTCATTTCCATAGATTCAACGCTTACAGAATTGGACATCGACTATGACGGACTATGGGGCAAGTGAAGTAGCGTTCAGAAGTTTTATTTAGCCACCGCTAACGAGCAAGGGATTGTGTTGCCAGCACAATGCCCTGGGGGCCATGCCAGCACCGAGAATGGAACCCGCGACTCTCTTCTACCTCGGATCGGCAGTCCAACGAGCTACCGCTAGACCACCGCGGCCCAACTAACATAGACTACTCACACTTAAAGAATAGGACAAGGACTACTGACGCTTAAAGAATAGGACATCGACTACTGACGCTTAAAGAATAGGACATCTACTACTGACGCTTAAAGAATAGGACATCGACTACTGACGCTTAAATAATAGGACATCGACTACTGACGCTTACATAATAGGACATCGACTACTGACGCTTACATAAAAGGACATGGACTAATGACGCTGTATCCAACCAAGTGGGAGAGGGGAGGGGTCGCACTTCAGGTAGTTCCGCTTGCGTCTCATTGGCCGCGCACTTCTGTGGACTATGTACCATTGGTCCATCTTTAAGTAAACGTGGACGGGTTAACGGTTAATGATAGGTGAAATTTCGCAGGGAAATATTTATGTTTGAAGTACTCCATAATATTTTACTGGAAACAAATACCGCGACACGGAAGAAACATATAGTCAATCGTGTTGATGTTGATGTGGGACATTGATGACACATTTATCTTTCCAGCTTTACAATATAATGGGACCCATCCACCAAAGAAAAAAGATAAACTAGAACATATTCAAAAAAAGAGCTGCCAGATTCATTACCTGAAAATATTCAAAATTGACAAGAGTAACACTATTAGTTAAATGATTAAACCTAGAAACACTAAATGAAAGAAGAACAAAGTAGTAATAATTCTAACTTGGAAATACAACATAAAGATAATCTAATACAATCCCAGATAGACATTAGGATAAAAACACTTTTCTCATTCCGTATCAAGGAACAAACACATGCAAATTCTTTTATGTGCAAAATAATATTTTTTTTCCGTGCAACATTTACACCCCGCAAACACAGAAATTATCATTACCAAAGTTTGCTGCGCGGTAACTCTAAACTGCATCGCGGTGTCTGGAGATCCCTGCGCAGCCTCAAAATTTAGAGGCAACATTTCTTATCGTCACCCCCGATCTATAGACTCATTTGTACACTAACTGATCATGATTACCCCATCACTAACTGATCATCATTTACCCATCACTAACTGATCATCATTTACCCATCACTAACTGATCATGATTACCCCATCACTAACTGATCATGATTACCCCATCACTAACTGATCATCATTTACCCATCACTAACTGATCATCATTTACCCATCACTAACTGATCATCATTTACCCATCACTAACTGATCATCATTTACCCATCACCAACTGATCATCATTTCCCCATCACTAACTGATCATGATTTCCCCATTACTAACTGATCATGATTACCCCATCACTAACTGATCATGATTACCCCATCACTAACTGATCATGATTACCCCATCACTAACTGATCATGATTACCCCATCACTAACTGATCATGATTACCCCATCACTAACTGATCATGATTACCCCATCACTAACTGATCATGATTACCCCATCACTAACTAGTTTAACCAACTATGGCTCAAGTCTCATGCCTGTCGTTGGCAAGTAGTAAGGAAACGTCCATTTTGTTGTTTGCCTAATATTCTGCCTACGCTCGGTGTGGCTTAGCTGCCTAAGCTCTAGTTTGTCTGCCCACCAGGACTGAGTCGCCCAACCCACGTCGTCCACTCGCCCCACTCAATATCAAGTGCTACTTAATTATCGCTTTACAGGGCCGATAGCAAGCAAGCACCGCTTTCCGGAAAAAATGACAGTGCTGTCAGTCAAGTCATTGGAAGTTTGGATGGACTTGTTTGTGGTAGACAAGGACACGGATGGATGGACTTGTTTGTGGTAGACAAGGACACGGATGAATGGACTTGTTTGTGGTAGACAAGGACACGGATGAATGGACTTGTTTGTGGTAGACAAGGACACGGATGGATGGACTTGTTTGTGGTAGACAAGGACACGGATGAATGGACTTGTATGTGGTAGACAAGGACACGGATGGATGGACTTGTTTGTGGTAGACAAGGACACGGATGAATGGACTTGTTTGTGGTAGACAAGGACACGGATGAATGGACTTGTTTGTGGTAGACAAGGACACGGATGGATGGACTTGTTTGTGGTAGACAAGGACACGGATGAATGGACTTGTTTGTGGTAGACAAGGACACGGATGGATGGACTTGTTTGTGGTAGACAAGGACACGGATGAATGGACTTGTTTATGGTAGACAAGGACACGGATGGATGGACTTGTTTGTGGTAGACAAGGAAACGGATGGAGACAGATAGGTCAGCTGACATTGTTGGTCTGGTGTTGTTTGGTGTGGACCAGACAGATAGGTCAGCTGACCTTGTTGGTCTGGTGTTGTTTGGTGTGGACCAGACAGATAGGTCAGCTGACATTGTTGGTCTGGTGTGGACCAGACAGATAGGTCAGCTGACATTGGTGGTCTGGTGTTGTTTGGTGTGGACCAGACAGATAGGTCAGCTGACATTGTTGGTCTGGTGTGGACCAGACAAATAGGTCAGCTGACATTGGTGGTCTGGTGTTGTTTGGTGTGGACCAGACAGATAGGTCAGCTGACATTGTTGGTCTGGTGTTGTTTGGTGTGGACCAGACAGATAGGTCAGCTGACATTGGTGGTCTGGTGTTGTTTGGTGTGGACCAGACAGATAGGTCAGCTGACATTGGTGGTCTGGTGTTGTTTGGTGTGGACCAGACAGATAGGTCAGCTGACATTGTTGGACATCCTGGTTGTTTGGTGTGGACCAAGTCAAAGTTTCTGACAGCCATTAGACCAAAATGTCAAAGTTTCTGACAGCCATTAGACCAAAATGTCAAAGTTTCTGACAGCCATTAGACCAAAATGTCAAAGTTTCTGACAGCCATTAGACCAAAATGTCAAAGTTTCTGACAGCCATTAGACCAAAATGTCAAAGTTTCTGACAGCCATTAGACCAAAATGTCAAAGTTTCTGACAGCCATTAGACCAAAATGTCAAAGTTTCTGACAGCCATTAGACCTAAATGTCAAAGTTTCTGACAGCCATTAGACCAAAATGTCAAAGTTTCTGACAGCCATTAGACCAAAATGTCAAAGTTCGTACAATCATTTGACCACAAGTGACATTTATTAGTACCCAACACGTCAACTACCTGGCATTAATAAACTCTACTCTATGACGCTGACCTCACTATCTCAAGCTGTACTCTATGACGCTGGTGGCTCTGTGTGTCTCTCATCCACTAATGTTAGTTCAATGACTCTCACATCCACTGTTAGTTCAATGACTCTCACATCCACTGTTAGTTCAATGACTCTCACATCCACTGATGTTAGTTCAATGACTCTCTCATCCACTGATGTTAGTTCAATGACTCTCTCATCCACTGATGTTAGTTCAATGTCTCTCTCATCCACTGATGTTACTTCAATGACTCTCTCATTCACTGATGTTAGTTCAATGTCTCTCTCATCCACTGATGTTAGTTCAATGACTCTCCCATCCACTGATGTTAGTTCAATGTCTCTCTCATCCACTGATGTTAGTTCAATGTCTCTTTCATCCACTGATGTTAGTTCAATGACTCTCTCATCCACTGATGTTAGTTCAATGACTCTCTCATCCACTGATGTTAGTTCAATGACTCTCTCATCCACTGATGTTAGTTCAATGTCTCTCTCATCCACTGATGTTAGTTCAATGACTCTCTCATCCACTGATGTTAGTTTAATGACTCTCTCATCCACTGATGTTAGTTCAATGACTCTCTCATCCACTGATGTTAGCTCAATGACTCTCTCATCCACTGATGTTAGTTCAATGTCTCTCTCATCCACTGATGTTAGTTCAATGACTCTCTCATCCACTGATGTTAGTTCAATGTCTCTCTCATCCACTGATGTTAGTTCAATGACTCTCTCATCCACTGATGTTAGCTCAATGACTCTCACATCCACTGATGTTAGTTTAATGACTCTCATCCACTGATGTTAGTTCAATGTCTCTTTCATCCACTCATGTTAGTTCAATGACTCTCTCATCCACTGATGTTAGTTCAATGTCTCTCCCATCCACTGTTAGTTCAATGTCTCTTTCATCCACTCATGTTAGTTCAATGACTCTCTCATCCACTGATGTTAGTTCAATGACTCTCCCATCCACTCATGTTTGTTCAATTTCTCTCCCATCCACTGATGTTAGTTCAATATCTATCCCATCCACTGATGTTAGTTCAATGTCTCTTTCATCCACTCATGTTAGTTCAATGACTCTCCCATCCACTCATGTTAGTTCAATTTCTCTCCCATCCACTGATGTTAGTTGAATTTCTCTCCCATCCACTGATGTTAGTTCAATGACTCTCT
Organism: Ampullaceana balthica; assembly: GCA_944989445.1. NCBI lineage: Eukaryota > Metazoa > Mollusca > Gastropoda > Lymnaeidae > Ampullaceana > Ampullaceana balthica. Next base: position 2,098,098 of record CALYLW010000158.1, read on the forward strand.
CATCCACTGATGTTAGTTCAATGACTCTCCCATCCACTGATGTTAGTTCAATGACTCTCCCATCCACTGATGTTAGTTCAATGACTCTCCCATCCACTGATGTTAGTTCAAGAGATAAATAAAGGAACCAGCTATCTCTTGACTTCCTGGTACGAACTGTCAATTTACTTTCTTCTATCACCTTTTTTTTCATTAAAAACAAATTTAACAATTTTTTGTGTGCATATCCGTTTGTCGACAAACAGCCCTTTGTACTCATAGGACCCGCCCGACCCCAGAAAGATCAAAGTCAGTGTGACCCGGCAGTTGGGGTTTTGGTTTAATGATATTATTTGACCCAGCAGTTGGGGTGTTGACCCATATTTGGGGTGTTGACCCGGCAGTTGGGATGTTGACCCGGCAGTTGGGGTGTTGACCCATATTTGGGGTGTTGACCCATATTTGGGGTGTTGACCCGGCAGTTGGGGTGTTGACCCATATTTGGGGTGTTGACCCGGCAGTTGGGGTGTTGACCCGGCAGTTGGGGTGTTGACCCGGCAGTTGGGGTGTTGACCCGGCAGTTGGGGTGTTGACCCGGCAGTTGGGGTTTTGGTTTAATGATATTTATTTGACCCAGCAGTTGGGGTGTTGACCCGGCAGTTGGGGTGTTGACCCGGCAGTTGGGGTGTTGACCCGGCAGTTGGGGTGTTGACCCATATTTGGGGTGTTGACCCGGCAGTTGGGGTGTTGACCCGGCAGTTGGGGTGTTGACCCATATTTGGGGTGTTGACCCGGCAGTTGGGGTGTTGACCCGGCAGTTGGGGTGTTAACCCGGCAGTTGGGGTGTTGACCCGGCAGTTGGGGTGTTGACCCGGCAGTTGGGGTGTTGACCCGGCAGTTGGGGTGTTGACCCGGCAGTTGGGGTGTTGACCCGGCAGTTGGGGTGTTGACCCGGCAGTTGGGGTGTTGACCCGGCAGTTGGGTGTTGGTTTAATGATATTATGGGATAGGATATTTCAGCTGTCAAGACTTGGCGAAAAACGTTCCAATCACAATCCTCTGTAAAAGGAAAAAATGGGATATTGGGCCCGTGGGGATTTGACCAATGCTTTACTTGAATGAAATGGTACCTTCAGACGTTGAAATAAGGTTTACCCAACTCAGCATACACGAGGACGGCCATTGAGCGATGCATTGCCTAAAAATGCTGTGCGAAAAGTCGGTTAGTTGGCTAAAGTTACATTGACATTGGGAGCATCTTTGAAATAATTCTATTCATATTTTATTGATCTTTTTCTTTGCATATTGTATTTCCGTCTGTCGAACTAAGGGTTTTGGTTATAAAAGACGTATTTCAATTTCTGGCCCAATTTAAGATACGTGATCATTTAAATAATCGCGAACATGTTATAATTTGTTCTTACTTTTTGTAAATGTATAATGTAAGTAAATGAACAAATATGGGGTGTACACATAAAGTTAAATGCATAATGTATATAGTTGAGGTGCATGTTGTAGACGGTGTGTACACAGAAAGTTAAATACATAATATATATATAGTTGATGTGCATGTTGTAGAGGGGGAGTACAGAGAAAGTTAAATACACAATGTGTATAGTTGAGGTGCAAGTTGTAGAGGGGGAGGGGCCCCATTAAAACTTCGTTATCTCTGACTCAAAAAAGGTTTGTGTGAGGATTTGCCGTCAATATCCTTGTAGTTATACCCTGGTGCCACTACAAGACACCCTGGTGTCACTACAAGACACCCTGGTGCCACTACAAGACACCCTGGTGTCACTACAAGACACCCTGGTGCCACTACAAGACACCCTGGTGTCACTACAAGACACCCTGGTGTCACTACAAAACACCCTGCTATCACTACCAAAAGACATCTTGCTCCTGCCACTACAAGACACCCTGCCATGCCAAGTCCCATGTATCTATCACATCCCTAACAGCCCCACTATCACACAATGAAATAAGAGACTTTTAATTATAGGTTTTATATTTAAATTCAAAATTGCACTTTCACGTTCTTAGTTAAAGGGTGCACACAATGTTTACATACCAAGTGACGCGGTTATCACCCGTCACGTTTGTTGTTGCGGCTAATCTCCCCGGGCTCACTGCGTTAACACAAACCATGCGGCGAACGGTGAAACATAGAATTATGGGCCTCCACCCCATCGCTTTACGACATTTTGGGTGGAGGGGGAGGGGGGCAATACTCTGGGACAGGGGAATCTTCTTTATACGACAGCACACACAAATTTTACTTGCAAAAGTTAACTCAACAATCATGTGTATGGCTAGAACTAAACAATCGGGTGTAATATTGTGTATGGCTAGAAATAGATCGACTTTGATTTTAACATCAACTCTTCAATGACTACATGTTTAAATCCTTTACATTAATTTCACCGTCTTGCCTGTCGTGGTCGGGCGGGTGGGCGGGTGGAAAAAACATGATGCTATCGAGCTGAAATTTGGCACATACACTCGTGTCACCTAACAATGGCATTGTAACAAAATTTCAGATCGATCGAATGTACCTTAATTAAATTAATGCATTTTTAGTTTATCTCTATGTAGCTCTTTGTAGCCGTCTGCTGTAGTTGACCTCCACGGGTCACTGGAGTTCACTCCAGCCATCGATGACCACATCCCCGTGTTTTACAGCAAGGTGAGTTCAGTCACATTCGGTCTGTAAATGCTTGTCGCGCGGTGCGTATTATATTGAACATAACCATTCCTTTTGGTTGCGTTGATGATCCCCCGCTTAGCGGCGGTCCTAACCATGGAGTCCCGTATGCTTTGCCGGGGTGGCACCAAAGTGGTAGCGGGTCGTAGTAGGGAATTCCACCCTCCTTGTGAGGTCAAACTTAGTGGGAGGCATTTTCGACTCTGTCCCGGATGCCCAGATGGCCGCTTCAGAAGCGACCGCTTCCATGGGGCTTTCTCAGCTGTTATGTCCCTTTGGGGCCAGATAGCTGAGAGGATCTTCCAGGAAGACCCATAAAGAGCACTAGGCTCGGGGCTTCTGATTTTCTTCCACATGTAGGATCATTAGTTATGTCTAATATATAAGGGATTTATAGTCAAAAACTTTGTTTTTACAGGTTGTTTAATTCCAGCCAAATTTCGTTGATATTTTTACCGAGGTATGAATTGATCAATTAAAATTATTATTTTCTTGTCGGAAAACTTTCTTGTCTGAGTGGTCAGTGGAGTGTGATTTAAACAAAGTATAGATAGGTTGTCTGTGTGGTCAGTGGAGTATGACCATTAAACAAAGTATAGATTGGTTGTCTGTGTGGTCAGTTGAGTATGACCATTAAACAAAGTATAGATTGGTTGTCTGAGTGGTCAGTTGAGTATGACCATAAAACACAAAATATATATTGAGAACCACTGCTGCATAGAATCAGAGCTGAAACTCTTGTAATATCCTCACATCCCTACTTCCGGTCCTAACTCCTTTGTTTGAGGAGGAAAAACAGATGAAGAAATGGCAACAAACCTGCACCGGAAGCACGTCTGCTTGGGCAAGAAAACAGCCAAAATAAATAATTGTTGTGAATTATGAGTGAGTAGAATAATTGCCGTGAATTATGATTAAAGGATGGATACAGCAAGTGTTGATTACGGCAAGTCTCAAGAGTTACGTGATTCACAGTGAAGATGGTAAACAATGGAAAACATTGGAGCAATGTTGCTGAGTCCACTTCACTGGTTGCTGGCAAGGACACTTTTAGACTTGATAAGGCCCTTAGCTGTTTAAGATATGGAGCCCTTTATGAGTGCACATATTCTATGTCAGTGCCAAATATGACAATTGCTCACCCAGACATTTTTTGTGGGGGCCCCCAAGCTACAGCAGACCCCAAGCTATAGCAGACCCCAAGCTATAGCAGACCCCAAGCTATAGCAGACCCCAAGCTACAGCAGACCCCAAGCTACAGCAGACCCCAAGCTACAGCAGACCCCAAGCTATAGCAGACCCCAAGCTACAGCAGACCCCAAGCTACAGCAGACCCCAAGCTACAGCAGACCCCAATCTACAGCAGACCCCAAGCTACAGCAGACCCCAAGCTATAGCAGACCCCAAGCTACAGCAGACCCCAAGCTACAGCAGACCCCAAGCTACAGCAGACCCCAAGCTACAGCAGACCTCAAGCTGTAGCAGACCCCAAGCTATAGCTTGTGCAGCTTATACGTAAATCCGGCCCTGGTTGCTGGGCACCGGCAGCATTGAGTGGTACGATCTACAGGCCAGCCCAGGATACTCGCCTATGTAGTGGCTCTGGTCCTTCTGGTGTATGCACGGCGGGACGAGCTACAGGCCATGATACTCGCCTATGTAGTGGGTGCTACAGGCCATGATACTCGCCTATGTAGTGGGTGCTACAGGCCATGATACTCGCCTATGTAGTGGGTGCTACAGGCCATGATACTCGCCTGTGTAGTGGTTGCTACAGGCCATGATACTCGCCTATGTAGTGGCTGCTACAGGCCATGATACTCGCCTATGTAGTGGGTGCTACAGGCCATGATACTCGCCTATGTAGTGGGTGCTACAGGCCATGATACTCGCCTATGTAGTGGGTGCTACAGGCCATGATACTCGCCTATAAAGTGGGTGCTACATGCCATGATACTCGCCTATGTAGTGGGTGCTACAGGCCATGATACTCGCCTATGTAGTGGGTGCTACAGGCCATGATACTCGCCTATGTAGTGGGTGCTACAGGCCATGATACTCGCCTATGTAGTGGCTGCTACAGGCCATGATACTCGCCTATGTAGTGGCTGCTACAGGCCATGATACTCGCCTATGTAGTGGGTGCTACATGCCATGATACTGGCCTATGTAGTGGCTGCTACAGGCCATGATACTCGCCTATGTAGTGGGTGCTACAGGCCATGATACTCGCCTATGTAGTGGATCTGGTCCTTCTAGTGAATGCACGTGTAAGCATCTATCGGTGCAGGATGAAATTTAATAATTTATATATCTGTAATAGATAAGATAAGATATATTCGTTAGTTTTACTGTAAGCACTGGTCCTTGGTCCTTTCAATGTTGACACACGCCGTTGTGGAAGCACTGTCTCTACACCATCCGTCCTGAATAGTTCACCAACCTTTACCTGAGAACTATCAGTTATTACCATTAGCTGGAGTTTAATCAGTTAGGGGAGGGAGGGGGGTATAAACAGTCCGGCATCGTCCCACGAGTTGGAGACAGGATGACCAGTTCAACCGGAGATTACCCAACATTGAATGTCCAACTCGTGTGATGTCATCCAAAGAACACACAGACCTTGACCAGCTAAACCAGAGAGATTACCCAACATTGAATGTCCCACTCGTGTAATGGCATCCAAAGAACACACATACCTTGACCAGCTAAACCAGAGAGATTACCCAACATTGAATGTCCAACTCGCGTGATGTCATCCAAAGAACACACAGACCTTGACCAGCTAAACCAGAGAGATTACCCAACATTGAATGTCCAACTCGTGTGATATCATCCAAAGAACACACAGACCTTGACCAGCTAAACCAGAGAGATTACCCAACATTGAATGTCCAACTCGTGTGATATCATCCAAAGACCACGGGTAATTTACAGCCTGATAAGAGGTTTTGTGTTTGTTTCAAATTAAACATGTTCCTTATTTTATTTTCTCTTCAATGCTAGATACACCGGGTCTATCTGTGATCGCGCCCTTGTAATCAATTCCACTTTGTTATAGTTGAAACTCTCATAAGTATACACCAGTGGTTCCCAAAGTGGTCCGTACGGACCCCCAGGGGTCCGCGGAGCCATTCAGGGGGTCCGTGGAAAATTAAAATTGATTTGGGGGTCCCTGGACAACGTCAGGGGGTCCGCGCAAGGTTTAGTATAAAAATAATTAAATTATGTTCCTTTTGATTATTACCGAAATAAAATAAAGAACAATGAAAACTATAGTAGCGATTTTTAGGTCCTGAGTAAAATAAATTGGCTTGACCTAGAAACAAAAGTATAACAATATTTCCACAGCTGTGACCAATCAAAATGTTTGGTTTATTGAAAGTTTGATGCGTGAGAAAGGCGGAGACCCTATATGTAGGTCATAAAAATACAATTTTTAACGGAAATGACGATGATTGCAGGGTTGGGTAAATGTTGACGTGTCGGGAAGTTATATTTATCTAAAGCAGGAAGAATCAAGCTTTCCATTGATACCACATTTGATATGTTGGACGATACCAAATACAGGAATTGAGTCAGCAAAAAAAAACAAGTTTTCCTTCTTCAAAATTCGACCAAACATTTTTGTAGGGTTAGCAAAATAATATTTTAAAATACTTTTTAATATGTAATGATATTTTTTAAATGTAATTAACAATAAAAAGAATTGTTTTAGAAAACTAATAAATTAAAACATAGAAATACTTGAAACTTAGAATTTTTGGCCGATTTCTCAACCGCACCCCCCCCCCTTTTCAAATTTTTAGATGACGCCAACTATTTAAGTTAATAAAAAACATGGCACGGTGTGAGACAGACTACCAAAAATAGTTTTATACAGCAACGCAATTATGCTGCTACATGCATAACTTGTCTACAACATAAAGTCTAAAAGAGTCACCCACGTAATCGATAATTTACTTTTATGTAATGCTGATGAGAAGTGTATAAACAAATTTTCCCATTCTTAGGCAAAGAAATTTAGTATTGTTAGTTGGAAGTTTTGATATAGTTGAATTTTGTATTGTTATCCAGATAGTGTACTTTTGAACGTATGTAAATATAATATTTGAATAAAAGTGATATCTTTTGAATTTTTTTTTCATTTTCAATATAGTAATACCTTAACGTTAATAAAAATTAAAAAAAATAATTTAAAAAATGAAAATAAAAAAAATTGGAAGGAATCGTAAGTTTAAAAAAATAAATAAATAGAATTGTTTCCTTACATCTTACGTAAAATAATTCTAAAGGATTTTACTGCAGCGTTCCATTGAAAAATGTAATATTTAATAGTTAATTAAACTTTCAAATAAAACATTTTATATACAATTTTTCTTATACTTTTGTGCCCTTTTTAAATAGATGAGTGAGCGAAGAAAAAATGCAGACAGTACACACAGAGTACAGTGTTGAATATTTGAAGTATGTCTTTATTTCCTCACTAGGAAATAGTATTTTATCAATGTGTCTTTTGTGTAATAAAACTTTGTCGAATGATTCTATGAAACCTTCCAAGCTTAAGGAACATTTGATGAAAATCCAAAGTGATAAAACGATAAAGATATGTTTTTTTTTAAAGCAGTCAAAAAAATATTTGAAAACCCCATCACTTCAACAATACATGGGGACAACATCTAAATGAGATGACGATGGACTGCGTGCTTCATATAATATTTATTTACTGATTGCAAAGTCTGGGAAGCCCAACACGATTGGTGAAGAACTTATTTTACCAGCTGTAAGTGAGGTGATAAGCACTGTGTGGCACAAACCAGCTTTCGACTTCCCAAAAAGAATTCCACTTAGCAATAATTCAGTCCAAAGAAAGATTGACGAAATGGCTCAGTGTGTTCAAAATTCTTTGTATGAGTACTTTAAAAATTCTGAATTTTCCCTACAGCTTGAGGAGTCAACTTTACTAGGAAACGAGGCAAATGTAAAACTTGTAAAAGAAGAACAATTTTGCCAAGAACTGTTGTTTTCTAAATGTTTGGAAACCGATACGAAAGGAGATACGTTATTTACTGAATTAAAAAGATTTTTCGATGAAAAAGCTGTACCCTTGACTAATATCATTTCTGTTACTACTGACGGTGCTCCGGCAATTGTTGGAAGATACCGGGGCTTTCTGGCATACTTAAAAGAAGCTGTACCAAATGTATGTTCAGTGCATTCATCGACATCATTTAGTCGCAAAAAGTCTTAGTGAAGTTTGCATGGATCACTAGATTATGTCATTAGAGCAGTTAATAAAATCAAAAGGAATGCCATCAATGAGAGATTATTTGCTAAACTTTGTTTAGAAAATGATGAAGACTATAATCATGTACTACTTCACACAGAAGTACGTTGGTTATCTAAAAGTGCATGTTTAAATCGATTTTATGCTCTCTTTGATTCAGTGCTGGAATTCGTGGAAGGCAAAGACAATGATTTGAGACAAAATTTAATTACCTCAAAAAAAAATTAATAATAATAACATAGCCTACATGACAGATTTATTTGCCAAATTTAATGAAACTAATATGAAACTACAAGGTGACCAAATAAATTTAATCAAAACTAAAACCGTATTATCTGCTTTTGTTGCATAAAATTTTCTGTGAAATCAAAATTTGGGGAGAGGAGAATGTTCTCATTTTCAAAATCTTTCGAAATTGCAAAATAGAGATGAAGACGTGCTTGCCTACTGTCAACACTTAACGGCTCTTCTTGCAGACCTGAACAAAAAATTTGAAGACATTCTTCGCATGGATATTCCCGACTGGGTGTTGAACCCTTTTGCTGGGGAACAAACTCAGATCCCAGACATAGATGACTCCATACTAATACAGGAGCTACTTATTGAACTATCCACAAATGAGGAACTTAAAGCAATGTTTGAAGAACGATACCACAAATTCTGGTTACAAAAAGAGATCCCAATTTTATATCCTGCATTATGGGTTATTGTACAGAAGTTGTTGACTGCTTTCCCGTCTACCTATTTGGTAGAACGTGGATTCAGTGCCGTAATGAACCTCATCACAAACAAAAGAAACCGGCTAGCCATTAGTGTGCGTGGAGATTTGCGATTGTTACTCACAAACATTGAGCCGGACATAAATAGACTCATAAAATCTCATCAAGTTCAATCAAGTCATTATTTTTTTAAAATTTTAAACAAAAGTTATATTTAAATTAATTAATCTTCAACACAATGTTTTTTTTTAATTAGTGAATTTGTATACCTTGCATTTATGTAGCGTTTTCATTTGGGGGTCCGTGGGACATTTTTGAATGTAAAAGGGGTCCACGGGTAAAAAAAGTTTGGGAACCACTGGTATACACGAATGTTGATATAGAGATTAATATTGGTTTCTTTTGTGTATCGGCTTTAGTTTAGCAAACATTTCAAAGTGGTGCAATCTTTCTTAACTAGTTCCTCGTTGCTATACTCTTTCACAGTTACTTCTCTGTGGCATAAAGGCATTATACTCTGTCACAGTTACTTCTCTGTGACATGAAGGCATTATACTCTGTCACAGTTACTTCTATGTGGCATAAAGGCATTACACTCTGTCACAGTTACTTCTATGTGACATAAAGGCATTATACTCTGTCACAGTTACTTCTGTGTGACATAAAGGCATTATACTCTGACACAGTTACTTCTGTGTGACATAAAGGCATTATACTCTGACACAGTTACTTCTGTGTGACATAAAGGCATTATACTCTGTCACAGTTACTTCTATGTGACATAAAGACGATATACTCTGTCACAGTTACTTCTGAACATAAAGGCATTATACTCTGACACAGTTACTTCTGTGTGACATAAAGGATTTATACTCTGTCACAGTTACTTCTATGTGACATAAAGACGTTATACTCTGTCACAGTTACTTCTGAACATAAAGGCATTATACTCTGACACAGTTACTTCTGTGTGACATAAAGACGTTATACTCTGTCACAGTTACTTCTGAACATAAAGGCATTATACTCTGTCACAGTTACTTCTGAACATAAAGGCATTATACTCTGACACAGTTACTTCTGTGTGACATAAAGGCATTATACTCTGTCACAGTTACTTCTGAACATAAAGGCATTATACTCTGACACAGTTACTTCTGTCTGACATAAAGGCATTATACTCTGTCACAGTTACTTCTATGTGACATAAAGACGTTATACTCTGTCACAGTTACTTCTGAACATAAAGGCATTATACTCTGTCACAGTTACTTCTATGTGACATAAAGACGTTATACTCTGTCACATTTACTTCTCTGTGACATAAAGACGTTATACTCTGTCACAGCTACTTCTGAACATAAAGGCATTATACTCTGACACAGTTACTTCTGTGTGACATAAAGGCATTACACTCTGTCACATTTACTTCTCTGTGACATAAAGGCATTATACTCTGTCACAGTTACTTATGAACATAAAGGCATTATACTCTGACACAGTTACTTCTGTGTTACATAAAGGCATTATACTCTGTCACATTTACTTCTCTGTGACATAAAGGCATTATACTCTGTCACAGTTACTTATGAACATAAAGGCATTATACTCTGACACAGTTACTTCTGTGTTACATAAAGGCATTATACTCTGTCACAGGTACTTCTGTGTGACATAAAGGCATTATACTCTGACACAGTTACTTCTGTGTGACATAAAGGCATTATACTCTGACACAGTTACTTCTGTGTGACATAAAGGCATTATACTCTGACACAGTTACTTCTAGGTGACATAAAGGCATTATACTCTGACACAGTTACTTCTGTGTGACATAAAGGCATTATACTCTGACACAGTTACTTCTAGGTGACATAAAGGCATTATACTCTGACACAGTTACTTCTGTGTGACATAAAGGCATTATACTCTGACACAGTTACTTCTGTGTGACATAATGGCATTACACTCTGACACAGTTACTTCTGTGTGACATAAAGGCATTATACTCTGACACAGTTACTTCTGTGTGACATAAAGGCCATGGCTTGGTTGTGGAAGTCGTTTTCATTTAGTTTTATACTGTTATTGTCTTCGTGAGACCAGGCGGAAATATGTTTTTCTTGCCTTGTTTCCATGCAAGTATAGAGTAGTATAGACTATAGACTATTATAGACGATTCATTTGAAAACGGTCCTAAATATATTATATTATTGATTTATATATATTTTTAAATATCTATTGCCAAAGTTTTCATTATGGTGCCGACACCGCTCGTCATTTTGTCGTCATCTCAAAGGCGGATAACCACTTCAAGAAGATATCACCATTTCAAGAACGTATCGCCACCTCCAAGATCAACCACCCCCAAGATCATATCACCACCTCCAAGATCATATCACCACCTCCAAGATCATATCACCACACCCAAGATCATATCACCACCTCCAAGATCATATCACCACCTCCAAGATCATATCACCACCTCCAAGATCATATCACCACCTCCAAGATCCACTATCAGTTTGAACAATGACCAACATGCACTACATCGACAAGGTGTTGTTTGTGTGTGTATGTGTATGTTTGTGTGTATATGTGTATGTTTGTGTGTATGTTTGTGTGTATATGTGTATGTTTGTGTGTATATGTGTATGTTTGTGTGTATATGTGTGTGTATATGTGTATGTTTGTGTGTATATGTGTATGTTTGTGTATGTGTATGTTTGTGTGTATATGTGTTTGTGTGGTAATCCCTTATTTTAGCGCATTTTAAATTTTTATTAAAAAAATAAATAAAATAACTTACTTCTACTAATTTAAACACTTAAATCAGAAATAAATTAAACAACCCCGTAAAAACAAAGTTTTTGACTATAAATCCCTTATATATGAGACAGAACTCAAAGTTCTTGATTATGTTCAAACGCGACAAACATTTACAGAAAAACCCGACTGATCCACCATGGCTTTAAAACCGGGGGAAAGGGGGGGGGGAGGGGTGTGGACATCGATGGATGGCGTCAACGCGTACTCAACTGGCACGTAAAACAATAACAAACTGTGAAATTAAATTACATATGTTATATAGAGATAAACTAAAAACGTATTAATTTAATTACTGTACTTTCGATCGATCTGAAATTTTGATACGATGCATTGTTAGGTGACCGAGTCTATGTGCCAAATTTCAGCTCGATGGCATTACGGGAAGTGTGTCATTTTTAAATCCCTTATATTAACTTCACGGCCGTCTCTGTCGTTCTGTCGTCATCTCATGGGCGGGCGGAAAAACAAAAGTCTAAAATGACCCACTTCTCCGATCGAGCTGAAATTAGGCACACGGACCCGTCTCACCTAACAATGCATCGTATTAAAATTTCAGATCGATCGAAAGTACCGTAATTAAATTAATGCATTTTTAGTTGATCCTTATATGAGGTATGCAATTCAAATTCACGGTTAGTTATTGTTTTTTTCCACGTGAGAGTTTGAGTTGACGAGACCCATCGAAATACCGGCGTGCTTTTGTTTACACTTTACGTGTGACGCTGAGCTCGGTCAAGCGATCGGTGACCAGACTCAGGGTTATGAAGCAAAGTTGAGTTAAGACAGATTCAGTCTGTAAATGTTTGTTGCGTTTGAAAATAATCAATACTGTTAGTTATGTCTCATATATAAGGGATTTATAGTCAAAAACTTTGTTTTTAAATTCCTTATATTAACTTCGCGGCCGTCTCTGTCTGTCTGTCGTCATCTCATCATCTCATGGGCGAGCGGGCGGAAAAACAAAAGTCGAAAATGACCCACTTCCAGTGATCCGATCGAGCTGAAATTTGGCACACGGACCCGTCTCACCTAACAATGCATCGTATTAAAATTTCAGATCGATCGATTGTACCGTAATTAAATTAATGCATTTTTAGTTTTTCCTTATATAACGTATGTAATTCAAATTCAAGGTTTGTTATTGTTTTTTCCCACGTGAAAGTTTGAGTTAACGCTTTGAGGCGACCCATCGAAGAACCGGGGTGCTTTTGTTTACATTTTACGTGTCGCGCTGAGCTCGGTCAAGCAAATCGGTGACCAGACTTTTCAACCTCTCCAGGGTTATGAAGCAAAGTTGAGTTAAGACAGATTCAGTCTGTATGTTTTTATCGTGTTTGAAAATAATCAATACTGTTAGTTTTGTCTCATATATAAGGGATTTATAGTCAAAAACTTTGTTTTTACGGGTTTGTTTTATTACGGGTTTGTTTTATTACGGGTTTGTTTTATTAAATCCCTTATATTAACTTCACCGCCGTCTCTGTCTGTTGTCATCTCATGGGCGGGCGGAAAAACAAAAGTAAAAAATGACCCACTTCCCGTGATCTGATCGAGCTGAAATTTGGAACATGGACCCGTCTCATCTAACAATGCATCGTATCAAAATTTCATTAAATTAATGCATTTTTAGTTTATCCTTATATAACGTATGTAATTCAAATTCACGGTTTGTTATTGTTTTTTTTTCCACGTGAGAGTTTGATTTGACGCTTTGACGTCGACCGTCGTGCCGACACCCCCTCACGTCCCATCCCCCGTTATTAAAGACAGGGGACATCACTCGGTGTCAGTCTGTAAATGTTTGTCGCGTTGGAACATAATCAATACTTTTAGTTCTGTCTCATATATAAGGGGTTTATAGTCAAAAACTTTGTTTTTATTAAATCCCTTATATTAACTTCGCGGCCGTCTCTGTCTGTCTCTCTCTCATCCTCTCTCTCATGGGCTCGGCGGGCGGAAAAACAAAAGTCGAAAATGACCCACTTCCCATGATCCGATCGAACTGAAATTTGGCACACGGACCCGTCTAACCTAACAATTCATTGTATCAAAATTTCAGATCGATCGAACGTACCGTAATTAAATTAATGCATTTTTAGTTTATCCTTATATGAGGTATGTAATTTAAATTCACTGTTTGTTATTGTTTTTTTCCCACGTGAAATTTTGAGCTGACGCATTGAGGCGACCCAACGAAGCGACGGGCGCTTTTGTTTACATTTTACGTGTCACTCTGAGCTCGGTCAAGCGAATCGGTGACCAGACTTTTCCCCTATGCCCCTCCCTCCCACCCCCCACCCCTCCCCTCCCCCCCCCCACTAGGGTTATGATGCAAAGTTGAGTTAAGACAGATTCAGTCTGTAAATGTTTGAAAATAATCAATACTGTTAGTTATGTCTCATATATAAGGGATTTATAGTCAAAAACTTTGTTTTTACGGGTTTGTTTTATTTATTTACTTCTGTTTTTCCGCCCGACCGACGTACGAAGAGATGACGAAAAGATTTTGAAGTTAATATCAGGGATTTTTAAAAAAAAAGTATTTAATGCTTTACAATTAGTTTTGTGTGTGTTTTGTTGAGTTTAAAGGGGTTTTTAAACTTAGAAAAAGGTTTTTAAAAGCAGACTTCCAACAACAACAATGGCGCCGTTAGTCACAGAAGATAGTGAAATATACAAATTTGTATTTCGTACAAATCGTAAAATAGTATTTAAAAAATTAAAAATAATGTTTTAATTTTAAAATAGATTTCATAATAATAATTAATGAGTTAAGTTTAAATAAAAAATTTTTTTGATGACTTGAAATATAAAATGTGCTAAAATAAGGGATTACCTGTTTGTGTGTATCTATGTGTATGTTTGTGTGTGTTTTGTTTTGCGTTTGTTTGTTTTTTAAATGACGGCCAGATGTTAAGTCCCTGTTGATGGCCGCGCGTCTATTGAATTATTCATGGGCAAACACACAACTAGCGCGCTGCATGAAAGACACGTCGGGTCATGTCGTAACAGGTCATTGACACCAGTCCGCCGCACCGTATTTCTCACAGCGCCGCCCATGGGGGAGTTACCAAAGGCAAATGGAACGCACGCCTATGTCAACATTGCGGGAATTATGTTCCATTCAGGATGCTAAGTAGAAGCAAAGCTGTGCGTGAGTCTACGGAGACACTGCCCTGGGTAAAGCGAGGCACGGGTACTTGACATGCATGCCTGCATACCTAATGCCCCTTTCATTCATGTCTGCATACCTAATGCCCCTTTCATTCATGCCGGCATACCTAATGCCCCTTTCATTCATGCCGGCATACCTAATGCCCCTTTCATTCATGCCGGCATACCTAATGCCCCTTTCATTCATGCCGGCATACCTAATGCCCCTTTCATTCATGCCGGCATACCTAATGCCCCTTTCATTCATGCCGGCATACCTAATGCCCCTTTCATTCATGCCGGCATACCTAATGCCCCTTTCATTCATGCCTGCATACCTCATGCCCCTTTCATTCATGCCGGCATACCTAATGCCCCTTTCATTCATGCCGGCATACCTAATGCCCCTTTCATTCATGCCGGCATACCTAATGCCCCTTTCATTCATGCCTGCATACCTCATGCCCCTTTCATTCATAGCGCACTGCCTTGCTTTAGCCAACAAGTGTCCGTTATGTTGGATATATTCAATGAGAAACTGGCTTTCTGTAGACTTTATGGAACTTTCATTCAACAAAAATTGCACCTGACACCCCTTCTCTCCCTTTTGCCGTGGGCTCCTGAAAATCTGTTAAATGACGTCACGAAGTTTCTTTCTCCTGCCTTTGTAAGGAATAAGTAAGTGTGTATAATTAGTGCAGTTTGCGGTCATGACTGAGTGTTGCAAGTATGGGCGCTGTTTTTATAATACGTGCAGTTTGCAGCCATTAAATAGTGAAAACAACACTACATTATAGACAATGAAGGGAAATCTAGATCTGAATCTACTGATACCTTTACTTAATGAATTGTATAGACAATCTAGATCTGAATCTACTGATACCTTTACATAATGAATTGTATAGACAATCTAGATCTGAATCTACTGATACCTTTACATAATGAATTGTATAGACAATCTAGATCTGAATCTACTGATACCTTTACATAATGAATTGTATAGACAATCTAGATCTGAATCTACTGATACCTTTACTTAATGAATTGTATAGACAATCTAGATCTGAATCTACTGATACCTTTACATAGTGAATTGTCTGCATGTAGTTTGAATTATAAACCAGGTTAAATCTCTAACTACTTCCATGGTTCAGTGAGCCCAGGCCCTCGTGTGACCTTTTTCAACTCACAGGGTTCGTTGACTTTGAACAAAGACATCGTTATAACGGATTTGTGTATGTTGCACTCAATCAACAGAGCGTGTCCGCTCGTTCATCAGTGTTGAATTTTCATGCAAAAGTGTGGGGGGGGGGTAGATCAACGCATTGACAAGACAGAAATAATTCAATAATGTTTTAGTAATGAACCCTCCGAGTGTCCTCCTCAATGTGTCTCTAGCCATTGTCACATCAATGTGTCTCTAGCCATTGTCACATCAATGTAGCCATTGTCACATCAATGTGTCTCTAGCCATTGTCACATCAATGTGTCTCTAGACATTGTCACATCAATGTCTCTCTAGCCATTGTCACATTAATGTGTCTCTAGCCATTGTCACAACAATGTAGCCATTGTCACAACAATGTAGCCATTGTCACATCAATGTGTCTCTAGCCATTGTCACATCAATGTGTCTCTAGCCATTGTCACATCAATGTAGCCATTGTCACATCAATGTGTCTCTAGCCATTGTCACATCAATGTGTCTCTAGCCATTGTCACATCAATGTAGCCATTGTCACATCAATGTGTCTCTAGCCATTGTCACATCAATGTGTCTCTAGCCATTGTCACATCAATGTCTCTCTAGCCATTGTCACATCAATGTGTCTCTAGCCATTGTCACATCAACGTGTCTCTAGCAATTGTCACATCAACGTGTCTCTCGCCATTGTCACATCAATGTGTCTCTAGCCATTGTCACATCAATGTGTCTCTAGCCATTGTCACATCAACGTGTATCTAGCAATTGTCACATCAACGTGTCTCTAGCCATTGTCACATCAATGTGTCTCTGGCCATTGTCACATCAATGTGTCTCTGGCCATTGTCACATCAACGTGTCTCTAGCCATTGTCACATCAACGTGTCTCTAGCCAATGTCACATCAATGTGTCTCTAGCCATTGTCACATCAACGTGTCTCTAGCCATTGTCACATCAATGTGTCTCTAGCCATTGTCACATCAACGTGTCTCTAGCCATTGTCACATCAATGTGTCTCTGGCCATTGTCACATCAACGTGTCTCTAGCCATTGTCACATCAACGTGTCTCTAGCCATTGTCACATCAACGTGTCTCTAGCCATTGTCACATCAACGTGTCTCTAGACATTGTCACATCAACGTGTCTCTAGCCATTGTCACATCAACGTGTCTCTAGCCATTGTCACATCAACGTGTCTCTAGACATTGTCACATCAACGTGTCTCTAGCCATTGTCACATCAATGTGTCTCTAGCCATTGTCACATCAATGTGTCTCTAGCCATTGTCACATCAATGTGTGTCTAGCCAATGTCACATCAATGTGTGTCTAGCCAATGTCACATCAATGTGTCTCTAGCCAATGTCACATCAATGTGCCTCTAGCCAATGTCACATCAAAGTGTCTCTAGCCATTGTCACATCAATGTGTCTCTAGCCATTGTCACATCAATGTGCCTCTAGCCATTGTCACATCAATGTGCCTCTAGCCATTGTCACATCAATGTGTCTCTAGCCATTGTCACATCAACATGTCTCTGGTCATTGTCACATCAACGTGTCTCTAGCCATTGTCACATCAATGTGCCTCTGGCCATTGTCCCATCAATGTGTCTCTAGCCATTGTCACATCAATGTGTCTCTAGCCATTGTCACATCAATGTGTCTCTAGCCATTGTCACATCAATGTGACTCTGGCCAGTGTCACATCAATGTGTCTCTAGCCATTGTCACATCAACGTGTCTCTAGCCATTGTCACATCAATGTGTCTCTAGCCATTGTCATATCAATGTGTCTCTAGCCATTGTCACATCAATGTGTCTCTAACCATTGTCACATCAACGTGTCTCTAGCCATTGTCACATCAACGTATCTCTAGCCATTGTCACATCAACGTGTCTCTAGCCATTGTCACATCAACGTGTCTCTAGCCATTGTCACATCAACGTGTCTCTAGCCATTGTCACATCAATGTGTCTCTAGCCATTGTCACATCAATGTGTCTCTAGCCATTGTCACATCAATGTGTCTCTAGCCATTGTCACATCAACGTGTCTCTAGCCATTGTCACATCAACGTGTCTCTAGTCATTGTCACATCAACGTGTCTCTAGTCATTGTCACATCAACGTGTCTCTAGCCATTGTCACATCAACGTGTCTCTAGCCATTGTCACATCAATGTGTCTCTAGCCATTGTCACATCAATGTGACTCTGGCCATTGTCACATCAATGTGTCTCTAGCCATTGTCACATCAATGTGTCTCTAGACATTGTCACATCAATGTGTCTCTAGCCATTGTCACATCAATGTGTCTCTAGACATTGTCACATCAACGTGTCTCTAGCCATTGTCACATCAATGTGTCTCTAGCCATTGTCACATCAACGTGTCTCTAGCCATTGTCACATCAACGTGTCTCTAGCCATTGTCACATCAATGTGTCTCTAGCCATTGTCACATCAACGTGTCTCTAGCCAGTTTCTCCTCGATGTGCTTCTAGCCAGTATCTTAATGTGCCTCTTGTCAGTGTCTAGCTAGAAACATATAGTCACCACTACACACATTTTTCTCTACTGTGTACACACAAAATCGAACTATAATTTATAATACATTTTGTTTAGAAACCCATGGCATCCAAAAACAGTTATTCCCCCAAAAGCATATTAAAGTGTCACAAACCACGCCCCTCCCACACAAGTTACGCCCCTTTTCTCGCACGAACCACAGCTACACCCTCAAATAAACCACGCCGTTTCGTCGCGTGAATCCCACCCACTTTATTAAAAGAGCTTCTTCCTCCCCTCTTACAAACAGCATCCTCCTATCATGAAACACGCCCTATTAAAATCCACGCCCTATTGGAATCCACGCCCTTTTACAATCCACACCCTATTGGAATCCACGCCCTTTTATAATCCACGCCCTTTCGCTGAAGTCAGACTTTCTACATTGTTACATGATGTTGTGCTATAAACCACTTGTCTCAGTTCAGAGGGCTAGCACCGTTGTTCTCACATGACCACAAGTTGTAAAAGGCTAACACCGTTGTTCTCACATGACCACAAGTTGTAAAGGGCTAACACCGTTGTTCTCACATGACCACAAGTTGTAAAGGGGTAACACCCTTGTTCTCACATGACCACAAGTTGTAAAGGACTAACACCTTTGTTCTCACATGACCACAAGTTGTAAAGGGGTAAAACCCTTGTTCTCACATGACCACAAGTTGTAAAGGACTAACACCTTTGTTCTCACATGACCACAAGTTGTCTCCTCTCACGAGACCGTCCTTTTGTTGACACCAAATGTATGAAAGAAAACGGAGTTGTCAAATCATATAGAGGAGTCATTGCACAGACATTTTGTACTTCACTGACGCTCCATTCAGGGGCGGATTAAGACTGCACGGGGCCCCTGGCTGCAATTCAAACTGGGGCCCTATCCAGCCAGTGTACCTTTAGATAAAATGATTGCTAGTAGCTAATATAAGACTGTAACTTGTAAATATTCATCCAAAATGATTATTCATGAAAAAACCGAATTCGAAATAACTTTTTGCCCATATCCTAAAATTGAGTGTAAAAAACAATTTATAAAATTAAAAAACACATGGAAAAAAAATTCACACCTCACCCGGGAATCGATCCCGCCACCGTTTGCACCACAAGCATTGGTACTTCACATTCGGCCACGAGAGCTCATTTAGGGTTGTCAATTTAAAATATATATATAATATTCTTTAATAATTTCTGTTATTGATCCTATCAAATCAGGTTTTTTGACTGCTAAGACTATCGTGTGGGAAAAGAGATCATTTTAATAGATGAGATTTTATTAATTTATCATATTTTCAGTAATGCATGTATACATTTGTCCACATTTATTATAAAATATGCTAAGTTTGGGGGCCCTAAATCATCGGAGGCCCCTGGCTTTAGCCCGTTCAGCCCCCCCCTTAATCCGCCATAGGCTTCATTTCAAACATTTCACTGACACTCCATTTCAAACCATCTCCACCATGGCTCCGCCATAAATACTTATGAACGACTCACAACCGCACACTTTGATACCGATAGACACATACTGCCACACACATTCATACACACACACACACACATACTGCCACACACACACATACATACACATACAACCCCCCGAAAAAAATCAACAAGACTTTTATATTCTTTGAATGTTGGACCCCAATCATCCTCACAATGTAACTATCCACACTACAGGACACCCAAACATCAACTCGGCCATCTACTCAACACACAAATTAACCCCACAAAATCCACACACAAATTAACCCCACACAATACACACACAAATTAACCCCACACAATACACACATAAATTAACCCCACACAATCCACACACAAATTAACCCCACACAATACACACACAAATTAACCCCACACAATACACATAAATTCACCCCACACAATCCACACACAAATTTACCCCACACAATACACACACAAATTAACCCCACACAATACACACATAAATTAACCCCCACACAATGCACACACAAATTAACCCCACACAATTCACACACAAATAAACCCCACACAATCCACACACAAATTAATCCTACACAATCCACACACAAATTAACCCCACACAATCCACACACAAATTAACCCCACACAATCCACACACAAATTAACCCCACACAATCCACACACAAATTAATCCGACACAATCCACACACAAATTAATCCTACACAATCCACACACAAATTAACCCCACACAATCCACACACAAATTATTCCTACACAATCCACACACAAATTAATCCGACACAATCCACACACAAATTAACCCCAAACAATCCACACACAAATTAACCCCACACAATCCACACACAAATTAACCCCACACAATCCACACACAAATTAACACCACACAATCCACACACAAATTAACCCCACACAATCCACACACAAATTAACCCCACACAATCCACACACAAATTAATCCGACACAATCCACACACAAATTAACCCCACACAATACACACACAAATTAACCCCACACAATACACACATAAATTAACCCCACACAATCCACACACAAATTAACCCCACACAATACACACACAACTTAACCCCACACAATACACATAAATTCACCCCACACAATCCACACACAAATTTACCCCACACAATACACACACAAATTAACCCCACACAATACACACATAAATTAACCCCCACACAATGCACACACAAATTAACCCCACACAATTCACACACAAATTAACCCCACACAATCCACACACAAATTAATCCTACACAATCCACACACAAATTAACCCCACACAATCCACACACAAATTAACCCCACACAATCCACACACAAATTAACCCCACACAATCCACACACAAATTAATCCGACACAATCCACACACAAATTAACCCCACACAATCCACACACAAATTATTCCTACACAATCCACACACAAATAATCCGACACAATCCACACACAAATTAACCCCAAACAATCCACACACAAATTAACCCCACACAATCCACACACAAATTAACCCACACAATCCACACACAAATTAACACCACACAATCCACACACAAATTAACCCCACACAATCCACACACAAATTAACCCCACACAATCCACACACAAATTAATCCGACACAATCCACACACAAATTAACCCCACACAATCCACACACAAATTAACCCCATACAATCCACACACAAATTAACCCCACACAATCCACACACAAATTAACCCCACACAATCCACACACAAATTAACCCCACACAATCCACACACAAATTAACCCCACACAATCCACACACAAATTAACCCCACACAATCCACACACAAATTAACCCCACACAATCCACACACAAATTAACCCCACACAATCCACACACAAATTAACCCCACACAATCCACACACAAATTAACCCCACACAATCCACACACAAATTGACCCCACACAATCCACACACAAATTCACCCCACACAATCCACACACAAATTAACCCCACACAATCCACACACAAATTAACCCCACACAATCCACACACAAATTAACCCCACACAATCCACACACAAATTAACCCCACACAATCCACACACAAATTAACCCCACACAATCCACACACAATCCACACACAAATTAACCCCACACAATCCACACACAAATTAACCCCACACAATCCACACACAAATTAACCCCACACAATACACACACAAATTAACCCCACACAATCCACACACAAATTAACCCCACACAATCCACACACAAATTAACCCCACACAATCCACACACAAATTAACCCCACACAATCCACACACAAATTAACCCCACACAATCCACACACAAATTAACCCCCACACAATCCACACACAAATTAACCCCACACAATCCACAAAGAACCACCCAAAACCCAAACGTGCACTTAAAGGACTCTCTGAATTCATACGATAGCGAAGTGGTGTAAAACTAAATTGGATGTAGTCGAGTTCTAGATCATGGTGCGCACTTGGATAGCTGTTTGAATGGTGCGCACTTGGATAGCTGTTTGAATTGTGCGCACTTGGATAGCTGTTTGAATTGTGCGCACTTGGATAGCTGTTTGAATTGCGCGCACTTGGATAGCTGTTTGAATGGTGCGCACTTGGATAGCTGGTTGAATTGTGCGCACTTGGATAGCTGTTTGAATGGTGCGCACTTGGATAGCTGTTTGAATGGTGCGCACTTGGATAGCTGTTTGAATGGTGCGCACTTGGATAGCTGTTTGAATTGTGCGCACTTGGATAGCTGTTTGAATGGTGCGCACTTGGATAGCTTTTTGAATGGTGCGCACTTGGATAGCTGTTTGAATGGTGCGCACTTGGATAGCTGTTTGAATTTTGCTCACTTGGATAGCTGTTTGAATGGTGCGCACTTGGATAGCTGTTTGAATGGTGCGCACTTGACAGAGACTTTCCTAGACTTTTAGCTGGACTCAAACAAGAAGTCTGAGCCGTGTAGAGGCTGACTGTTATTGAACGATGAAACCGTTTAAACAGCATGGCTAGATGACCTTGACAGTGACTGATGACATGACGAACGCCTTGACCATAACGTTTTTAATATCACGGACAGGTCACAGGCAATGTTCCCTCTAAGGTTCGTTGGTCCGTGTGCAAAGTAAAAAAATTTGTGTGCAAAGTTGCGCAGCACCATATTTTGTGCAATAATTTACGAAATTTAATGCGTGGTAATTCTAAACTGCTGCGCGGCGTCGGTAAATATCTGCGCAGCCGCGCAGCTTAAAGGGAACATTGGTCACAGATATGAAACTGATCTCATTGCCAGCTGGACATTGACTGTATTTCATTGGTCCTCGTGGACAGTCAGTCATAAGGTTTGACACGTTATGGACTTAACAAGCCTTTCTTTAAATTGATTTTAATTTTACAATAGTTATTTGGAAGGTAGACTAGCTGTTGATAATTTATGGAGCCCCCCCCCCACCCCAATACATAACGCCATCTCTACAACTGACAACTGAACTTCAGCTATGTTCCGGGGACCTTAAGTTAGCTGAGTTGGAGCTAGTTGTTCCTTGTTTTTATACAATTCCATTGAGATGGTTAGCTCGCGGCAGTTGAAATTTAAATAAAATCAATTACATGTATTGACCAGTGAAAATAACTTTTACTCAACATGTACCGGTAACAGACATCACAAATATAAATATAAATCACAAATCAACTGTTCACTCGCGGAGGGTCTTTAGAAAAATAGATCGCTTCCATAAGCTTGTAGTTGTTCAACAATAGAAAGATTGAATCTCCGCCAATCTAAAAGAAGTAAACAACAACGGTCTCACCAGCTAGATTTATGGCTTGGAAAATTCGCTAGCGCACATATTGCCATGACGTAGCAGAAGTGAACTATTTTCTCATCGGTTACTTTCATTCATGCCCGCCATTCCTGCGTATCGCGAGTTGTTGCTCCTGTTTCTTGCCAGGGAAATATTAGCCAAATTTTTATGTGGCCATTTAAACTTTTGGCTCCAAACGTGTTATGTTTTGTTGTTTTTATTTTATTTTTTTGGTTTCGCGCGCCGGCAACTTGGAGGTAAAGAGATTTAATACTCTTGGTTTAATACTGAAACAGATTGCCCACCGCCTCAATAGTTTAATACTGAAACAGATTTCCCACTGCCTCAAGAGTTTAATACTGATACAAATTGCCCACCGCCCATGTGATCATCCTAAATTTGGTATTTTTATGGTTTAAAATTAGCTCCCTTCCCATCTCTCTGTCGGTACATTTACGCATGCAAACAGCTTCATAATGCATTGTATCTTGTGAGTATTTTCTTTTAAATTTTCGGTACAAAGATTTGGTTCTTTTTATAACTACGTGGTAGTCTAGAGGGCATGGCGCATTTCTCAAAGTAATCCGATTACTACGTGGTAGTCTAGAGGACATGGCTCATTTCTCAAAGTAATCGGATTACTACGTGCTAGTCTAGACTCTAGAGGACAAGGCGCATTTCTCAAAGTAATCCGATTACTACGTGCTATGTAGCAGTAATCACTAGCCAAGTGCACGGGCGCCATTACGTGGCCATGTGCACGGGCGCCATTACGTGGCCATGTGTACGGGCGCCATTACGTGGCCATGTGCACGGGCACCATTACGTGGCCATGTGCACGGGCGCCGTGGCCATGAATCAGTCGGAAATCGTGACAGCTCACTAGACCTTGGACGTCACGGAGATAGACTGGCGCGACATTTCCTTTGGGTGCTTGCAGCGATGAATTTCTACTGTCTAACAATGTGTAACAAGGACAGGTTACGCAAAACAGGTGTGTTCTGTGGGTGTCAGGATTATCTCCTCTTGTACACATGTGCTCCGGCGATGGTCCTCACTGCGCATTTGAGTGACCCTTAATTGGAGACCTATTCAAGATACCAGTGATATATAACAATGGTGAGAATCATTCTGTTTGAACACGGAGTGTTCGCCTCTGGTTTATTATGGTCATGTACGATGTTTTGGAGATTGTCAACGCCTCTGGTTTATTATGGTCATGCATGTTTTGGAGATTGTCAACGCCTCAGGTTTATTATGGTCATGTACGATGTTCTGGAGATTGTCAACGCCTCTGCACGGTGTTTCCGTATTTACTTGCACTGAAAACCCGGATTGATACCATCTCTGGCTCAGGAATGGCTCACTGTATGTAGTGACCTGGTACAAACTCTGGCTCAGGAATGGCTCACTGTATGTAGTGACCTGGTAAAATTTCTGGCTCACTGTATGTAATGACCTGGGTAAAATCTCTGGCTCAGGAATGGCTCACTGTATGTAGTGACCGGGTACAGACTCTGGCTCAGGAATGGCTCACTGTATGTAATGACCTGGGTAAAATCTCTGGCTCAGGAATGGCTCACTGTATGTAGTGACCGGGTAGAGACTCTGGCTCAGGAATGGCTCACTGTATGTAGTGATCGGGTACAGACTCTGGGTCAGGAATGGCTCACTGTATGTAGTGACCGGGTACAGACTCTGGCTCAGGAATGGCTCACTTTATGTAGTGACCGGGTACAGACTCTGGCTCAGGAATAGCTCACTGTATGCAGTGACCGGGTACAGACTCTGGCTCAGGAATGGCTCACTGTATGCAGTGACCGGTACAGACTCTGGCTCAGGAATGGCTCACTGTATGCAGTGACCGGTACAGACTCTGGCTCAGGAATGGCTCACTGTATGCAGTGACCGGTACAGACTCTGGCTCAGGAATGGCTCACTGTATGCAGTGACCGGTACAGACTCTGGCTCAGGAATGGCTCACTGTATGCAGTGACCGGTACAGACTCTGGCTCAGGAATGGCTCACTGTATGCAGTGACCGGTACAGACTCTGGCTCAGGAATAGCTCACTGTATGCAGTGACCGGTACAGACTCTGGCTCAGGAATGGCTCACTGTATGCAGTGACCGGTACAGACTCTGGCTCAGGAATGGCTCACTGTATGTAGTGACCGGTACAGACTCTGGCTCAGGAATGGCTCACTGTATGTAGTGACCGGGTAGAGACTCTGGCTCAGGAATGGCTCACTGTATGTAGTGATCGGGTACAGACTCTGGGTCAGGAATGGCTCACTGTATGTAGTGACCGTGTACAGACTCTGGCTCAGGAATGGCTCACTGTATGCAGTGACCGGTACAGACTCTGGCTCAGGAATGGCTCACTGTATAATCCAACATGCCCATAGATCACCCTCTATAGGTCTGGGCATCCTGTTGTTTATACAACTTCTATTTTCCTACAAGGCATGTCTGGCAGTTTCACACACATACATATATATACTATATACACACACATCCGTTCCTACATGGATTTTTAGCAAGTGCATGTTGTGAGTACCCAACTGCCCTCAGTTTGCCCTCAGTTCGCCCGCATGTCATCGCCCTATCTGGGATATCATCTCTCTTCTTGTGTTAGTGAATACAAATCACAAGGTCCTACAGCTCTTGGTCCGGATATCATCTCTGTCCTTACGTTATTGAATAATAATAATGAAGAAGTTATGCAGCTCTTGGTCCGGATATCATCTCTGTCCTTACGTTATTGAATAATAATAATGAAGAAGTTATGCAGCTCTTGGTCCGGATATCATCACTCTTCTTATGTTAGTGAATAATACAATACAAATGACGAAGTTGTACAGCTAATGGCCCGGGTATTGCAATCTTTGACAACGGTTTAAGTTAAGGAACAGGAGCTGAGCTCGCTCTCCTTTCATAGTTATTATGAATTTGTTTTATTTCCCTACCGAGCTGTGTACACGACTACCTCTTACAAAGCTTGTGCTAATCT
The DNA here is from genome assembly GCA_944989445.1 of Ampullaceana balthica. Lineage (NCBI taxonomy): Eukaryota > Metazoa > Mollusca > Gastropoda > Lymnaeidae > Ampullaceana > Ampullaceana balthica. The sequence goes on from CALYLW010000158.1 coordinate 2,124,839, forward strand.
AGAATACTGTTGCGTACCTAACTTCCACTTTCCAAGGGACTGTTCTGGTGTTTGCATTTTAGTTGCCCTATTGTCTATTGCTCACAGAATAGTTTCCCTATTGCCTACAGACTGACCATTGCTCACAGTTTAGTTTCCCTATTGCCTACAGACTGACCATTTCTCACAGATTAGTTGACATATTGCCTACAGACTGACCATTGCTCACAGATTAGTTAACCTATTGCCTACAGACTGACCATTGCTCACAGATTAGTTGACCTATTGCCTACAGACTGACCATTGCTCACAGTTTAGTTGCCCTATTGCCTACAGACTGACCATTGCTCACAGTTTAGTTGCCCTATTGCCTACAGACTGACCATTGCTCACAGTTTAGTTGTCCTATTGCCTACAGACTGACCATTGCTCACAGTTTAGTTGCCCTATTGCCTACAGACTGACCATTGCTCACAGTTTAGTTTCTCTATTGCCTACAGACTGACCATTGCTCACAGATTAGTTGCCCTATTGCCTACAGACTGACCATTGTTTTTACCTGTGTTATCAAGCTTGTCAACCTATCAGCCATTCATGTACTATTGAGACTTGAGGGGGGGGGGCGAGTACACGATGAACATCATCTCTGATGTGATGTATTGTGTGTGTGTGGGGGCGGGGGGCTTACTTTGAGCCCCGGCTGCCTTCCGCGGCCCCTGTCCCACAAAAAGTGACGGGCCGGCGTTCAAAGCCCCAGATAATGGCGACTTTTTGTGATAGAGATTGTTGAAATGACTTATTGTTATAGAGATTGTTGAAGTGACTTATTGTGATAGAGATGGTTGAAGTGACTTATTGTGATAGAGATGGTTGAAGTGACTTATTGTTATAGAGATGGTTGAAGTGACTTATTGTGAAAGAGATTGTTGAAATGACTTGACTTTTTGTGATAGAGATTGTTGAAATGACTTATTGTGATAGAGATTGTTGAAATGACTTATTGTGATAGAGATTGTTGAAGTGACTTATTGTGATAGAGATGGTTGAAATGACTTATTGTGATAGAGATTGTTGAAATGACTTATTGTGATAGAGATTGTTGAAATGACTTATTGTGATAGAGATTGTTGAAATGACTTATTGTGATAGAGATTGTTGAAATGACTTATTGTGATAGAGATTGTTGAAATGACTTATTGTGATAGAGATTGTTGAAATGACTTGACTTATTTGTGATAGAGATTGTTGAAATGACTTATTGTGATAGAGATTGTTGAAATGACTTATTGTGATAGAGATTGTTGAAATGACTTATTGTGATAGAGATTGTTGAAATGACTTATTGTGATAGAGATTGTTGAAATGACTTGACTTATTGTGATAGAGATTGTTGAAATGACTGACTTATTGTGATAGAGATTGTTGAAATGACTTATTGTGATAGAGATTGTTGAAATGACTTGACTTATTGTGATAGAGATTGTTGAAATGACTGACTTATTGTGATAGAGATTGTTGAAATGACTTATTGTGATAGAGATTGTTGAAATGACTTATTGTGATAGAGATTGTTGAAATGACTTGACTTATTGTGATAGAGATTGTTGAAATGACTTATTGTGATAGAGATTGTTGAAATGACTTATTGTGATGGAGATTGTTGAAATGACTTATTGTGATAGAGATTGTTGAAATGAGACTTATTGTGATAGAGATTGTTGAAATGACTTATTGTGATAGAGATTGTTGAAATGACTTATTGTGGTAGAGATTGTTGAAATGACTTATTGTGATGGAGATTGTTGAAATGCCTGGAGCATTGCTCAAAACCTGTGTTGGGTACAGCAACAGGCGGAAAGGAAAGTTGGGGGGGGGGTGTGGGGAGAAAGAGTCGTGCACCTTATGACGTCAGTGCATCTTCAGTCGATTAACCGTTCCCTTACCTTGGCGGTGTCTTGGTATTATTACAACACTCTTGTCAACGCTATATTTAGCCTCAAATATGTGAAACGAATGAGGAACTCGTGGATTCAAGTTCTGGTGCTTTTATTACTTTCTACACTACCCCCTAACCCCCCCCCGAACACCTACACCCACCCCTGCACCCCCACAAAAACAAGAAAAGAAAAAATAATAAATATACTGTTAAAAAACAACTTTATTTAAAAATCCCTTTATTTCATATCCGTTGTCTGTTAAGAGCATTTTAGATGGGCTTTGCTGCAACTCTAACTAGATCAACATTCGACTAATGGGCTGGGTGTCTTATGTTTTATGGGCTTTGCTCCAACTCTAACTAAACCAACATTCGACTAGTGGGCTGGGTGTCTTATGTACTTACCGTATATACTCGAGTATAAGTCGTGATTTGTTTTCAAAATTTCGAGGCCAAAATCAGGGGATCGACTTATATTCGCGTAACTCATTTTTTAAATTTCAATAACACGATAAATGTCATATTTTCTCTACAAATAGGTTTCCGTAGTTGGTCTGAACATTTCAAGGCAAACACCTACCTTTGGGTCACAGTGTTGATCTATAGTGGAATTATAATTAATACAAGTGGCGCTACCTATGTCTACCATTACTTTATTACATTAAATTGTTACTTTATGCAATACAGTGACACATTTAAATCTATTTCAGTCTCAAATATTATAATGTAACAGATATTTCTAGAATGGAAAAAAAGATTAACTCCTACAACTTTTTAGATTAGAAATAATTCTGAAAAAGTATCCGCTATTTAGTAGAAATCGGTATTAGCCGGAAAGGAGGATAACTGTTAATATTCAAATCAAAAGTGCAAAAAAATGTCTGTTTTTTTCATGACAGTAAGTTAATATCGTTAATTTATATAGGATATATTAAAATGTTACTATTTTTTTGATTATATATTACCACGAAACTATAGTGTCGGTGGCGAATGCATTTACATACACGCGGCTGACGGGCCTTGAGGTTACCGTAGCGATCATCGAAGAAATATTAAAATTCCACTTTTCAAGTCTTAAACTTAAATTGGGGGGTCGTCTTATACTCGAGTTTATACGGTAATCAACTTTAAGTCTAGAGTCTGGTGGCTCTATATATCTGTGGTATGCTTATAAATATAGGCCACTGTCCCCTAGAGTCTGGTGGCTACATATATCTGTGGTATGCTTATAAATAAAGGCCACTGTCCCTAGAGTCTGGTGGCTCTATATATCTGTGGTATGCTTATAAATATAGGCCACTGTCCCTAGAGTCTGGTGGCTCTATATATCTGTGATATGCTTATAAATATAGGTCACTGTCCCTCCCCAGCTACCAAAGTAAATACGCCGCAGTGTCCAGCGCTCTTATGGTATACAGAGAGAGGACTAAGACAAGCAATTTACACACATTTGTATTTATAATTTAAGACCCCCCCCCACTTCATCTTGTTCTTATTAGTTTAAATCCATCACACGGTCCGATTGACGGTCCTCTATTGATAATTTCAATCAGACTTTATTTAAAACACAGACCATATTCATAAATGGGAAATATCTATTATTGGTTTTAGAAGATCCTTGTTTCTTTTGTCTATGAATTAATCAAAATCTCTACCCCATGTGTATATTAAATACATGCTTGAATCGAGGAATCCATTGGCGAAATTTGACGCTGAACACTAAATGTGTAAGTAAATAGAACCGCTGGTCTGCCAACAGCATGTCCCCATAGTTGTAAGTAAATAGAACCGCTGGTCTGCCAACATCATGTCCCCATAGTTGTAAGTTAATAGAACCGCTGGTCTGCCAACAGCATGTCCCCATAGTTGTAAGTTAATAGAACCGCTGGTCTGCCAACAGCATGTCCCCATAGTTGTAAGTAAATAGAACTGCTGGTCTGCCAACAGCATGCCCCCATAGTTGTAAGTTAATAGAACCGCTGATCTCCCGTTAAGACGCACGCACTCTTAGAGTGATGTTAAGCCATTCTCAACCACACCCAAACATTCCTCAGTTGACCTTCTCTCATCCACTCACCCCTTGCGTCTTTCTGAGGCTCATCTCTCTGTATAAGGCTTGTTATAAGATGGTAGGCTCATCTCTCTGTATAAGGCTTGTTATAAGATGGTAGGCCCATCTCTCTGTATAAGGCTTGTTATAAGATGGTAGGCTCATCTCTCTGTATAAGGCTTGTTATAAGATGGTAGGCTCATCTCTCTGTATAAGGCTTGTTATAAGATGGTAGGCCCATCTCTCTGTGTTATAGGATGGTTGGCCCATCTCGTTGTGTTGTAAGATGGTACGCCCATCTCTTTGTGTTATAAGATGGTAGACCCATCTCTCTGTGTTATAAGATGGTAGACCAGCTGTCTGACTTGACCCATCTCTCTGTGTTATAAGATGGTAGACCAGCTGTCTGACTTGACCCATCTCTCTGTGTTATAAGATGGTAGACCAGCTGTCTGACTTGACCCATCTCTCAGTGTTATAAGATGGTAGACCAGCTGTCTGACTTGACCCATCTCTCTGTGTTATAAGATGGTAGACCAGCTGTCTGACTTGACCCATCTCTCTGTGTTATAAGATGGTAGACCCGCTGTCTGACTTGACCCATCTCTCTGTATAAGGCTTGTTGTAAGATGGTAGGCCAGCTGTCTGACTTGACCCATCTTTCTGTATAAGGCTTGTTGTAAGATGGTAGAGCAGCTGTCTGACTTGACCCATCTCTCTGTATAAGGCTTGTTGTAAGATGGTAGGCCAGCTGTCTGACTTGACCCATCTCTGTGTATAAGGCTTGTTGACAGGATAATATCCACCATCACCAACATTCTACTGACAAGATAATATCCACCATTAACAACATTCTACAGGCAGGATAATTTCCACCATCACCAACATTCTACTGACAAGATAATATCCAGGATCACCAACATTCTACAGACAGGATAATATCCATCACCAACATTCTACAGACAGGATAATATCCACCATCACCAACATTCTACTTACAAGATAATATCCACCATCACCAACATTCTACAGACAGGTTAATATCCATCACCAACATTCTACAGACAGGATAATATCCACCATCACCAACATTCTACAGGCAGGATAATTTCCACCATCACCAACATTCTACAGACAGGATAATATCCACCATCACCAACATTCTACAGACAGGATAATATTCACCATCACCAACATTCTACAGACAGGATAATTTCCACCATCACCAACATTCTACAGACAGGATAATTTCCACCATCACCAACATTCTACAGACAGGATAATTTTCACCATCACCGACATTCTACAGGCAGGATAATTTCCACCATCACCAACATTCTACAGACAGGATAATTTCCACCATCTCCAACATTCTACAGACAGGATAATTTCCACCATCACCAACATTCTACAGGCAGGATAATTTCCACCATCACCAACATTCTACAGACAGGATAATTTCCACCATCACCAACATTCTACAGACAGGATAATATCCACCATCACCAACATTCTACACACAGGATAATATCCACCATCACCAACATTCTACAGACAGGATTTACCCACCCTTGGCTGGAGTATAAACAATGGCATTGTGCACTCAGAATAGAAGAACGTCGTCATTTTAACCTTGTTTGTGGGGCAGTAGATGGGTTGAGGGTGGTAAGGCAGGGAGGGCGTTGGAAGACAGGGAGGGATTAGGGAGGTAGGGAGGGAGTAGGGGAGAGCTGTTGGGAGAGTCTATGTTCTTGTATCTCTGAGAGCGCTGGGTGTAGATTGGTGTAGATGGTGTACGAGACTGTGTGGTTGAGTTATACAACAGACTGACCTGATAGAGTCTATGTTCTTGTATCTCTGAGAGCGCTGGGTGTAGATTGGTGTAGAACTGTGTGGACAACATCCTACAAAAGGCTGAGCTGACGTTTAAGTCTATGGCGATATCTCTGGTTTTGTTATGTCTGCATGTGGGGAATGCATGTGCTCACCTCATCAGTGGGGAATGTATATGCTCACCTCATCAGTGGGGAGTATATGTGCTCACCTCATCAGTGGGGAATGTATGTGCTCACCTCATCAGTGGGGAATGTATATGCTCACCTCATCAGTGGGGAGTATATGTGCTCACCACATCAGTGGGGAATGTATGTGCTCACCTCATCAGTGGGGAATGTATGTGCTCACCTCATCAGTGGGGAATGTATATGCTCACCTCATCAGTGGGGAGTGTATGTGCTCACTTCATCAGTGGGGAGTGTATGTTCTCACCTCATCAGTGGGGAGTGTATGTGCTCACCTCATCAGTGGGGAGTGTATGTGCTCACCTCATCAGTGGGGAGTGTATGTGCTCACCTCATCAGTGGGGAGTGTATGTGCTCACCTCATCAGTGGGGAGTGTATGTGCTCACCTCATCAGTGGGGAGTGTATGTGCTCACCTCATCAGTGGGGAGTGTATGTGCTCACCTCATCAGTGGGGAGTGTATGTGCTCACCTCATCAGTGGGGAGTGTATGTGCTCACCTCATCAGTGGGGAGTGTATGTGCTCACCTCATCAGTGGGGAGTGTATGTGCTCACCTCATCAGTGGGGAGTGTATGTGCTCACCTCATCAGTGGGGAGTGTATGTGCTCACCTCATCAGTGGGGAGTGTATGTGCTCACCTCATCAGTGGGGAGTGTATGTGCTCACCTCATCAATGAGGAGTATATGTGCTCACCTCATCAGTGGGAAGTGTATGTGCTGACTTCATCAATGACGTCACCGGGGATTGTCTTAGGAATGTGTTTATCAATCCGTTTTGAGAACGGCTTTGTACAAAATCTGTTTACTTATACCATGACTGCTCATATTTCCATGTGCATGCGCAGTGACCTGAAAGTTGACAGCGTTAAAAAGATCATTATTATCTATCTATATATATAATTCTCTTCGTGGTCGGACCCTGCGAGACACCAAGCTGCAAGTATGTTCAACAGATACTAATTTTAGAAAGCAGCGCACCAAATTACTGCACCAATGCATCAAAAGGTGTGCAAATTAAATATGCACTGTAAAAAAAATTACAGGATGTCATTGTTTTCGCTGATATTTTAATTTTGTAAAAAGGGAACAATGTAAAAAGTTATAAAATACTTTGTGTACATTTCAGAAAGTTTAATATTTCGTATTGATCAAACAAGGACAAGTTAGTTGGGATTTTGAAAAAGGTGGGCGCCCTAAAAAAGTGCATTTTTAAAAAAAAATAGATTTCAGCTGAACACTTCCGTCATTTTTTACGGGTGATACGCCGCGGGTCTCTCCAGAGTTCATTCTTTTCATTCACTCACAGTCGTTTGCCCAAACCCACCCCATTTTGACAACTGTGTCTTTCAGGAAGTCTTCACCCGTCACTAAATCATTAGCGGCGTATGCTACGCCGCGGGGCAGCTAGTTTGTATTATTATTATTCATTATTGTTGTGCATCTAATGTGACAATGATAAGATAACCTGTTCAGAGAGATACGAAATGAATTCATACTCAGTTAAATACTTGTGCTTTTAAGACTTTTAAAAATCGTATCTTCTCCGACCAATTGTTTGTGTAGCGAACTGTGACGATGTCCATGTATTTGAGCTTATTCTTGGATTCTATTTTAGACGGTTGCGACGTTTTGTTAGCGTCAAGACGACAGGTCTTATCACGGCAAAAACGTAGACAGAGATCCAATCCACAACAACATGTAAGATAAACATCCAAAACAACATGTAAGACAAACATTCACTCCACAACAACGTGTAAGACAAACATCCAATCCACAAGAACATGTAAGACAAACATCCAAAACAACATTTAAGACAAACATCCAAAACAACATGTAAGACAAACATCCAAAACAACATGTAAGACAAACATCCAAAACAACATGTAAGACAAACATCCAATCCACAAAAACATGTAAGTTGAACTGTATTGAAGTGATCAAAATGTGCGTGAAACAAGGTGCTTGGGTCAGAGATAGTACAACACCGGGCAGACCACAAAAACCTGGCAGAACAATCCTTGTAAACACTGTGACTTTGTTTATTTATTTTCTGGCCTGCTTGTTGTATTGGAAGTAAGAGAAGAGCTCGACTTTCTACTTTCTACCTAGGGTTTTGGTAAAGGTAAAGGGAACCCACCCGCTCGATCGAGGGAAGTGGCAAGGCGTAGGAGCTGAGAGCGGCTCTCGCCTTGTCAGGACCGCAAGGGTTCGTTCGGACTGTAAAGAAATCAGCATGGCCTTTCAGCTTGGTTCATTGCTGAAATCAGATATACATGTAATAATGTCCAGGTTTTGATTTACGATTCGCCTGTGAATGCTAGGAAGCTTTAATTTTCTTTTAGCAGTGGCAGAATTGTTTTTTTTATTTTTTATAATTTCCTTTCACTTTTAACGATTGCAGTCTATTCCAGCACCCACTGTAGGGATGACGTCATTTTTAGGGCAGGTGTTGGGTCGACGATTGAACAAAGACACAAAACTTGAGAATCACGATCTAAACTCGTATTGAGCTCAAAGTGTTTTGATTGAACTGGAACGAGAACCACTGGAGTTAGTCAACCCCATAAGAATCTGTCACTCTAAATAGATTATTGTTGATGTCTACTGTTAAAGAAATGGCAGGGTGTTTTATACATTATGCAAGAGGCTGCTTACTGTTACAGAAAAGGCCTTTAGTGGCAGATGGAACCAGCTTACAATAGTTTTCAGTTTCCAACTCATGTTACATGGTTTTAGAATCACTGCCCCAAGACGAGAAAAGCATTGAAATTTGAGGACTGATTTCTCATCACTTGTCAGAATTGATGGATTCCCTTACACTTACACACACACAAACTTAGCTGGAGTTATAGGGGGGGATTAGATGTGGATATCTGTCGGGTACACGTGGACGCCCGGGTCGTTTGGGGTCAAGGACAGGGGTCATTGGGGTCAAGTACTAGAGACGTTGGGTCAAGGATATGGGGTTGTGCCGGGTTCTGGTACATGGGGTCGTTTGCGGTGAAGTACGTAGCCTATGTTGAGTCTTGATGGGGTGCTACAATTGTTGTCTGCTGGTTTGCTACCTGGGGTAGCTACGGGTCATGTATATGAACTGTAAGATGTGCAGACTGTGGCACTGATGAGAGAGCTTCTAAGTAATGTATGTGCTCGGGTTAGATCTGGAAGTATGGCAGTGGACGGAGTTCATGGGACAGGCTTTGGTCGCAATTCTGTAATGTTAATGTTATTTTATTGTAGGGTTTTCAAGCTTTTAAAGTCTTCTATTTATAACTATTGCTAATTTCAGCAATGTTCTCAGAGTTATCACTTGTTCAAATTCAGCATATCTTAACACAAGTTTGCTGAATTGATTTTACTTACACCCGTAAGTGTGACCGCAAGTCTTAACATTTCGTTTATTAGTATGACCGGAAGTCGTCACATTTAATTTATACTTACTCCCGTTAGTATGACTGGAAGTCGTCACACCTCATGTATTCTTACTTCAGTTAGTATGACCGGAAGTCGTCACATTTAATTTATACTTACTCCCGTTAGTATGACCGGAAGTCGTCACATTTAATTTATACTTACTCCCGTTAGTATGACCGGAAGTCGTCACATTTAATTTATAGTTACTCCCGTTAGTATGACAGGTAGTCGTCAAATTTAATTTATACTTACGTTAGTATGATCGAAGGTCGTCACATTTAATTTATACTTACTCCCGTTACTATGACCGGAAGTTGACACATCTCAAGTATACTTACTTCCGTATGACAGAAATCTCATTCCCCAAATTGTTTTCCCGCTGGCGCCAATTGGTCTAGAACACTTCTATAGTTGACGCCCATTAAAAAGTCTGGCTGGCTAACAGAAACATTCTAATAATCGGTTGAATTTACCATGGATGCTGTTTCAAATGGTGAAAGTAACAACTAGCCCCTCCCCCCCACCCCAATCTCACCCTTGGACCACTCTGATTGGTGTGACCCTTGGACCACTCTGATTGGTGTGACCCTTTGACCATCCTGATTGGTGTGACCCTTTGACCACTGTGATTGGTGTGACCCTTTGACCACTCTGATTGGTGTGACCCTTTGACCATCCTGATTGGTGTGACCCTTTGACCACTCTGATTGGTGTGACCCTTTGACCACTCTGATTGGTGTGACCCTTTACCATCCTTATTGGTGTGACCCTTTGACCATCCTGATTGGTGTGACCCTTTGACCACTCTGATTGGTGTGACCCTTTACCATCCTTATTGGTGTGACCCTTTACCATCCTGATTGGTGTGACCCTTTACCATCCTTATTGGTGTGACCCTTTACCATCCTTATTGGAGTGACCCTTTGACCATCCTGATTGGTGTGACCCTTTGACCACTCTGATTGGTGTGACCCTTTACCATCCTTATTGGTGTGACCCTTTACCATCCTGATTGGTGTGACCCTTTACCATCCTTATTGGTGTGACCCTTTGACCATCCTGATTGGTGTGTCCCTTTGACCATCCTGATTGGTGTGTCCCTTTGACCATCCTGATTGGTGTGACCCTTTGACCATCCTGATTGGTGTGTCCCTTTGACCATCCTGATTGGTGTGTCCCTTTGACCATCCTGATTGGTGTGACCCTTTGACCATCCTGATTGGTGTGACCCTTTGACCATCCTGATTGGTGTGACCCTTTGACCATCCTGATTGGTGTGACCCTTTGACCATCCTGATTGGTGTGACCCTTTGACCATCCTGATTGGTGTGACCCTTTGACCATCCTGATTGGTGTGACCCTTTGACCATCCTGATTGGTGTGACCCTTTGACCATCCTGATTGGTGTGACCCTTTGACCTTCCTGATTGGTGTGACCCTTTGACCACCCTGATTTGTGTGACCCTTTGACCATCCTGATTGGTGTGACCTCGAGGACAGAATTGACTGCGGGGGGAACTCCCGAGGAACGTAACGGTTTGAGGTAAACACTTGGGCGTGGTCGTGTTATTGGCAGCTGGTGAAAGAAGATGATTTCACAGGTGAGAACCTGGGGCAGGGGCTGGTGAGGGTGATACCTAGAGCAAGGAGAAGGTGGGATGGGCGGAAAGTGCAGTTTAAGAACAAAATGTGTGTGCATTGATCTGTTAGTTACAGGTTAAGAACAAAATGTGTGTGTACATTGATCTGTTAGTTACAGGTTAAGAACAAAATGTGTGTGTGCATTGATCTGTTAGTTACAGGTCGGATAAAATAATTGGGTTTTGGAGAAATAAGTTTTTTTAGCTTTACTTGAATAAAATATTCATTACGAAGTAACATTGTATTTCACCATGCGTAATTTCATATGAGATTCTCGACTTCTGATGAAACGAGTACAAAGTAACTGAGGAGACGAGTACAATATAACTTATGAAAACTACAATTTAACGTAAGAAACGAGTAAAATATAACGTATGAAAAGAGTACAATGTAAGGTATCCAAAGAGTACAATTTAACGTATGAAAAGAGTACAATTTAACGTATGAAAAGAGTACAATGTAAGGTATGAAAAGAGTACAATATAACGTATGAAAAGAGTACAATGTAAGGTATGAAAAGAGTACAATGTAACGTATCAAAAGAGTACCTTTTAACATATGAAAAGAGTACAATATAACGTATGAAAAGAGTACAATGTAAGGTATGAAAAGAGTACAATGTAACGTATCAAAAGAGTACCTTTTAACATATGAAAAGAGTACAATGTAAGGTATGAAAAGAGTACAATATAACGTATGAAAAGAGTACAATGTAACTTATGAAAAGAGTACAATATAACGTATGAAAAGAGTACAATATAACGTATGAAAAGAGTACAATGTAAGGTATGAAAAGAGTACAATATAACGTATGAAAAGAGTACAATGTAAGGTATGAAAAGAGTACAATGTAACGTATCAAAAGAGTACCTTTTAACATATGAAAAGAGTACAATATAACGTATGAAAAGAGTACAATGTAAGGTATGAAAAGAGTACAATATAACGTATGAAAAGAGTACAATGTAAGGTATGAAAAGAGTACAATGTAAGGTATGAAAAGAGTACCTTTTAACATATGAAAAGAGTACAATGTAAGGTATGAAAAGAGTACAATATAACGTATGAAAAGAGTACAATATAACGTATGAAAAGAGTACAATGTAAGGTATGAAAAGAGTACAATATAACGTATGAAAAGAGTACAATGTAAGGTATGAAAAGAGTACAATGTAACGTATGAAAAGAGTACAATGTAAGGTATGAAAAGAGTACAATATAACGTATGAAAAGAGTACAATGTAAGGTATGAAAAGAGTACAATATAACGTATGAAAAGAGTACAATGTAAGGTATGAAAAGAGTACAATATAACGTATGAAAAGAGTACAATGTAAGGTATGAAAAGAGTACAATATAACGTATGAAAAGAGTACAATATAACGTATGAAAAGAGTACAATATAACGTATGAAAAGAGTACAATGTAACTTATGAAAAGAGAACAAAGTATCTTTTATTAAACCCATGGTATACACTTCAAAGATGACTCACTTTATATATGTTTAACAACAGGGAGATGGGGACATTCAAATAGCAAATTTCAACTTGACTCGAACTAGTATTTTAGAACAATATGTGCTTCCACAGTCCATATAGCTACCCCTAGAATTAGAATCCCTCATCAAAAAACCAATTGTATATTATATGTAGATATATATATAACAAGGACGCATGACGTTACTTGACCCCACCCCCACCACATTAGTAAATAAACAAATACATAGTTTCTGTAAACATTGATGGTATCTTTACTATACACTACATGTATTAGAGAGTCATCTTTGGAAAGCTATTATCTGACCGACCTACTTTGTGCGAACTTTAGTAGTGCCTGGGGCGTGGCCCTCTTCTATGGTATCACCAGCAGACCGACTTTATGTTACTGTATGTTACTGTATGTTTCGATAGAAGAGAGAATTGGTGACGGTCGACATGGACAGGCTTTTAACGTGGACAGAAAGTCGGTCAGCACGAGTTGGGTTGTTTTTGTAGTCGTCAAACAAACAAACAAAATAGTTTGTAAATCTGGGAAATGTTGATGTGACGCTCTGGGAATAATATATACATTTTTTCTAAGTTTAAGCAATGAATTTTGAAGAAAGAATTTTCAAAGGATGGTAATAAAAAAAGAATTCTGAAGAGAGATGAAAAGTGAACTACACTCGTCTTAATTATAATTATTTATTGAAAGGAAGCAAATGTAATACTTTTAATAACAAAATAATTTGGACGGTGCAATTATAAAAGTACGAAATAAAATTAATGAAATAAATCTATACAATCTTAATCATGGAACAAATGAATCCATTTATTTGGTCAACAAATTTCAAAGCTGTTTTTTTAAAATTGTTACTTTTCTTTTTAATTTTAATTTAACGACCCTAAAATTGGGACTACTATTGTCACTTCTATTGTCACTACTATTTTGGTGCTGAAACAATATAATTGATTTCTGTTTTTGTGTTGATGGTTATAGCGAGGGAAATCTTTGCATCTCTTTGGCCGGCTATAATTTGAAGTTTGTCTGCTAAACCCACACCGGATCTCAAAACTTTCCCATGACACTTTTTGGGGTCATTTACCCCATTTCGGTGACCACTGGTCTAATAACTCTTCACATGCCTTTCGGAACTTTATGACCTCTGGTAATGAGTGTGTGCGTGAAGGGGTGGAGGGTGCCCGCGGACTAATTGCGTAACAGGTCTACGACTGATGACCTGACGCCAAAGTGTGGTTGTCTTGAGCCATCAAAGGTGTCCAAATGAACGTGTTATATACCAAACCTGTGGCCCGGCAATATTACAGCACTTGGTCTGTCATTGTATAATTTCTCCAATCTTTCCAGAATTGTTATTTGGGGTGAGGGGCAGTCGGCAATATCACTTGATTTGTTATTATTGCGGCTGGATAGCGAAGTCAGTAGTGCGCTCACATCACAAAGCTGAGGGGCGTGGGATCGATCCACAATATAAATGATACGCTAAGAAAGTCCTCCGCTGACCCCTGGAAGGGAATTGGGGCACCCACCAGGTATAAACAAGCCCCGAGTAAGCTCGAATGGAAACATTAGGGATCCCCTACGACCATCGGTCATGGGACTTACTTTACTTTTACTTTTGTTATTATTGTATACTTTATCCAATCTGTCCAGACTTGTTATTTTGGGGGAAGTAGGCAATATCACTTGGTTTGTTATTTGGGGGGGGGGTTCATCCCTTTGTTTCTAGCCCTGGGGCTGTGCATGGAATGTTCTGGACGACACTCGTCGAGTTAACGTGAACCAGAGACCACTTGACCCCCTGGACTGTGAAACACTTGCCCCCCCCTGGACTGTGAAACACTTGCCCCCCTGGACTGTGAAACACTTGCCCCCCTGGACTGTGAAACACTTGACCCCCTGGACTGTGAAACACTTGCCCCCCTGGACTGTGAAACACTTGCCCCCCTGGACTGTGAAACACTTGCCCCCCTGGACTGTGAAACACTTGACCCCCTGGACTGTGAAACACTTGCCCCCCTGGACTGTGAAACACTTGACCCCCTGGACTGTGAAACACTTGACCCCCTGGACTGTGAAACACTTGCCCCCCTGGACTGTGAAACACTTGCCCCCCTGGACTGTGAAACACTTGCTCAACGGTTTATCTCTGGAGCAGCTACTTGATCTAATACTTCTATCTTTTACCACAGCATTCGGGAGTCAATGGGGAGGAACACTGCTGACTCCCAGTTTACTGTCTCCCTGTTTGCTGACTCACTGTTTGCTGTCTCCCTGTTTGCTGTCTCCCTGCTTGCTGTCTCCCTGTTTGCCGTCTCCCTGTTTGCCGTCTCCCTGTTTGCTGTCTCCCTGTTTGTCGTCTCCCTGTTTGCTGTCTCCCAGTTTGCTGTCTCCCAGTTTGTGGTCTCCCTGTTGGGTGTCTACTTATTTTTTGTTGTTTTTTTAAAATATTTTATTTGTAGGTTATTTAGTTAATTTTGAAAGGATGAGTTTAAATTAGGGCAATCTGACTTCATTGAGCACAAATATCGCTCTGACTTCATGGAGCACAAATATCGATCGGACTTCATGAAGCACAAATATCGCTATGACTTCATGAAGCACAAATATCGCTCTGACTTTATGAAGCACAAATATCGCTCTGACTTCATGGAGCACAAATATCGATCTGACTTCATGAAGCACAAATATCGCTATGACTTCATGAAGCACAAATATCGCTATGACTTCATGAAGCACAAATATCGCTATGACTTCATGAAGCACAAATATCGCTATGACTTCATGGAGCACAAATATCGCTAGGACGTCATGAAGCACAAATATCGCTATGACTTCATGAAGCACAAATATCGCTATGACTTCTTGTGTTGTTAGTTTTTACCCATTCTACTCTACTGCCAACTCCCAACCTTTGTCTTTTTACTGTACCAGCGAGTTGCACGCCATACATTATTACGTCATGTGTTAAAGAACCCCACCACTGCACACCCAGTACCAATACCAGATACTTCCATCACTTACATGCTACTAATGATGTATGTTCTACATGTATTTTTAAATTTAACGTAATCTTATCTCTGTAATCAACAGGTCAACAACAATGGTGTCATCTCATTCTTCAAAGAATTAAAAACCTACAGACCTGAGAAGTTCCCGTTAATGGACGAGACCCCCATCATTGCACCTTACTGGGCAGACGTGGACATATCCAAGTCTAATGGAACCGTCTGGTACAGGGAGACTAGGGACCCAGCTATCTTGTCAGAAGTAAGGCATTAGCTAGTGTTAGCATTAGTTGTACAGGGAGACAGTAAGGCATTAGCTAGTGTTAGCATTAGTTGTACAGGGAGACAGTAAGGCATTAGCTAGTGTTAGCATTAGTTGTACAGGGAGACAGTAAGGCATTAGCTAGTGTTAGCATTAGTTGTACAGGGAGACAGTAAGGCATTAGCTAGTGTTAGCATTAGTTGTACAGGGAGACAGTAAGGCATTAGCTAGTGTTAGCATTAGTTGTACAGGGAGACAGTAAGGCATTAGCTAGTGTTAGCATTAGTTGTACAGGGAGACAGTAAGGCATTAGCTAGTGTTAGCATTAGTTGTACAGGGAGACAGTAAGGCATTAGCTAGTGTTAGCATTAGTTGTACAGGGAGACAGTATGGCATTAGCTAGTGTTAGCATTAGTTGTACAGGGAGACAGTATGGCATTAGCTAGTGTTAGCATTAGTTGTACAGGGAGACAGTATGGCATTAGCTAGTGTTAGCATTAGTTGTACAGGGAGACAGTAAGGCATTAGCTAGTGTTAGCATTGGTTGTATATGATTCAGATTGCCAAGACAGATTAGATTTTCACAACTTGGTGTAGATTAGCTAAACCCTGTTTAGATTAGCAGGACTGTAGGTTTTCATAATTTGCTTTCAGATTGGTAGGATCATAAAATATTTTGTTAGACTCATAATCAAGGTTATAATTTCTAATATTTTGTACATTTATTTCTAATATTTTGTACATTTATTTCTAATATTTTGTACATTTATTTATAATATTTTGTAAATTTATTTCTCCTTTTAGGCAACTCTTGAAATAAAAGACTATCATTCAGCCTATAAAAACTTTAGGGCATTTTGGGTTTTCATTGCAACCTGGGAAGATGTTGGATTCTATGGTGCAGCAGACGAAGGATTAAACAAGGTCAGTTCATTGTTACAAGGTCAGTTCATTGTTACAAGGTCAGTTCATTGTTACAAGGCCAGTTCATTGTTACAAGGTCAGTTCATTGTTACAAGGTCAGTTCATTGTTACAAGGCCAGTTCATTTTTACAAGGTCAGTTCATTGTTACAAGGTCAGTTCATTGTTACAAGGTCGGTTCATTGTTACAAGGTCGGTTCATTGTTACAAGGTCGGTTCATTGTTACATGGTCGGTTCATTGTTACAAGGTCGGTTCATTTTTACAAGGTCGGTTCATTTTTACAAGGTCGGTTCATTGTTACAAGGTCGGTTCATTGTTACAAGGTCGGTTCATTGTTACAAGGTCGGTTCATTGTTACAAGGTCGGTTCATTTTTACAAGGTCGGTTCATTTTTACAAGGTCGGTTCATTTTTACAAGGTCGGTTCATTGTTACAAGGTCGGTTCATTGTTACAAGGTCTGTTCATTGTTACATGGTCGGTTTCATTGTTACAAGGTCAGTTCATTGTTACAATGTCGGTTCATTGTTACAAGATCGGTTCATTGTTACAAGGTTGGATTATTGTTAAAGGTCAGTTCATTGTTACAGGTTAGTTCATTGTTACAAGGTTAGTTCATTGTTACAAGTCTAGTTCATTGTTACAAGGCTAGTTCATTGTTACAGGTTAGTTCATTGTTACAAGGTTAGTTCATTGTTACAGGTTAGTTCATTGTTAGTTGCCAACAGATCTGTGGACGCAATTATCTTCTGTATAGAAGGAGCGTCTGTATAGATAAGATAAGATACAAGGATAGTTCATTGTTACAAGGCTAGTTCATTGTTACAGGTTAGTTCATTGTTACAGGTTAGTTCATTGTTACAGGTTAGTTCATTGTTACAGGTTAGTTCATTGTTACAAGGTTAGTTCATTGTTACAAGGTCGGTTTCATTGTTACAAGGTCGGTTCATTGTTACAATGTCGGTTCATTGTTACAAGGTCGGTTCATTGTTACAAGGTCGGATTATTGTTAAAGGTCAGTTCATTGTTACAGGTTAGTTCATTGTTACAGGTTAGTTCATTGTTACAGGTTAGTTCATTGTTACAAGGTTAGTTCATTGTTACAAGGTCGGTTTCATTGTTACAAGGTCGGTTCATTGTTACAATGTCGGTTCATTGTTACAAGGTCGGTTCATTGTTACAAGGTCGGATTATTGTTAAAGGTCAGTTCATTGCAGTGGCGTAGCGAGGGGGGGGGCAGGGGGGGACACATGTCCCCGGGCGCAGCGTTAAGGGGCGCCAAAATGAGTATTAAAACTTATTATTTAATTTTAGTTTGATGTAAACTAATGTATCCCAATACGTTTGCAAGATTGAATTTTGGAGCTCCGAAAATATCTTCATTACAAAACAGTTGGCACGCATGATTTTGGCGCCCCCATGGAGCGTTAAGGGGCGCCATTCTACTCATAAATAAATGACACATCCACCATGTAGGATTGCTGATGGCGATTTAAATAAAAAACTGTGAGTTGCTGGGAGTGAGGGTAAGGGAGCAGTAAGAGACAAAGGTGATTCTTTTAATAGAACAGAGACGACACTAACAGCAACCACAATGACCAAGACAAGAAAAAGGAGTGGCTTAAAGCAGTAGTTCTCAACCTGTGGTCCGTGTATCACTCGTGGTCCGCGAAGATGTGTCTGGTGGTCCGCGAGCAAAGCATTAAATTTACGCACTGTATGATTCATCGAGAAAGACTAGCAAGTAAAAGAATTAACGCAGACTTAAAATATATTTTTGATCTGGCCTAAATAGCTTTTAAATTTTATCAAGGCTCGTCCATTAAATTCTTGTCTCTTTGATTTCATATGTTCGAATATGAATCTTGAACATTAACAGTTACTGATGTATACTGAAATTCACTGGTTATCAGACAGTTTGAATTACGTGATGACGTAAGAGAGTTTATTGTAGAAAAAAATCAAAGCTTGTTGATCATTTCAACCATAGCTTATGGGTTGTTGTTATAGCTTACTTGGCTGAAACTTTTGAAGAACTCAATAAACTTAATTCAACTCGGCAAGGAAAACAGACACATTATATTACTCTCAGAGTCAAAGTGTCTGCTTTTACGAAAAAGCTTGATCTCTTAAAAAAAAAGATGATTTCAAGGTAACTTTGAGATGTTTGATAAATTATATGAAATCACCGAGAGACCAAAAAATGTTGAAATAAATAAACAACTGTTGATAAATTTGATTTCTGGTCATATTCAATCTATGCAGGGTCAATTTTAATTCTACGTTGGTGATTTTTAACGTTCAGTGGTTTTTCGTGGGTTTCAAGTCCTAATCTCGCACACATGGTCTCATCAAATAAAATTACCAAAATCGTAATTAAACCAATTCATTGAACTGACTAGCGATACCACTTTGAATATGTTGCATCAGAAAGTGGGCTTAAAGAAATTTTGGAGTACTCCGAGCTGTCTCAGATATCTTTTAAAATACCTTTACCCTTAGCAATTTTGTGAAAGTGGATTTTTGCTGCATGCTGTGACTCTTTTTAAAAAGAAAAATCTTGCTTCCCCAACTCCACTGTGGAGGGAGTAACGTGGGGGAGGGAGGGAAGGTCTCTCCTCTCACGGGCTTGTGTCGGTATGGCAAAGCAAGTTGGATTCCTTTTATATGAAACATCAGACATCGCCTCTTTGTCCTTTCTCTATGTGATCAAACTTGATCAGTATGATCCACTGTTAGAAAAACAATTACAACATGCCCGAGAAAATCCAGGTTCAGTATCTTATTTATCACCGGAAATCCAAAATTAATGTATCCACCTACTTTCATTGACTGTAAGGAATCGGCTGTTTAGTGAAATCATAAAAAACAAGTACTACTGAATCTTACTTGACTCAACACCCGATCTAGGACACCGGGAAGAGCTTTCTCAAGTCATCAGATTTGTGGATGTGGATTTTCAAACTAAAAAAGAAACCATCAAAGAATCATTTTTAGGTTTTATCCAGATACATTCCAAAAGACGCAGCAAGCCTTGAAAGAGTTATCGTAGAGAAACTGGAATCTAATAACATACCTCTAGCAGACTATCGGTCACAATGTTATGTCAATGCTTCTGTAATGACAGGGCATATATCCGGCCTTCAACGGCGAATATGTGCCAGAAATCACAGAGCATTGTTCGTCAACTGTGGCAATCACAGCTTAAACTTAGCAGGAGTACACTCAGCTAAACAGGATCTAGTTTTTATCACGTTTTTGGAACAGTTGAAAGTATAAATGTTTGTTTTCTCTCGTTCAATAACTCGTTGGGAAGAATTAAAAAGAGTTGTGCCAGTCACAATGAAAAGGGAGTCTGAAACACGCCTGGAGTGCACGATCAGAAGCTGTTAAAGCTTATTATGAAGGACTAGATGAACTAGTAGGGACTGTTGGAGAAATTATCAGAACATGCAAATATGACGCCTGACACCAGAAGTGATGCAGAAACTTTGCTGGCAGGTATATTAAACTTTAAATTCCTAGTTTTTTTTAATTTCTGGAACATCATACTTGGGAAAATTGATCGTGTCCAGAAACGGTTGCAGAATCCTACTGGGAATTTCAAGGAAGCAGCATCTGATCTTGAATCGCTTGAGCAAGAAATTATCAACATTCGTGATAATTTGAGCCAGGTTGCGGTAGACAATGGAAAGGAAGATGCACAATTTGGGGAATCGAGGTTGACAGAAGGATTAGACGACATCGGAGGACACCTGGAGAATTAAAAAGAGATGCAGGACTTTCTGCAGAAGAAGAGATTCCACGTGATATGAACAGCGTAATTGATATACAGGAGATATCAATACAATTTTTACGTCTAAAAAATCTAAACAACAAATTTGGATTTTTATTAGACGTCAAAACTCTTCTTGCTGAGACAAAAGTCGATACACTTCGTTAAAATTGCTTAGATTTTGCTAATTTATGCGACACTGACGTCAATGGTCACGAATTGTGCACAGAAATCAGACCCTGAAAAATGCTACTCAGTACCCGGACTGAAGTTCTATCGGAAACTTCTTTGGATCTTCTTGGTTTAATAGTTTCATATGGATATGACGTATTTCCGAATCTGTGCATTTCACTTCAAATACTTCTAACAATTGCTGTTTCAACTGAAAACTGTGAGCGGTCCTTCAGCAAACTGAAGCTTATTTTATCTTATTTACGTGCTTCAATGGGACAAGATCGTCTGAGTGATCTTGCACTCCTTAGCATCGAAAGAGAAACACTTGAGAATATTATTTTGACAACGTGATTGGCAAGTTTTCGACATTCAAATCAAGGAGAATAATATTTTTGTAGACTATGTCTAATTGTATAATTAGTAGAGTATTTTTTTTCAAATAAATTATTTACAATTGTATAGAGAATTATTAGTCTATATTCTATTTCATTAAAATACCAGAAGCTTCGAAAACGAACTATATAAACCGTAAAATTTCACATTTTTCTTTCGGTCCGACAAGGGGCGCAGATTTTGTGTCATGTCCCCGGGCGCACATGACCCTAGCTACGCCACTGGTTCATTGTTACAGGTTAGTTCATTGTTACAAGGTTAGTTCATTGTTACAAGTCTAGTTCATTGTTACAAGGCTAGTTCATTGTTACAGGTTAGTTCATTGTTACAAGGCTAGTTCATTGTTACAAGGCTAGTCAACATTCAGTTCATTGTTACAGGTTAGTTCATTGTTACAAGGTTAGTTTATTGTTACAAGGTTACTTCTTTGTTACAAGGTTAGTTCATTGTTACGAGGTTTTTTCATTGTCACAAGGTTAGTCAACATTAATTTCATTGTTACAAGGCTTGTCAACATTCAGTTCATTGTTACGTTAGTCAACATTCTGTTCATTCTTACGTTAGTCAACATTCGTTCATTGTTACGTTAGTCAACATTCTGTTCATTCTTACGTTAGTCAACATTCTGTTCATTGTTACGTTAGTCAACATTCAGTTCATTGTTACGTTAGTCAAAATTCAGTTCATTGTTACGTTAGTCAACATTCAGTTCATTGTTACAAACAGAAAATTTTCAATGGAATCACAATACATTGAGCATTATCCAAAGTTATCTTTTTTAAATCCTTAATATTAACTCGTGGCTTCTGCTTGCTTGATTGCTTTTCGCAAAAACTTTGGATCGATTTTTAACCCACTTCCCCCTATCCTATCGAGCTGAAATTTTTCAGGCAGACTCGTGGCGGCAATAAAAATGATGTATCAAAATTTCACATCGATCGAATGTACTGTAATTAAATTAATGAATTTTTAGATTATCTCTAGTCTGTGGCGCGGTGCGTATTATATTTAACACGCAGTACGCATTATATTGAACTTACTTTTATAACATTTCCCTATCTGTAAATGTTTATGCTAGTCTGTCGCGCGGTGCATATTATATTGAACATAATCAATACTTTTAGTTATATCTCAAATATAAAGCATTTATAGTAAAAAAAACTTTGGTTTTTACGGATTTTTAAAATTTAAATACATATTTGAAATCACCTTCAAGGGCCTGTAACCTAAGGTATATTTAAGTTCTCTGCCTTTATCCATATTCTTGGATGTACAGCAGTTATTTATGTTAGCCATCATCGAATGATCAGGATATGCCACAGTTACCGTATTTTCACGCATATTCCCCGCGGGTTATACCAGATTTTACAAACCCCGCAGCCCCCTGCAGGGTATCACCGTGGGCGGGGTATCTGAATTTTTTTAAACTGAATAATGCATCAATGGCACTATTACTATTACTTGTAAAACACGAATATAAAATTAGATTCTGTATAACTTCTGGTATGTTCACAATCTACCTTTAATCGTTTGATATTACATATCTGATTTTATAACATGGTGAGCGATAATATATATATACAGTTCATTCAACTAGAGTGGTTCAGCGTGATATGACTTCTCAAATGTGGTGGGATAGTGCGGGGTATAAGTGTGGGCGGGTTATACTACAATATTTTTACAGGATCTAAAAATTCTGCGGGGTATATGCGTGGACGGGTTATCTGCGTGTGCCGGGAATATGCGTGAAAATACGGTAACTTTGACAATATGTGATATCATCTTAATCTTTTTCTTTGTATTGTTTCATTAGAGAAACACATTCCAAGCTGTGCTGGTGCTTGATGTGACAGGGAAGCTGTCTTTTGTCATTCTTAACTATGCAAAAATAGAGTGGACAACAGGGTCCAACAGCCAGGGAAACCAAACAACTGGCCTTGGCGGTGCTCCCGCCCAGGTACGGACGGTAGATAACAGCGTAAGACTTGGTCGTCTCCCCCTTCTAAATTTTTTAAAAAGTTATATGCTATTCCTGTGTGATTTTTTTTATTTACATTTTTTAAATTTAATATTTTATTTTAGTATTTCATTTAATCACGCAATTTTAAAATTAAATAAACACACGTGGCTGTTGAATGCTTTAGGTTGTATTTCTTGTCTTTTTTACTGTTAAAGTGCATAATCATTATTGATTTTGTCATTTTAAAAAATGGTAGAAGTTTAAAAAGATAAGTGTAGAAAAGAATAATAGCTTCACCATAAGGAAAGAAAGAAAAAATAATAATTTTTAAAGAATTATTTATTTTAAAACACTAGCCATAATTATTTTTATATTTGCACCAAAATGAATTTTAGATAAAGCCCTGTTTTTTACAACAATGCAAAAACCTAAAATATGCTAAATGAAATGGATGAACAATTTAACAGACCATGTTTAGGTATTTAAAATATCTGTTTACAAATACATACCTCTCATATACCCATAGACACAGATATTTTATTGATTATTATGAAAGAATGCCTGCAATTGTTTAAAGTAGTTATCATTTATCTATATACTCTGCTTGAGGTTGAGCTGATTTTACAGCAAATGGCATCCTTGCTCTGCATCTTAGTTGCCTTCTTGAGGATTGCACACAAAAGAAATAGTTTAGAATACTGCACATGATATTCATAAAACTGCACACCATATAACTCTCCTTCTATCAGCTGCACATAACCTTGAAAGAAATACACCCATGCATGAAGCCAATGAATTTGTGTCAAGAATTTTTCATCAGTTCAATGTTAGCCAGGTTTCCTTTTCACGCCACTGAACTCAAAATATTTGTTAAAAATTTATCACAAAGTTTTTTTTACTAGAAACATTGTGACCTTGTTAGGGGAGCAACAGTTAAGTGTGAAAATGTATTTCTGGTGTGTTTTAAAAAGTAAATTATGAATGTTAATGATTTTTCTTCATATCACACTTAGACTGCTTTATTACAATTGTATACTGTACCATTACCATTTTTGGTCTTTTATTTTCTATAGAAAGATTATCATGTAATTTTGTTCTGAGTTAAATTATAATTTCCCCCTACATTTTATGGAGACACCAGTCTTATGCATGTCTATCTACAAAAATTGTGAATGTCTTGATGTGTAAATTAAAATATATTTTTTTCCTTCTATACCCCCGCATAACTAGATAGCTATTAAGTTATAAAGAAAATGCTCGCAATTCCCGCTATTAAATTGACATATTTTGCCACCAGAATAAGGCAACATCAATAATTGAATTTGGCTTCATTAATTAATTCTTTTTTGCATTTTAAAATACATTAAGCCTTTATTATAGTCTTTGGTAATTTCAATAAAAAAATGTGTTTAAAGATTTGACAACATTGTTATGTTTAAGAATATCAATATAGTACAAAGACAGACTTGGTAGTTGGTCAACTTCTATACAATGGCTGTCCTGTGTAGTTTTAGGGCTAAATAGCAGCTAGATTATTTTTATTAGGGGCAAGTCTTTGTTTTTAAAATTTCTAATTAGTCTTTTTTTTAAAACAGAATTTCAATTATTTTCATTGCAAGTTTTTTGCTTTTTTAAAAATTTAATTTTTTTTTAATTTTTAATTTTTTAATTAACTTTTTCTTCTCTAAACTTTTTTCAATTAAAATTGCAACAAATGTAACCAGTAAAGATACGCTAATTTATGTTATTCTTTTTAAAATAAGTTTCCTTGTTTTAATGAGTGAAATTATTGGAGGGAATAACTGACATTAAAAATTAGTCTTGGCCTAATCACATTTAATTAATTAATTTTTTTAGTTTTTTGTTAAAGTTTGACTTATCTATCAAGTCTGTCAAAAGTTTAATTATTTTTTTTCAAAGTTGAATGAGATAAAAAAAATATTGATAAGAATAATAATAAAAAAATGTTGTGCATCTTTGTTCAATTTTTTTTTAATGCTAAATTTAACAATTGCTTGTTTGTTGAAAATATAAAAAGAAAATATTTTAAAATAAAAAATTTGGTAATGACTCAAAATGTATTAAATTGAGTGACATGAAATATTCAAATGTAAAGCATAGAAGCCAGTTACTTGTTAAGTTGTGGCCTCACATGCTTCATGTGGCCCATTACTTTTCTGACAGGCCGGCTTTAATGCTGGGAATAAAGTAAATGCTTATGAGATTGAAGGAGCCAGGACGCCCGCCATTATTAACCTCACACAAACGTCAAACACTGGAGTTCCCGGCAAGTGGATCTTCCGAATAGACTCTGCAGTCATCGAGACGGCTTGTTCTCAGTCTGGTCAGAAATTATGTATTTAAATGGGGGGGGGGTGGTAATCGGCAGCATTTGCCTTTTAAATTGAAAGATGTTTGTTTCTAATTGCTACGTACAAATGAAAGTTACAGGATTCCTGGGATCAATCTTGAATGAGTTGTTAATTTTTTTTTGTTAATGGAAACTAAATATTAAAGTACTTTTTAAAAAAAATCACAATAGGTTATTATTGCAAAATTCTGCATTAAAAAAATGGTCTTCATTTAGAAAATTTGCCAATAATTATAAATATTATTTTATTTCTTTCAACAGCATCAGGTAAAATCTTCTTCAAACCTAACTACAGCTCGATGTTGGGAGGGGTCTCAGTCACAATAGATGGGCCCTGTTTGAACTCTTCCTCATTGGTTCAAGGTCGTTTCGAGACAGGGGAAGACCTGTGCTGTTTTGTGGAGGAAGGCCAAGCTTCCTGCATCTTCCCCCCATTCTTTGATACTGGTCCTGTGAACGTGTTGTTGAATGTTGACGACAGGGGCTGGAACTACACTGGAACATTTGACATTAGTGAGTCACATCAGATGTTAATTAACAAACATAATTATTTGTTTGTAACTTGCTATATTACTAAACCTTGATTTGCGCATTCAGATGCATATCATTTCAGCATTTGAATGGCTATTGATTTGTTTTCAACCTATTATAAGCCATGCTCAATTTAAAGAGTTATTTTTAATTCATACTCCTTTTTGTTTTTTAAATGATTGTTCAAATAACTCTATTAACGTCCTGTATTAAACAATAACTTTCTTATATTTTATATACTGACTAAATATACAAATACGATAACAAACTGTTCAGTTGTTTTATAAATTGTAATAATTTTATCTCCAAATTTTAGATAAAAGTTAGACTCTGACTAGAACACACAAGATTCTTTTCCCATTCTGTTTAATTTTAAAATTATTATTGTTTTATAGTTAAACTATTATTGCGTTATAATTAAATTATTATTGCGTTATGGCTAAATTATTAATGTATTATGGTTAAATTATTATTTTATCATAGTTAAATTATTATTTTATCATAGTTAAATTATTATTTTATCATGGTTAAATTATTATTTTCCCTGTCAGAAAATATCATGGATGTACAGACACAAATTGTCCGCTACAACGCCAGCTCATGGGTCACTGGCCGGAGAGTGAAATTATTCTGGCTAGCACCAAGTCTGAATATCAGCAGTTACATTTTAGAAATATTGGAGTTTAGAGTAAGTCTGAAAATCAGCAGTTACATTTTAGGAATATTGGAGTTTAGAGTAAGTGAATGATACTGGATAGTCTGTAAGCTGGCAAACTTTCATATGTTCTGATAGATAGAGGTATTCTTACCATTAAATAGGGAAGCTAGAAGGTTTTTTAAAAGGGGGGGGGGATAAAACTAAATTATTTTGTGATAAGTTTATAAGAAGTATTAAAATTTAGTGCAAAACATCAAATTCATTTTCATCAGACTCATTTTCTTTAGTGTTTGTCAAAAAGTGTTATTCCTTTTGTCATCAGACTGATTTGCTTTTGTGTTTGTCCAAAAAATGCATTATTTCCTTTTATGACTATAAAAATCTCTTCTCTTTGAAGGCTCTTTCAATTTTTTAGGTGCCTCTTGAGTTCAGTTCCAAATGGTTTATCTCTTCTCTCAAGTAAAAATAACACTCAAGTATCACCTATTTGAAATTTCAATTGCAAGAAATGTTTTATTTTCACACTTTCATCTAGGAATCTGTTGTTGTTATTATTGTTTGTTTACATCTGTCATTGTTTCCAGCAACAGAACCTAAGCTCAGAGCTGTATACTGTCTACAGTGAAAGCTTTGAGTCTCGGGACGGTGGATTGTACGAGATTGAAATGCCACCAGCTACCAGCTTCTCAGGGATGAGTATTGCAGTTGTGAGAATCATGGCTCCTAATTTCTACTGCAACGGGTAAGTCAAGTCAATGTAAACAAACTTAAATACATAAGCTTTTTAGGATTTCTTTTATCTGCTTTTCACATTGAAGATTTTTTAGAACTTCCAGAGCGGAAATATTTTCCTGAAATGTTTGCTAACTTAAAATTGTGATTGTATTTTTCAGGAGTGGCGAGGCTTTCTACTCTGATGTGTTCCCTGTTCAGTTTGACAACCAAGCTGATACAGAAAAGGTCTGCAACAACTGGCTGCTCCGCCAGCCAGAGCTTCCTGTCTTGGACGTGAAAGGAATCTGTCCGTGCACTCTCCAGCAGGCAGAGAGCGACACGGCCCAGTACAGTGTGGATTCCTTCTGTAGAGAGGAGTCTGACTCACCTCTCAACTGCCAGTACAGGTCTGGGGCAGCTAAACAGTGCATCACACCAAACAACGCAGAGTGAGTCATTATTGTATGTTGACTTGTCGTAGTTCAATTTAACGTATTCACACGATCAATTATCAAATTGTCCTATATCAAATATTATCAAATATTAGTTAACAGATTTTAAAGACATGTATATTTAACCAGGCTAAATCTGAGTTTTAAAGACATGTATATTTAACCAGGCTAAATCTGAGTTTTAAAGACATGTATATTTAACCAGGCTAAATCTTAGTTTTAAAGACATGTATATTTAACCAGGCTAAATAAGAGTTTTAAAATTAATCCAAGACGTCAGTACTTGGTGGTTTAATATTTAATTTTACTTGTGTAGAAATTGTTTGATTAGGTCATAAGTTCTTAGTCTCACTGACACCACTCAATAAGTTTTAATTGACCCTATATAACTTGAAAATAGAATTGTACATTTCACCAACAATATTTACCATAAACTTATTTCTTTTATAAACTGATTTCTTTTATAAACTGATTTCTTTTATAAACTGATTTCTTTTATAAAATGAACTTTTATAAACTGATTTCTTTTATAAACTGAGTTATGTGAGTATAAGTCAACCCCCTAATTTTGGCCTAGAAATTTATATAAAAAAATCTCGACTTATACTCTAGTACATTGGTATATATATTTTTTAATCTACCTTTTCAAGTAGATAATTTCCCTTTGCTAATTTGGGCAGGACTGAATTTAAAGGTATTAAAAATATAAAATCTACACATTATTCTTGCACAGAGAATAGTTGATTTGTATTGTGTAGGTAGAATATTATCTACATCAATTAGATCAGTTATAAGTAGTCTTATCATTACACTGCTGTGTGCTGGTCCACTCTATAAATACAATCTATAAATACAAGTGCAATTTGAGTTGACGATGGGGTTCATTCAACTTTCTTTAATTTTCATTGATGTTTTCACTGAAATTATTAACTATTTTGATTTAATAGGAACAAGATTTAATTTGCGCACAAGTAATGAATTTTTCTCATGAATATTGAATTTTATCTGGCATAAGAAATGTGCATTTGAAAATGTCGCAAGCTTAGAATATTTCTTTTAGTTACCTCCCTTCCTAACCAATGTTTCAGTGGGTCCTCTGGTACTTACGTGTGCTGCTATGACAAGGTGTCGGGTGAACTTCTGAATGCCTTGGAAGGTCAAGGTGGTGGCACCCTTGAACGTTACAGCTACCGTCAAAGAGGTAGTTTTGAGGAGCCCGAAGTCGTGCCTTACTTCACGTACATGCGGGAGGATATCGCCCCTTACTTGCATTGCTGTCATTTTTCATCCAATCACACGCTCTGTGACAAGTTTCTTCTGATAAGGAAGCCTGTTGGATGCAAGGGATACGAACCTCCTGCCGCTGGTAATTATTGGGCTTTCCTATGAGGCATGAACAAAAATTATTATTATATTGACAACGATACTTATAATAATCAGACATTACTTGAATAAATGAATGAATGCATTTTTCTAAAGCCCTAACACTATCCATGCTGGACTAACATGCTAATTGTCCTTTATTACCTTATTGTACTTATTGTCACTGTAACTTTCTAAGCACTTATACTAAAACCTGATACATTGTAAAAGCTTTTGTTCAATCAAGTTTCAAATCTCTGCTACTTAATTTCGATTTTTAAATTATTTTTACAAGACATAAGATAGCGCTAGATCTGAATAAAAGAGACCCAAAAAAGGTGAAAATATAGAGATATTTATTGTCATTCACAGTTAGCTACATTTAATAAGTTATGTGTTTCAATGTTTTAATTCACTGTTAGCTACATTTAATAAGTTATGTGTTTCAATTTTTAATTCACTGTTAGTTTTACATATAAGTATGTGTTTCAATGTTTTAATTCACTGTTAGCTACATTTAATAAGTTATGTGTTTCAATGTTTTAATTCACTGTTAGCTACATTTAATAAGTTATGTGTTTCAATGTTTTAATTCACTGTTAGCTACATTTAATAAGTTATGTGTTTCAATGTTTTAATTCACTGTTAGCTACATTTAATAAGTTATTTAGTACATTTAATAAGTTATGTGTTTCAATGTTTTAATTCACTGTTAGCTACATTTAATAAGTTATGTGTTTCAATGTTTTAATTCACTGTTAGCTACATTTAATAAGTTATGTGTTTCAATGTTTTAATTCACTGTTAGCTACATTTAATAAGTTATGTGTTTCAATGTTTTAATTCACTGTTAGCTACATTTAATAAGTTATGTGTTTCAATGTTTTAATTCACTGTTAGCTTAATCAAATAAATAAGTCAAATGTTTTAATTCACTGTTAGCTTAATCAAATAAATAAGTCAAATGTTTTAATTCACTGTTAGCTTAATCAAATAAATAAGTCAAATGTTTTAATTCACTGTTAGCTTAATCAAATAAATAAGTCAAATGTTTTAATTCACTGTTAGCTTAATCAAATAAATAAGTCAAATGTTTTAATTCACTGTTAGCTTAATCAAATAAATAAGTCAAATGTTTTAATTCACTGTTAGCTTAATCAAATAAATAAGTCAAATGTTTTAATTCACTGTTAGCTTAATCAAATAAATAAGTCAAACGTTTTAATTCCTCTTTTGACAATACATTTTAATTTAAATATATGGGGGAAAAAAAGATAGCCTATAAAAATAATATGAGAACTTATATAACTCTATACACCACCCTGACCTGGACTCAACAGCCCTTCACATACAAAACTGGATAAAAAAGGAATTTAATTCTAAACATTATTTTCATAATTAAACAAAGCATATAATGAGATGTGTGACACACATAATCTACGTCTATTATGTGAGTGACACACATAAGTCACACATAAGCTACGTCTATCAGATGAGTGACACACATAAGCCACACATAAGCTACGTCTATCAGATGAGTGACACACATAAGCTACGTCTATCAGTCTTAGAAAGGTCAGATTGTCAGTCTGGAAAATACGGTTTGAAAAAATGTTGTGTTTTGAGTGGTGGTTTTTTTAGGCCTAAGTACAAGTAGTAGTAATGTTACCAATGTGTCATGGGAGTCAATGTAGCAATGTTACCAATGTGTCATGGGAGTCAATGTAGCAATGTTACCAATGTGTCATGGGAGTCAATGTAGCAATGTTACCAATGTGTCACGGGAGTCAATGTAGCAATGTTACCAATGTGTCATGGGAGTCAATGTAGCAATGTTACCAATGTGTCATGGGAGTCAATGTAGCAATGTTACCAATGTGTCATGGGAGTCAATTATAGCAATGTGTCATGGGAGTCAATGTAGCAATGTTACCAATGTGTCATGGGAGTCAATGTAGCAATGTTACCAATGTGTCATGGGAGTCAATGTAGCAATGTTACCAATGTGTCATGGGAGTCAATGTAGCAATGTTACCAATGTGTCATGGGAGTCAATGTAGCAATGTTACCAATGTGTCATGGGAGTCAATGTAGCAATGTTACCAATGTGTCATGGGAGTAATGTACAATGTTACCAATGTGTCATGGGAGGCAATGTTACCAATGTGTCATGGGAGTCAATGTAGCAATGTTACCAATGTGTCATGGGAGTCAATGTAGCAATGTTACCAATGTGTCATGGGAGTCAATGTAGCAATGTTACCAATGTGTCATGGGAGTCAATGTAGCAATGTTACCAATGTGTCATGGGAGTCAATGTAGCAATGTTACCAATGTGTCATGGGAGTCAATGTAGCAATGTTACCAATGTGTCATGGGAGTCAATGTAGCAATCTTACCAATGTGTCATGGGAGTCAATGTAGCAATGTTACCAATGTGTCATGGGAGTCAATGTAGCAATGTTACCAATGTGTCATGGGAGTCAATGTAGCAATGTTACCAATGTGTCATGGGAGTCAATGTAGCAATGTTACCAATGTGTCATGGGAGTCAATGTAGCAATGTTACCAATGTGTCATGGGAGTCAATGTAGCAATGTTACCAATGTGTCATGGGAGTCAATGTAGCAATGTTACCAATGTGTCATGGGAGTCAATGTAGCAATTTTACCAATGTGTCATGGGAGTCAATGTAGCAATGTTACCAATGTGTCATGGGAGTCAATTGCATTGTTTCGGAGCACAAAAAGAGAAAGACCTTTGCTGAATTTTTTATTGCCTGGCTTAGAAAAAGAAAGAATATGTGTGTCTGCAGAAGAGTGTAGCTGAGAAGAGGATGAGTAGACAGAGAGAAGTTCAGTAAGATAAGAATGGCAGGAGTCAGAAAAGAAGTCTTGGCATAGACGAAACAATTTGTTGTTTGTGCGAGGAGCCTGTGGTGTAGTGGCATCATGGTTGCTATAGAGGAGCCAGTGGTGTAGTGGCATCATGGTTGCTATAGAGGAGCCAGTGGTGTAGTGGCATCATGGTTGCTATAGAGGAGCCAGTGGTGTAGTGGCATCATGGTTGCTATAGAGAACAATTTTAATTAAAATATCTCCCTCTGAATAGGCCAACTAATTTAAGTGTATTTTTTAAATCATCTGTTTTATTTTGTAAGAAATACGTGGATATCTAGCTTGGAAGAAATATCAGCCTGAAGTTTTCAATTTGAGCTCTATAATAAATGTATAGCTTGTCAATAAAAATGTAACTTTACTTTACACCAACAGCTCAAGCTGCCGGGGATCCACATATCGAGACGCTGGATCGTCTTAACTACACCTTCAATGGTTTGGGGGAATTCATCTTACTCAGGGTCAACAAGACAGGAACTCTTGTCCAGGTCAGGACATCACAAGCCACGGACCTTGCTGGTGAGTCTGTACATCGTGTCTGACTCCTTTGGTTAGCCTACACATTATGTCTGACTCCTTTGGTTAGCCTACACATTATGTGTGACTCCTTTGGTTAGCCTACACATCATGTCTGACTCCTTTGGTTAGTCTACACATCATGTGTGACTCCTTTTGTTAGCCTACACATCATGTCTGACTCCTTTGGTTAGTCTACACATCATGTCTGACTCCTTTGGTTAGTCTACACATCACGTGTGACTCCTTTGGTTAGCCTACACATCATGTCTGACTCCTTTGGTTAGTCTACACATCATGTCTGACTCCTTTGGTTAGTCTACACATCATGTCTGACTCCTTAAGTTAGTCTACACATCATGTCTGACTCCTTTGGTTAGTCCACACATTATGTCTGACTCCTTTGGTTAGTCTACACATCATGTCTGACTCCTTTGGTTAGTCTACACATCATGTCTGACTCCTTTGGTTAGTTTACACATCATGTCTGACTCCTTTGGTTAGTCTACACATCATGTCTGACTCCTTTGGTTAGTCTACACATCATGTCTGACTCCTTTGGTTAGTCTACACATCATGTGTGATTCCTTTGGTTAGCCTACACATCATGTCTGACTCCTTTGGTTAGTCTACACATCATGTCTGACTCCTTTGGTTAGTCTACACATCGTGTCTGACTTCTTTGGTTAGTCTACAATAGGGGTCTACCGATATATCGGCACCGATATCTGGATATCGACAATATCGGTATCGGTAGCATGTAAAGGTCCCGATATTTTAACACAAATAGCCCAGTAGAAGAAATTTGGAAAGATATAAAAACAAATCTAAAAACTATAATGGATGAGAATGTTCCAACAAAACTAACATCAAATAAAATTAACAAATGCTGGTTCAATTCTAGATTGAAAAAGCTATGCAAACTAAAAGAGAACTTATTTAAGAAATATAAAGCTACCAATTCATATAGGATACACAAAAAATACTTAAAGATTAAACACTTGACACAAAAACTTAGTCGGAACCTCCAAAATGAATATATAAACAATGTAATTACCAAAGATAACAATAAAAACTTATGGTCCTTTATCAAATCTAAAAAAATGGAACCTTCAGGAATAGCCACACTAAAAGGCTCAAATAATAAAACCTATAATGATAATGAAACTAAAGCTAATATCCTTAACACATATTTTGCATCATCTTTTTCTGCCTCAGGCGACAAGGAAGTTTTAATAAATTTAAATAAAATGGAGGAAATAGGTAACATAACTGTAGATGAGATAGGTATACATTCACTCCTAAAAAACTTAAAAATAAACAAAGCTACTGGCCCAGATGATTTGCCTGCAAGATTATTAAAAGAACTAAGCAATGAACTGTCCCCAATCCTTGTAGTTCTCTTTCAAGCCTCTCTAAACCAGGGTAAAGTGCCCCAGGATTGGAAATTAGCTAATGTAAGTCCACTCTTTAAGAAAGGGGATAAATCAGACCCTGGTAATTACAGGCCTGTATCACTTACTAGTATCACCTGTAAATTACTAGAACACATAATATATAGTAGAATAGTTAACCACCTTGACAAATATAATGCCCTATGCCCACATCAACACGGCTTTAGAAAAAACAGATCATGTGAAACACAATTAATAGGTTTAATAGATGAACTATCAAAAGGCTTGGACAAAAATGATCAAATAGATACAATATTACTAGACTTCTCAAAAGCATTTGACAAAGTTCACCACCTTAGTTTACTTAAAAAACTTAACTACTTTGGAATCTCAGGTTCCTTACATCACTGGATCCAAGACTTCCTTTTGGGCAGGGAGCAAACTGTAATAATTAATGGATCTAAATCTGCACCAATAAAGGTTAACTCAGGAGTTCCACAAGGAACTGTGCTAGGTCCCTTACTCTTTTTAATTTATATAAATGATTTACCCAACAACATCTCAACAGGTACAAAAGTTAGGCTATTTGCTGATGATTGTATAATCTATAGAACAATTAAATCAGAACAAGATAGCAAAATTTTACAAAAAGACTTAGATGAATTGATAAAATGGGAAACTAACTGGAGTATGTCTTTCCATCCAGAAAAGTGTCAACTGTTAAGAGTAACAAAGAAAAAGAAACAAATAAATTCAAAATATTACATTCATGGAAAAGAACTGACCCAAACTAAAGATGCAAAATACTTAGGAGTCTTAATAAATGAGAAACTATCATGGAATCCCCATGTCAACGAAGTTATTAAAAAATCAAACAAAACCTTAGGCTTTATAAAAAGGAACTTTAACAAATGTAATAGAGATATAAAACTAAAATGCTACCTCACTTTGGTGAGACCTGCACTAGAATATGCATCTTCTGTATGGGACCCATCCACCAAAGAAAACATTGATAAACTAGAACAAATTCAAAAAAGAGCTGCCATATTCATTACTGGAGAATATTCGAAACTGACAAGAGTAACACCATTAGTTAAATCATTAAACCTTGAAACACTAGAGGATAGAAGAACCAAGAGCAAAGTAGTAATCATACATAAAGCAATTAATTCTAATTTAGAAATACAACACAAAGATAACTTAATACAACCCTCAGATAGACATAAGGATAAAAACACCTTTCTTATTCCGTATGCAAGAACAAACACATACAAGTTTTCCTTCTTCCCGTCCGGAATTCGGGCGTGGAATGGGTTGCCTGAAGAATCCAGGAAAACCAACACTTTATCAACATTTAAATCTCTAATAAAAATGCAGGACTAAACACAAACCATAGATAAGCGTAGGACGCAATAATCTTCTGTATAGAAGGAGCGTCTGTAAACTGATAAGATAAGATAAGATATTGACTTCACCGATATTTCATAATAAGTGACATTTTGACCCAAAAAAAAACGGAAACAAAAAAACTATCATTTAGATTTACAATATCTCGACAAATTAATATATCGACCCCAATACCGGTATTGAAATAGTCAAAAGAGTCCTAGTATTAATATGTGCAGCCACGATACAGTGTGCCATGTGCTTTGATATTGTTTAGGTATCTGCCGATTTTCGTATACTCAGAAACTGTGTAAATAGTGCCGATGCCAAGTATACCGTAATTGCTCTAATAAATGTATAACATGTAAACATTATGTTCACGTAATTGCTCTAATAGCAAAGATGCACGCAGAATCGCAGATGTCTAAAACATTTCGTTTCGTATGGAATAACAAAATGTACCGTGTGAAGTTGTTGTCATTGGCAACCATTCTACCTTCAGCCTCATTTTCACTCTATTACTATTGTACTTTGTTCTCATTGTTTCATTCATGAAAGGTGGCCGTGTGCAAAAGCCATTAAACTATTGGTTAGAATTAATAATTATGAGTCAAGGTTGAAGTTTCAAAAGGAGTACCTAATATGCTTGTTCATTTTTATAAAGGACGGTTCGTTTTGTTATGAGTCCTATGTAGGTCATGATCTGGAACTTGTAAACACATCGGAAACTTCGTTTCGGGAAAAAAAAATCGGTAATTTCGGCAAAACTGGATATCGGTAGACCCCATAAATCATAAAATATAAATAATTAGGAGTGATAAATTTAAGAATGACGTCATCAAATATGACCGCTGGTTTGTGTCCTAACAAATACTCATATCGGTACTCATATCAGCAAAAAAAAATATCGGTAATATCGGTATCGGCAATATCGGCAAAAAGGCATATCGGTAGACCCCTAGTCTACACATCATGTCTGACTCCTTTGGTTAGTCTACACATCGTGTCTGACTCCTTTGGTTAGTCTACACATCAAAGTGTGCATCAAACCTAATGGCCAGATGCACTAATAATCATATCCTCCCTCGGCCCGTTACTTTTAGGAGGCATTATGTTTACTCAGTTTGAAGTTAATAACAACACAATGTGCCAATTAATTAAATACTTAAAAGATATCATGGCAGTCAATTATTTTTTTATTAGGAATTGTTACCTCATGAGATGTATAAAAAAAAATTAAATGTGAAATCCTCAGGCATATTATGAATATTCACAAATTAAGGGCATTGAATGCAATTTATATGGTGCAGATCTTGGTGGGTTTTCAGGCATTTTTGCCTTTCAAATTAATGAAATTATTCCTCAACATTTAAGATCTAACTTTGTTCTATTTAAGCTAAAAGAAAAAAATCTATATCTATGTTTTACAAATATCTTTGAAACCAAATCTTCAACTAAATTTCTAGAAGATTTCAGGCATCATAAAATGATGGAAATGTAAAACTTGGATATAACCGCTTGTTTTTTGTTTTGTTTTTTTACAATTTCTTTTGGCCTTATTTTATTTTATAATATTTTTATTGACTTATTTTATTTGACAATTGTTTATTGACTTATTTTATTTTATAATATTTTTATTGACTTATTTTATTTGACAATTGTTTATTGACTTATTTTATTTTATAATATTTTTATTGACTTATTTTATTTGACAATTGTTTATTGACTTATTTTATTTGACAATTGTTTTATTGACTTATTTTATTTGACAATTTCAGGCAAACTTCAGAATGCCACAGTCTTCACTGCTATAGCAATATGTGCCAGTGAGAACTCTTCTCTACTGGAGATTCGAGCCGAAGACCCGGATTTGTTCTCAATATATGTCAATCTTGAGCCATACGAGCTCACCACAAATACCTCAAAGCTGTCAGGTCAGTCGTCCAGTCCTAAAATGTTTTTCAAGAGCACTTCAAACATGTTTACACATTAATATGTATAGGTCAGTCTACAAGAACACTTCAAACATGTTTACACATTAATATGTAAAGGTCACTCTACAAGAACACTTCAAGCATGTTTACATGCTAATTCTTTAAGCCAATCAAATCTTGTAAATGAAGTGTGCACATTGTTCAGTTGGCTAATTCTTTAAGCCAATCAAATCTTGTAAAGGAAGTGTGCACATTGTTCAGTTTGCTGATTCTTTAAGCCAATCAAATCTTGTAAATGAAGTGTGCACATTGTTCAGTTGGCTAATTCTTTAAGCCAATCAAATCTTGTAAATGAAGTGTGCACATTGTTCAGCAGGCTAATTCTTTAAACCAATCAAATCTTGTAAAGAAAGTGTGCACATTGTTCAGATAGCTAATTGTTTAAGCCAATCAAATCTTGTAAATGAAGTGTGCACATTGTTCAGTTGGCTAATTCTTTAAGCCAATCAAATCTTGTAAATGAAGTGTGCACATTGTTCAGGTGGCTAATTCTTTAAGCCAATCAAATCTTGTAAATGAAGTGGTGCACATTGTTCAGTTGGCTAATTCTTTAAGCCAATCAAATCTTGTAAATGAAGTGTGCACATTGTTCAGCTCTCCCATTCATAAAGTAAAGGAAGTGTGCACATTGTTCAGCTCTCCCATTCATAAATTAAAGGAAGTGTGCACATGTCAGCTCTCCCATTCATAAAGTAAAGGAAGTGTACACATTGTTCAGCTCTCCCATTCATAAAGTTCATTTTAAAGGTGGCAGGTGATTAGCAACAAAAAAACTAAAAATATTTGCTCAAAGATATTTTTTTTAATGTACATGTAGTTGTACATCTCAAAGGTCCCTTACTCTCAATGATGATACTTCAACGTGGTTCTCACGTTCTCGTCATTTTATAAATTATTTATCTTTTGAGTCATATGGTTGTTTAAAATAAACTTTATAGTTCACTTTACATTTTAATTCAGAATATTAGTATTAGGACTAATATTTATTTTCAATATGTATATTGTCTTACAGGACATACAGTTTTATTTAAAATACATGGATCTTTATAGTTGCACATTTCATTCTAAATAATAGTAGCAATAAATTGAACATTTATATATTGCTGTACCCCAGTAAGGAACTGGGCTCACAGCGATTTACATAAAGATAATAACAATCATATAAGTATTAAATAAACATTCATATCTCGTATAAGTTTAATCACAGTGATCTATTTATTTCATGTGATTCTCCTCACAGGAATGACAGTGATCTATTTATTTCATTTGATTCTCCTCACAGGAATGACAGTGATCTATTTATTTCATGTGATTCTCCTCACAGGAATGACAGTGATCTATTTATTTCATGTGATTCTCCTCACAGGAATGACAGTCTACAAAAACCAGACTCACAATGGCAGTGTAGAGTTGACAGTTGTCTTAGAGCAGCAAGGACTTTCTCTGTTGGTTGAAGTCACACAGGAGAAGCTCTTGAATGTCATGGTCATAGCAGGTCTACAGGTCAAAGGTGAGGAGATTCCAATGTCTTGTTAATGATCAGTTGATTGGGAGGGTTTTATTATAACAATTTTTACATTGTTTAATTGAATGATTTAGTCCATGGTTTACCAGGGTTTGGTGACTCAGATGAGGACCGAACATTGCCCAACCAACTCTTACTTTCACAGGCTAGACCACAACAGGGACTCGAACTGCCGTCATTGCAGCCAAGCCCCTGAGACAGTCGAACACCTGGTGACGTCTTGCCCGGCGCTCGATATAGCCGGGGGGGTGAGGGAGGCGGGCGAGTCCCATGTAAAGACAATGTTGTATGGCAATGCTCAGCAGATGGAGCAGATTGCCCAGGTTCTAGCCAAGGCCTTAAGAGATTAGTCTCAGGCCTACAGAATATGTGTTTAGTTTAGTTTTAGTCCATGGTTTAGTCCAGCATAATGATTGAATTAGTCTTGATGGTATTGAATTAGTCTTGATGGTATTGAATTAGTCTTGATGGTATTGAATTAGCCTTGATGGTATTGAATTAGTCTTGATGGCATTGAATTAGTCTTGATGGTATTGAATTAGCCTTGATGGTATTGTAAGTCATAGTTCATCACACACTAGTTTCAACATGAAGCAGTTATTCATGTTTGTAAATTGATTATCATTTAAAATATTCGTTTGAATTTCAACTCTGTATTTTGTTAGTATATGTATTAGAACCTTTGATATTTTATGTATTAGAACATTTGTTATTGTATGCATAACCCTTTCGGTACCGGGCGCGTCCTTTTTCATCAGCCAAATTTTTTCCCTGAGTCCTGAACGTGTGCATTAGCCACATAGAGGGGTACCAGATATAAACACAAAAAGAGGATATGCCCTTTCACTGCAGTCTCGGGCAGAATGTTAAACCGTTAGGGGGAATAGTTGAATTTAATTTTGCTTTTTAAATTATGAAAATCAACATTTAAATGAATTTTCTATGAGGGTATGTTTTGTTCTTGCCTAGCAATGTTGTTAATGGCAATGTTGTTAATGGTAATGTTGTTAATGGTAATGTTGTTAATGGTAATGTTGTTAATGGCAATGTTGTTAATGGCAATGTTGTTAATGGCAATGTTGATAATGGCAATGTTGTTAATGGCAATGTTGTTAATGGCAATGTTGTTAATGGCAATGTTGTTAATGGCAATGTTGTTAATGGCAATGTTGTTAATGGCAATGTTGTTAATGGCAATGTTGTTAATGGCAATGTTGTTAATGGCAATGTTGTTAATGGCAATGTTGTTAATGGCAATGTTGTTAATGGCAATGTTGTTAATGGCAATGTTGTTAATGGCAATGTTGTTAATGGCAATGTTGTTAATGGCAATGTTGTTAATGGCAATGTTGTTAATGGCAATGTTGTTAATGGCAATGTTGTTAATGGCAATGTTGTTAATGGCAATGTTGTTAATGGCAATGTTGTTAATGGCAATGTTGTTAATGGCAATGTTGTTAATGGCAATGTTGTTAATGGCAATGTTGTTAATGGCAATGTTGTTAATGGCAATGTTGTTAATGGCAATGTTGTTAATGGCAATGTTGTTAATGGCAATGTTGTTAATGGCAATGTTGTTAATGGCAATGTTAAAAATTTTGTTATTCTATGTATTAGAACAGTGCTTCTCAAACTTTTTAGTATGGCGGACCGGCAGGAATTTTTTCCATTGCACCAGGGACCGGTGCACTATTTTCCCTGCACTGACAATTTTTTCTGTCCTTTTTTTGAGAACATCTGCGGACCGGCAGCGGATGGCCCACGGACCGGCACCGGTCCGCGCACCACCACTTTGAGAAGCACTGTATTAGAACATTTCTTTTTGTATGTATTAGAACATTTTTTATTGTTTATATCCTTTGTTTTTTTGACAGGTCTGTTAGAAGGACTTCTGGGTAACTTTAATGGTGACAGAAATGATGATCTAATGGCCAGCGATGGGAAGCTGTTGTCACCTGATGCCAGTATGAGAGACATTCATTATGAATTTGGCCTGTCATGTGAGTATTGGATTTACTCTACATATGATCTAACGTATAACCACACCAGAAATATACCTGTTATGGACATTAGTATTTTCAACAGTTTATTCAAAGTACACTGTTTATACTAAACTGTACACTGTTCATACTAAACTGTACACTGTTCATACTAAACTGTACACACTTCATACTAAACTCTACACTGTTCAGAACTTTGCTGAACATTCATAACTTTGATTTCTGGTTTTCTTTTAAAAAGTTTTATTTTTTCATACAGTAATACCCTTTTATGTCCCTCAATTATAAAAACTTAGTATTAAGTTTAATTTAGTCTTAGTCTTAGCTCCATATTTGGTAAATTAGATTTGTACAGTAATGAAAAGAGGTCAATTAAATTTCTATCTTATATTTAAATGGATATATATATTATTTAAATGGATATATATAATATTTAAATGAATATATATAATATTTAAATAGATATATATAATATTTAAATTGGTGCGGCTGAATTTATTATTAATGGCAATAAAAATTAAGCTTAAAAATCCTGTTCTGCAGAAGCTCTTAAGATCTGCTCATTCCTATTGCTAAATAAAAATAATAAATGCAAATTTAGCAGCTTGTACTTATAAATAATACAAATGTGGTGACTAACGTGGTGACTAATGTGGTGACTCTAAATTAAAAAGAAAAGGTTTTAATATTTACTCCTATGGTTTCCTTGTACTCCCATGTTTCCTTGTGCTCCCACATATTTACTCCCATGTTTCCTTGTCCTCCCACATATTTACTCCCATGTTTCCTTGTACTCCCACATATTTACTCCCGTGTTTCCTCGTACTCCCACATGTTTACTCCCATGTTTCCTTGTCCTCCCACATATTTACTCCCATGTTTCCTTGTCCTCCCCCATATTTACTCCCATGTTTCCTTGTACTCCCACATGTTTACTCCCATGTTTCCTTGTCCTCCCACATATTTACTCCCATGTTTCCTTGTACTCCCACATATTTACTCCCATGTTTCCTTGTACTCCCACATATTTACTCCCATGTTTCCTTGTACTCCCACATATTTACTCCCATGTTTCCTTGTACTCCCACATGTTTACTCCCATGTTTCCTTGTCCTCCAACATATTTACTCCCATGTTTCCTTGTACTCCCACATATTTACTCCCATGTTTCCTTGTACTCCCACATATTTACTCCCATGTTTCCTTGTACTCCCACATATTTAATCCCATGTTTCCTTGTCCTCCCACTTGTTTACTCCCATGTTTCCTTGTCCTCCCACATATTTACTCCCATGTTTCCTTGTACTCCCACATATTTACTCCCACATATTTACTCCCATGTTTCCTTGTCCTCCCACATGTTTACTCCCATGTTTCCTTGTACTCCCACATATTTACTCCCATGTTTCCTTGTACTCCCACATATTTACTCCCATGTTTCCTTGTACTCCCACATATTTACTCCCACATATTTACTCCCATGTTTCCTTGTCCTCCCACATATTTACTCCCATGTTTCCTTGTCCTCCCACATGTTTACTCCCATGTTTCCTTGTACTCCCACATATTTACTCCCATGTTTCCTTGTACTCCCACATATTTACTCCCATGTTTCCTTGACCTCCCACATATTTACTCCCACATATTTACTCCCATGTTTCCTTGTCCTCCCACATATTTACTCCCATGTTTCCTTGTACTCCCACATATTTACTCCCATGTTTCCTTGTCCTCCCACATATTTACTCCCACATATTTACTCCCATGTTCCTTGTCCTCCCACATATTTACTCCCATGTTTCCTTGTCCTCCCACATGTTTACTCCCATGTTTCCTTGTCCTCCCACATATTTACTCCCATGTTTCCTTGTCCTCCCACATATTTACTCCCATGTTTCCTTGTACTCCCACATATTTACTCCCATGTTTCCTTGTCCTCCCACATGTTTACTCCCATGTTTCCTTGTACTCCCACATATTTACTCCCATGTTTCCTTGTACTCTCACATGTTTACTCCCATGTTTCCTTGTCCTCCCACATGTTTACTCCCATGTTTCCTTGTCCTCCCACATATTTACTCCCATGTGTCCTTGTCCTCCCACATATTTACTCCCACTTATTTACTCCCACGTTTCCTTGTCCTCCCACAGGGGAAGTGCCTGAGAATGAAAGCCTGTTTACAAAGTTAGCCTCAGATCTCAACCCACTGGGGCTGGACGTGTCTTCCTCAAGTGAGCCGGACGGATACAATCCACTGTTTATTGATGAGATGACCCCTACCAGGAATGATACCGACCGACTCTGTGGCACCAATATCCAGTGTAGATATGATTACGAAGTCACGGGCAAGGAGACCATCGCAATATCCACTTTAAAGTTCAATGACAGATTTAATAAGATAATTGAAGAGACTAAGCCAGGTACTCATACAGAGCCCATAGCAGATATTTAATTTAAAGATCAGATGAGGTGTCTTTTAATAAATTTTTCATTTAAACTCCATGAGCGAGGCTTGTATTAAATGTTGAAACTAGTCTCTAAAACATTTAAACTCCATGAGCGAGGCTTGTATTAAATGTTGAAACTAGTCTCTAAAACATTTAAACTCCATGAGCGAGGCTTGTATTAAATGTTGAAACTAGTTTCTAAAACATTTAAACTCCATGAGCGAGGCTTGTATTAAATGTTGAAACTAGTTTCTAAAACATTTAAACTCCATGAGCGAGGCTTGTATTAAATGTTGAAACTAGTCTCTAAAACATTTAAACTCCATGAGCGAGGCTTGTATTAAATGTTGAAACTAGTCTCTAAAACATTTAAACTCCATGAGCGAGGCTTGTATTAAATGTTGAAACTAGTCTCTAAAACATTTAAACTCCATGAGCGAGGCTTGTATTAAATGTTGAAACTAGTCTCTAAAACATTTAAACTCCATGAGCGAGGCTTGTATTAAATGTTG
This sequence comes from Ampullaceana balthica, assembly GCA_944989445.1. NCBI lineage: Eukaryota > Metazoa > Mollusca > Gastropoda > Lymnaeidae > Ampullaceana > Ampullaceana balthica. The sequence goes on from CALYLW010000158.1 coordinate 2,168,635, forward strand.
AAACTAGTCTCTAAAACATTTAAACTCCATGAGCGAGGCTTGTATTAAATGTTGAAACTAGTTTCTAAAACATTTAAACTCCATGAGCGAGGCTTGTATTAAATGTTGAAACTAGTTTCTAAAACATTTAAACTCCATGAGCGAGGCTTGTATTAAATGTTGAAACTAGTTTCTAAAACATTTAAACTCCATGAGCGAGGCTTGTATTAAATGTTGAAACTAGTTTCTAAAACATTTAAACTCCATGAGCGAGGCTTGTATTAAATGTTGAAACTAGTTTCTAAAACATTTAAACTCCATGAGCGAGGCTTGTATTAAATGTTGAAACTAGTTTCTAAAACATTTAAACTCCATGAGCGAGGCTTGTATTAAATGTTGAAACTAGTTTCTAAAACATTTAAACTCCATGAGCGAGGCTTGTATTAAATCTTGAAACTAGTCTCTAAAACATTTAAACTCCATGAGCGAGGCTTGTATTAAATGTTGAAACTAGTTTCTAAAACATTTAAACTCCATGAGCGAGGCTTGTATTAAATGTTGAAACTAGTTTCTAAAACATTTAAACTCCATGAGCGAGGCTTGTATTAAATGTTGAAACTAGTTTCTAAAACATTTAAACTCCATGAGCGAGGCTTGTATTAAATGTTGAAACTAGTTTCTAAAACATTTAAACTCCATGAGCGAGGCTTGTATTAAATGTTGAAACTAGTTTCTAAAACATTTAAACTCCATGAGCGAGGCTTGTATTAAATGTTGAAACTAGTTTCTAAAACATTTAAACTCCATGAGCGAGGCTTGTATTAAATGTTGAAACTAGTTTCTAAAACATTTAAACTCCATGAGCGAGGCTTGTATTAAATGTTGAAACTAGTCTCTAAAACATTTAAACTCCATGAGCGAGGCTTGTATTAAATGTTGAAACTAGTTTCTAAAACATTTAAACTCCATGAGCGAGGCTTGTATTAAATGTTGAAACTAGTCTCTAAAACATTTAAACTCCATGAGCGAGGCTTGTATTAAATCTTGAAACTAGTTTCTAAAACACTTTTTTTTATCAATTGCAACACTTGTTTGTTACCATTAATGTTGGGATACAGCTGGAAACAACTTTTATTTCTATCAGCTGTTGTCCAGTGTGATTACATCAGCACCATTACCATTGTCAATTTTATTTCTATCACCAGTTGTCCAGTGTGATTACATCAGCACCATTACCATTGTCAATTTTATTTCTATCAGCTGTTGTCCAGTGTGATTACATCATCACCATTACCAATGCCAATTATATCTCTATTGGCAGTCGTACGGTGTGATTACGTCAGTACCATTCTCAATGTCAATTTTATCTCTATTGACAATCGTACGGTGTGATTGCATCAGCACCATTACCAATGTCAATTTTATCTATTGACAGTCGTACGGTGTGATTACATCAGCACCATTACCAATGTCAATTTTATCTATTGACAGTCGTACGGTGTGATTACGTCAGCAGCATACCCAATGGCAATTATATCTATTGACAGTCGTACGGTGTGATTACATCAGCACCATTCCCAATGCCAATTATATCTCTATTGACAGTCGTACGGTGTGATTACGTCAGCACCATTACCAATGTCAATTTTATCTCTATTGGCAGTCGTACGGTGTGATTACATCAGCACCATTACCAATGTCAATTTTATCTCTATTGGCAGTCGTACGGTGTGATTACATCAGCACCATTACCAATGTCAATTTTATCTCTATTGACAGTCGTACGGTGTGATTACGTCAGCAGCATACCCAATGGCAATTATATCTATTGACAGTCGTATGGTGTGATTACATCAGCACCATTCTCAATGCCAATTATATCTCTATTGACAGTCGTATGGTGTGATTACATCAGCACCATTCCCAATGCCAATTATATCTCTATTGACAGTCGTACGGTGTGATTATGTCAGCAGCATACCCAATGCCAATTTTATCTCTATTGACAGTCGTACGGTGTGATTACGTCAGCACCATTCCCAATGCTAATCGCACATTGACTGGACTGAAGGTGGGGGACTCTGTCAAGGTCGAATGTGACAATGGCTACCAGCCGGATGGCAATGTGACAACCCTTTGGTGCCAACCTGATGGGCAGTGGAGCAGCTCTTTACCTTCTTGTGTTTACAAAGGTAAGTTGTGCCTGTTGTATGATAGAATGCTAGGAAGTAAGTTGTGCTTGTTGAATGATAGCATGCTAGGAAGTAAGTTGTGCTTGTTGTATGATAGCATGCTAGGAAGTAAGTTGTGCTTGTTGAATGATAGCATGCTAGGAAGTAAGTTGTGCCTGTTGTATGATAGCATGCTAGGAAGTAAGTTGTGCCTGTTGTTGTATGATAGCACGCTAGGAAGTAAATTGTGCCTGTTGTTGTATGATAGCATGCTAGGAAGTAAGTTGTGCCTGTTGTATGATAGCATGCTAGGAAGTAAGTTGTGCCTGTTGTTGTATGATAGCATGCTAGGAAGTAAGTTGTGCCTGTTGAATGATAGCACGCTAAGAAGTAAGTTGTGCCTGTTGTTGTATGATAGCATGCTAGGAAGTAAGTTGTGCCTGTTGTTGTATGATAGCACGCTAGGAAGTAAGTTGTGCCTGTTGAATGATAGCATGCTAGGAAGTAAGTTGTGCCTGTTGTTGTATGATAGCATGCTAGGAAGTAAGTTGTGCCTGTTGAATGATAGCATGCTAGGAAGTAAGTTGTGCCTGTTGTTGCATGATAGCATGCTAGGAAGTAAGTTGTGCCTGTTGTATGATAGCATGCTAGGAAGTAAGTAGTGCCTGTTGTATGATAGCATGCTAGGAAGTAAGTTGTGCCTGTTGTTGTATGATAGCATGCTAGGAAGTAGCTTGTGCCTGTTGTTGTATGATAGCATGCTAGGAAGTAAGTTGTGCCTGTTGTTGTATGATAGCATGCTAGGAAGTAAGTTGTGCCTGTTGTTGTATGATAGCATGCTAGGAAGTAAGTTGTGCCTGTTGAATGAAAGCATGCTAGGAAGTAAGTTGTGCCTGTTGTTGTATGATAGCATGCTAGGAAGTAAGTTGTGCCTGTTGTATGATAGCATGCTAGGAAGTAAGTTGTGCCTGTTGTTGTATGATAGCATGCTAGGAAGTAAGTTGTGCCTGTTGAATGATAGCATGCTAGGCAGTAAGTTGTGCCTGTTGTTGTATGATAGCATGCTAGGAAGTAAGTTGTGCCTGTTGTTGTATGATAGCATGCTAGGAAGTAAGTTGTGCCTGTTGTTGTATGATAGCATGCTAGGAAGTAAGTTGTGCCTGTTGTTGTATGATAGCATGCTAGGAAGTAAGTTGTGCCTGTTGTATGATAGCATGCTAGGAAGTAAGTTGTGCCTGTTGTATGATAGCATGCTAGGAAGTAAGTTGTGCCTGTTGTATGATAGCATGCTAGGAAGTAAGTTGTGCCTGTTGTATGATAGCATGCTAGGAAGTAAGTTGTGCCTGTTGTATGATAGCATGCTAGGAAGTAAGTTGTGCCTGTTGTATGATAGCATGCTAGGAAGTAAGTTGTGCCTGTTGTATGATAGCATGCTAGGAAGTAAGTTGTGCCTGTTGAATGATAGCATGCTAGGAAGTAAGTTGTGCCTGTTGTATGATAGCATGCTAGGAAGTAAGTTGTGCCTGTTGTATGATAGCATGCTAGGAAGTAAGTTGTGCCTGTTGTATGATAGCATGCTAGGAAGTAAGTTGTGCCTGTTGTTGCATGATAGCATGCTAGGAAGTAAGTTGTGCCTGTTGTATGATAGCATGCTAGGAAGTAAGTTGTGCCTGTTGTATGATAGCATGCTAGGAAGTAAGGTGTGCCTGTTGTTGTATGATAGCATGCTAGGAAGTAAGTTGTGCCTGTTGTTGTATGATAGCATGCTAGGAAGTAAGTTGTGCCTGTTGAATGAAAGCATGCTAGGAAGTAAGTTGTGCCTGTTGTTGTATGATAGCATGCTAGGAAGTAAGTTGTGCCTGTTGTATGATAGCATGCTAGGAAGTAAGTTGTGCCTGTTGTTGTATGATAGCATGCTAGGAAGTAAGTTGTGCCTGTTGAATGATAGCATGCTAGGCAGTAAGTTGTGCCTGTTGTTGTATGATAGCATGCTAGGAAGTAAGTTGTGCCTGTTGTTGTATGATAGCATGCTAGGAAGTAAGTTGTGCCTGTTGAATGATAGCATGCTAGGAAGTAAGTTGTGCCTGTTGTTGTATGATAGCATGCTAGGAAGTAAGTTGTGCCTGTTGTTGTATGATAGCATGCTAGGAAGTAAGTTGTGCCTGTTGTTGTATGATAGCATGCTAGGAAGTAAGTTGTGCCTGTTGTATGATAGCATGCTAGGAAGTAAGTTGTGCCTGTTGTATGATAGCATGCTAGGAAGTAAGTTGTGCCTGTTGTATGATAGCATGCTAGGAAGTAAGTTGTGCCTGTTGTATGATAGCATGCTAGGAAGTAAGTTGTGCCTGTTGTATGATAGCATGCTAGGAAGTAAGTTGTGCCTGTTGTATGATAGCATGCTAGGAAGTAAGTTGTGCCTGTTGTTGTATGATAGCATGCTAGGAAGTAAGTTGTGCCTGTTGTATGATAGCATGCTAGGAAGTAAGTTGTGCCTGTTGTATGATAGCATGCTAGGTAGTAAGTTGTGCCTGTTGTGAATGATAGCATGCTAGGAAGTAAGTTGTGCCTGTTGTATGATAGCATGCTAGGAAGTAAGTTGTGCCTGTTGTATGATAGCATGCTAGGAAGTAAGTTGAGCCTGTTGTATGTATGATAGCATGCTAGGAAGTAAGTTGTGCCTGTTGTTGTATGATAGCATGCTAGGAAGTAAGTTGTGCTTGTTGAATGATAGCACGCTAGGAAGTAAGTTGTGCCTGTTGAATGATAACACGCTAGGAAGTAAGTTGTGCCTGTTGTATGATAGCACGCTAGGAAGTAAGTTGTGCTTGTTGTATGACAGCATACTAGGAAGCAAGTTGTGCTTGTTGTATGATAGCATGCTAGGAAGTAAGTTGTGCCTGTTGAATGATAGCACGCTAGGAAGTAAGTTGTGCCTGTTTTTGTATGATAGCATGCTAGGAAGTAAGTTGTGCCTGTTGAATAATAGCATGCTAGGAAGTAAGTTGTGCCTGTTGTATGATAGCATGCTAGGAAGATCCAGTTTTAAAAGAATTCATGCAAACATTTTAGAAGAGCTCAAAATTTACTGTGCCAATTTCTTGTCTATTGATAGATTAGATCATATTGATCTTTTTTACTATACCAATCTCTTGTCTATTGAGACATTAGATACAACACTGATCTTTTTATATTTTTACAACATTTTGGGATTGAGAATCAAGTGTTGATCTGGGCAAGTGTTCTCATGTTGATGGGTTCTCACGTTGATGGTTTGAGCACTTTCAAAGTGTCACAATTGAATTAACATAGATGTTTGTCAATCCACAGTACCTGTAGATACAGGAGACAACTCCTGGCATGTTATCAACATTTACATTGCCATTGGCGCAGCAGCTTGTGGCTTCGTCCTAGTGTTGGTGGTGGTGGTGGTGGTTCAAGTCTTGTGCAAGAGGAGATCTAAACGATGGCTGGACAAGAAGGCTGACACGTGGTGGGTGTAGGCATACAATATTGATCCGACATCTGTTGCTGTCTGTTTATGTGGCAGTATTGTAGGGACCACGGTGGGACATGCAAACAAGGGTTTCATAAGAAAGTCAACCTGTAGTGTGTGCATTAATTTTAGTTTGTCATTACCTGCAAAATTGCGAATGAAATTGTTGATGGTGGAGGGTGGTCTGTCTTCACTATTTGCACCAAAACTTTGGAAATAATAAAATACAGTCGACGGCGTTGGGGTATGAAAAATGGCTTCGAGATAACCGATGATCGAGTTAAAACGAAAACCAATATGGCGGCAAAATATTAACATGTGCTTGAAATTTCTGTATGTACATGATGTGCGTTAATTAGTGATGGGACGATTAATCGGAATCGTATCGGAACCCTAATATTTCTTCACTCTTTCCTAAGGTTGTAATGACTGTTCGTTTTTAAGGACCGTTTAAATATTACCATGGTTCCCACTCAGGAAAACGGGAAAAAGTCTGGGAATTCATTAAAAAAATTTCACGGCCTTGAAAGTCGGGAAAAGTTATGGCTAATCGGGAATTTTATATATATATATAAATCACATGAACTAAAACTAGAGAAAATATACATTAAATACTAAACATAAGTGCTTCACATGAACTAAAACTAGAGAAAATATACATTAAATACTAAACATGTGTAACTTCATACAAGAATTCATGACCTGGTGTTTTTTTTTACTAGTGTTACACAATATTTACATTTGACTTTCAGCTCAGACTATGAACAAGCCATCGAGCTGCCCAGCATTTTTCCCATCTCTGACATTCCATCTCCAGTATTTGAAAACAGTTTGTTTATGTCAAGGTAAAGATCTATAACTTTACTTGTGTACCCATCCCTTACATTCATGTTTATTTCTAGGAATACAATGGCTTTTCCACATCTGTAGGTTTACAAGCCACACTAGTCTTATTATATGAAGATTTTCTAACTACAAACAAATCTCTATACAAAACTACAAACAAATCTCTATACAAAACTACAAACAAATCTCTATACAAAACTACAAACAAATCTCTATACAAAACTACAAACAAATCTCTATACAAAACTACAAACAAATCTCTATACAAAACTACAAACAAATCTCTATACAAAACTACAAACAAATCTCTATACAAAACTACAAACAAATCTCTATACAAAACTACAAACAAATCTCTATACAAAACTACAAACAAATCTCTATACAAAACTACAAACAAATCTCTATACAAAACTACAAACAAATCTCTATACAAAACTACAAACAAATCTCTATACAAAACTACAAACAAATCTCTATACAAAACTACAAACAAATCTCTATACAAAACTACAAACAAATCTCTATACAAAACTACAAACAAATCTCTATACAAAACTACAAACAAATCTCTATACAAAACTACTAACAAATCTCTATACAAAACTACTAACAAATCTCTATACAAAACTACTAACAAATCTCTATACAAAACTACTAACAAATCTCTATACAAAACTACAAACAAATCTCTATACAAAATTACAAACAAATCTCTATACAAAACTACAAACAAATCTCTATACAAAACTACAAACAAATCTCTATACAAAACTACAAACAAATCTCTATACAAAACTACAAACAAATCTCTATACAAAACTACAAACAAATCTCTATACAAAACTACAAACAAATCTCTATACAAAACTACAAACAAATCTCTATACAAAACTACAAACAAATCTCTATACAAAACTACAAACAAATCTCTATACAAAACTACAAACAAATCTCTATACAAAACTACTAACAAATCTCTATACAAAACTACTAACAAATCTCTATACAAAACTACTAACAAATCTCTATACAAAACTACTAACAAATCTCTATACAAAAACTACTAACAAATCTCTATACAAAACTACAAACAAATCTCTATACAAAACTACAAACAAATCTCTATACAAAACTACAAACAAATCTCTATACAAAACTACAAACAAATCTCTATACAAAACTACAAACAAATCTCTATACAAAACTACAAACAAATCTCTATACAAAACTACAAACAAATCTCTATACAAAACTACAAACAAATCTCTATACAAAACTACAAACAAATCTCTATACAAAACTACAAACAAATCTCTATACAAAACTACAAACAAATCTCTATACAAAACTACAAACAAATCTCTATACAAAACTACAAACAAATCTCTATACAAAACTACAAACAAATCTCTAAACAAAACTACAAACAAATCTCTATACAAAAGTTTCTTAAGACCTGATAAAAGCAGAAATTTTTTTTTCAATTTACTAAATTTTGAATGCTATGTTTTTAAAGTTATAAAAATTTCTAATGGTAAAATATGAAGTCAGTAATTTTTTTAAGATGAAAAGATTAAATTTGACATGAGAAAATAATTATATTATTATTGGTATAAACAAAATATTTGTATTATTACTGGTATAAACAAAATAATGGTTTTATTACTGGTATAAACAAAATAATTGTATTATTACTGATATAAACAAAATAATGGTTTTATTACTGGTATAAACAAAATAATTGTATTATTACTGATATAAACAAAATCCATTATTGTGGGGTTTGGGTAGATTAAGTTGTTGATTTTTATTAAAAAAACAATTAACTGACCAGCTTCCTAAAAATCTTTTTCATTGACAGTTTACAAAAATTAAGTGAGAAAGGAAGCTTCCACATACCAAGGCCAACATACGTAGACCCAAATATTTACTCTGAATATTTCTAAAGGACGGACAAGATGACTTTGGTTTTGTGTCTGGTCGATGACCTTTACACCACACAACACAACTGTGTGGGTTTGGAACAGCATCACTTGTGAGATTAACTTCAGGGTTCCTCTGTCATAAAGAGGACTCAAGGGCCATAACCACAGATGTTGCGGCCACTGTCTGGTGCTGTTACTTCAAATGATCGCCAAAATTTGGCGTAGCGTAAATTTATTAGATCCTCTGAAACAGTCTTAACTCAAGACTGTATCAACCGGTTTATGATGGATGGGATCAACTGGTGTATGATGGACGGGATCAACCGGTGTACGATGGACGGGAAGCCCTGTGCTCTGGCTCAGTATTGAGCAATGTGTTTCCCCTTGACACACAAGTATTGCAGCAACTCTTCTTTCCCAGCCATACATTTGTACAGAGTCCTCAATTTGATGGGCAATTGTCATTCTTGAGATAACGCAATAAGAAGTAAGCTCTTGAGAAATGAGAATGTAATCCTGACTTTGAACCCATGACTTTTCAATGTGACTTTTTCTACAATATTCTCCTCAACATGGATTGACATTGTTACAAGGATTGGTGTGAGACGCATGGGAAAAACTGGACACATATCACTTATTGTAGCAATCCTGGTTCTTACCTGAGTTCTTACATTTCAACACCTCTTAGAAACACAAGTTTCTTAGAATGGCCAATCCTGTCCAAATGTTGCTGGTTCCGAGACAACTGTGTCAACTGTTGCTGGCTCCGAGACAAGCGTGTCAACTGTTGCTGGCTCCGAGACAAGCGTGTCAACTGTTGCTGGCTCCGAGACAAGCATGTCAACTGAAACCGACCACAAGCTGTATTTGTCTCTATGCAAAATCTTGCAAAAATCAGATCAATCTAGAGAGAAGAGAAGAAATATTTCTTCAGATCATGTCTAACAAAATGTGATGCAGCATCAAAATAATCTTGTACAAATCGCTGATGTTTAATCTTAAATAAGGAATGTTTGTTTGTTTATTCAAGGGAAATTGAAAACAATGTCAAAGATAACATGGATAATCTCTTCAAGCTAAAGTTTAGATAAGGATTAACCTACCCCAGTGTACACAACAGCTGATGAATACTTCATGCCACATATACATATGGGCTTAGCTCTCAGGGCTATTCACATATTCATGCACACAAGAAATATTTTTATATCAACAACATATGTTTAGATCTCATCAAAACAGTCAAGGAGTAGATAAAGAATTATCCACACCACTAAAGTAGAGTGCAAAATGTTTACATTATCCCTAAGATAAAGATTCCTCTTCAGGAAATAGATAAGAAATTATGAAGGGAAAAAAAGGGACATCATCCATTTTGAAAACTTCCTTGGGATTTTTATAAGAAGCAGCAGTAAAGCTCAATTTTTGTTGTTTAATTTTTTGTGCAAAATTGAAATGCTTTCAAAACTGTCCAGTGTATGTAATATCTTGGGGTTTCAAAACTGTCCCGTGTATGTAATATCTTGGGGTTTCAAAACTGTGACAGTCTGTATATTCAAGACAATTGATACAAATGTAACCATAGGAAAGTCAATGTGAGTGCATTTCTCTACACAGGCAAATATAACTGAAGTAAAGAGAATGGAAATGTAGTTTTATTTTGCATTCTCTTGGAATTATGTAAACCACAAAAGCCGGGTGTTTATTATTCCAAGCATGAAACAAAAACAAATAATTTCCTTATGTTGCAACAAACTTTTCATAATTTCCTTATGTTGCAACAAGCAAATCATAATTTCCTTATGTTGCAACAAACAAATCATAAATTCCTTATGTTGCAACAAACAAATCATAATTTCCTTATGTTGCAACAAACAAATCATAATGTCCTTATGTTGCAACAAACAAATCATAATTTCCTTATGTTGCAACAAACAAATCATATTGTCCTTATGTTGCAACAAACAAATCATAATTTCCTTATGCTGTAACTAAAGTTTTTATTGTGGAGTCCACCCACCTACTTCTTTGTTATTGGTTATTTATCAAACTCAGCTGCTGATGTTTCTATGCATTATTTTATAATTTATTCTTTTAGTTTGAAAATGACATTAACCCAAGGGTGAAGGCCATTCATAATTTTCTTTGGTAAAAAAATTGAAAGAGAATGTTGACATGATTTTGCTTGGTCCAGAAAATCAAACCATTTGTTACTGTAAATTTAATTTGACTATATTATGAATGTGATTAATGTAAACAAATAATTTCTATAAAATGAGGTAACAACTGAGATTAGTATTTCATGATCACAGTATGGTTTCATAATTCATCAAGTAGTAAAGTTAATGTTAAGAACAAAATTAAATTGTTCTACGTATTATTATTATTATTTTTATTTATTTTTTTGGACTATAATTAAAAAGAAAAAAATTGAAAAGAAAAATTTGGCATCAGGGTTTAGAAAAATCATTTAAAAATTATTTTTGTATAATTATCTGTGAACTTGTTCCAAGGAGGATGGAACATGGGAGAAATTAAAACATATGTAGTCTTTAAAAATGCTTTGAAATGAATTTCAACAGCATTAAATATTCCAATTACATAAATCCTTTCCAAAAGAAAATCTTAGACTCCTTTAACATCCGGGCCGCGGTGGTCTAGCGGTAGCGGGCTGGACTGCCAAACCGAGACAGAAGAGAGTCACGGGTTCTATTCTTGGTGCTGGCAAGGCCCCCAGGGCATTGTGCTAGCAACACAATCCTTTGCTCGTTAGTGGTGGCTAAATAAAACTTGTCAACGCTACTTCACTTGCCCCATAGTCCGTCATGGACTGGAAAACGGGTTATATTTCATTTAACCTTCAATGGATGTTTCCTTTACACAATCACTTTGACCAAGTGATAGAATAAGGACAACTAAATATTAGGATCTAAACATGACTGTCAACATATTTTGTTTATTTTTAGGCACTCAGATGATCAACATTTGATTAGCACCACAAGGGAAATAAATCTACTTGATACAACTTCAGTTAGCAGCTCTATAAGAGGCCTGAAAAAATTGCTTAACATCCAGACACACACAAACTATATATACAGCTCTTTTGAATATTATATCTTTCCTTTTTTTTTCCTTGTCTGTGCTCTGTGGACAAAATGAAGAAAAGAAGATAGTTAGATCTTTTGTTATATCTTTTTGTAAGTTATAAAGTTTAAGTTCTAAAAAAAAACATTCAATATTTTGAGATTTCATATTACTTCACAAAACTGTCTGTTGCACGTTTTCTTGAAATACAAAAGCAGCACGATATCTGATCTACACAAACAACAAAATATTGTGATTTCTCACGATGAAACTGTGGCAGTCCTATTCTATATGAAACTGTGGCAGTCCTATTTTATATGAAACTGTGGCAGTCCTATTCTATATGAAACTGTCCTTTGTATTATTTAAAATGATCTTTCCACCTGGGATGGAAGCAATTATGTAGTTGATAGATTTAGGATCTCATTGATTGGCTAACTTAAATGTTGTCAATATTTGACCTTTCACCTTTCATTTATTGTTTCTATTGGTCAGCCACAACATTCTTTTTTTTATATATTTTTTGTAAAATCTTCTGTATAGCGCGACCGTCTGTAAAAGATGAGATAAGATGAGAAGATTTTGTTTTTCAAATTTTATTTGATTCTTTACTTGAGATCACTGACAAGTTTTCTTCTCATACCTATAGGATCTGCCTTGTATGCAATGTTTAGCTTGATAGTTATAGAGGCTGTCAATTAATATAGCATGATTGCGAGAAAATCATAGTCTAGAACATCACTGGTCAAGAACATCACTGATCTAGAACATCACTGGTCTAGAACACCACTGGTCTAGAACACCACTGGTCTAGAACACCACTGGTCTAGAACACCACTGGTCTAGAACATCACTGGTCTAGAACATCACTGGTCTAGAACACCACTGGTCTAGAACACCACTGGTCTAGAACACCACTGGTCTAGAACATCACTGGTCTAGAACATTAGGCTTTCCTGTTTATAACTTGTTTCAGGATTGAATCAATATTTTTGGGCACTGAACAAAATGTTGTCAAATAATTCATTGGGATGGGGTTTTTTGTTTAATTTGATCTGACTTAAGTTTAGACAATCATTAATTATTGATTATATATGTGAATTATGATTATGTTAAAACAAACCTAACGGGAGTGATAAAACAAACACTTAAAAACACTAATGATAAGTTATTTGTATTGTTTTTTATTCTTATGCTGTTTTTTTATAACCGTAATCATATCTAGTCATTTCATATGATTTCTCCAGCAGTTGAAATGAAGACTTACTGTAATGAATATATGTTCTTTGTTGACTGTGCCTTAGGTGGTGATGTCAAAACTTTCAATTTTGTTTTGTTTATGTTGAACATAGCCTTAAACCTTGTATACAGCTGTGAGTGTCAAGCCTCACCATTCTATGCCAGCTGTGAGTGTCAAGCCTAACCATTCTTAGCGTGCCAGTAAATTGGCTGCATGCAGTATGTTAGCAGTACATGTTTAGATACATGATATTTATTTATTGTTGAATTTAATCAAAAGAATATTAATTTAAAAAAGAAAAATCTCAGTTAATAAGTCTTTATTTGATGAATTAGCTAAAAGGTGAAATTAAAAAATGATGTTGCAATGGAAAAAAAGAAAGAATTTTAAGGGAGATAAGTGAAGTCAGCTATGAATAATTGACATGAAATTTAAATGACTTATTTTGGGATACGACAAATTGTATTTATTAAAAGAGCATCTTTCAACAATATAAAAAAGCATAATGATTGCTTGTGTAATAAGATTTAAAACTTAAATGTAAGATGTTTTTTTTAACCATAGCTAAGTTTTTTTTTAATCTGTCAAAAATTTAATTATGATGATCCTAGTTCCTTGACACCGCCTTTAAAACTATACTTGTCATAATAATTGTTCATACATGATGTTAGTGTGTGGTGGAAAAGAAAATAACTTTCTGGTCACATTGGTTATAATCAATTTTTAAACCAGATGACATTTTTATTCAACGTACACATTCAGTTCAGATTTCTGTGCAACATACATTTCCTACAACAACAAAGTCATAAAAACATTATCACTTAGCATTCTTTTGTGTGGGTTATTATTGGAATATTAAATTAAAGAGCCATTAATTTGTGCAACAGTATGCTGAGGACAACGCTGTGCATGGTGCACCATGGTGCATGGTAGTTTTTTGCACCGCTTTTTTAAAAATAAATTTTAAGTGCATAATTATATGAAAATGTTGAATACAATTACTTGAACTTTTTGAATGATTTACTGCTGTTAAAGGATTACATTTAAATGAATTTTATTATACTTACCAATTATTCATCTAAAGATAAGGTTCCCTTATAACATCAAGTGAGGTCTTTATTTGCCTGAAACATGTGTCATCTCCACCTATAACACATGTCATCTCCACAATGATAAGTTCATAATACTCCTTCATTAATTCAATAAATTTACATTTTTATCTTTTTATTCATCCTTTTTTTCCATTTTATTTAAATTATTTTTTTTATTAATTCAAAAATCACAGTAAAATCTCTACATGACTGAATACTTACTTAACATGACTTACACTTTCTCTAGACTTAAACACCCAAAACTGAATTTAAAATTCAAGAACTTCAGATAGACATAGCTTGATATTTGCACTATTAAAACTTTACTTAAAATATGTAGGCTGATATTTGCACTATTAAAACTTTACTTAAAATATGTAGGCTGATATTTGCACAATTAAAACTTTACTTAAAATAATGTAGAGGCCTATTCAAAATAAAGGATTCATCAAGTCAACATAAAACTTTTTTTTTCTTTTTCATTTTATTCGAATTTGATACATTGTGTTCATATTAACTAAAGATATATTAAACCATGCATAATCCTCTATTGTTTAGTAGGTGATATGTTATCCAGCTAAGTAAACATATTCAGATATAAGAATTGTATTTGACCTGCACACCACTATAATAAAGTCAAAATTACTCTGAGGCTGTATTCCCCTTCAGTGTTATAGCCATGCCATTACATCATATAGCAACTGGCCAGCCTACACATCTATATACTGGCCAGTCTACACATCTATATAATTATCAATGCTTTGTAAACTCACCCTTTGAAAGTCACCACCATGTTGAGGTCTTATCCAATACATAATTATGGAGATAAAATGTTTTTGAAATGCATTTTTTTTAAAAATGTTTCACAAAAGAGATAAACTTCCAATATAAATTGTTCAAATCTTCCTCCGTAAATGAAAATGTACATACAACATACAACATATTTAGTGTTTGCTGTACAAATAAGATTGTTCTAGTTTTAAGTTTTATAACATAATGAATATTTTTACCTTGGATTTAGTTGGGTTTATTTTTGTTGTAAGTTTTAAGTTTCAGGGGGAAAAAAAAATCCTTCTCACTTGGTAGCTGGAATTTCTAGTCAAGAATTGGTAAACTTGTCAAACTTATATAACCATAGGATTCTTTGTGGAGTGTGTCGTGGAGCTGGAAACTTTATTAGAACAACTTGTCAAACTTATATAACCATAGGATTCTTTGTGGAGTGTGTCGTGGAGCTGGAAACTTTATTAGAACAACTTGTCAAACTTATACCTATGATTCTTTGTGGAGTGTGTCATGGAGCTGGAAGCTTTATTAGAACAACTTGTCACAACTTTTCATCCATGAGCACCTTTAGTTTCAATTATCAGTTATGGTTACAGAATGTATTCCTAATTTTAAAACAATACCAATCATTATCTGACATAGCTATTTCACACAGTGGTTTGGGGGTCTATGGCTAACAGCAGTTGGCCAGCATGTTGGTAGCCTGGAGCAGCATGTTGGTAGCCTGGAGCAGCATGTTGGTAGCCTGGAGCAGCATGTTGGTAGCCTGGAGCAGCATGTTGGTAGCCTGGAGCAGCATGTTGGTAGCCTGGAGCAGCATGTTGGTAGCCTGGAGCAGCATGTTGGTAGCCTGGAGCAGCATGTTGGTAGCCTGGAGCAGCCTGTTGGTAGCCTGGAGCAGCATGTTGGTAGCCTGGAGCAGCCTGTTGGTAGCCTGGAGCAGCATGTTGGTAGCCTGGAGCAGCATGTTGGTAGCCTGGAGCAGCATGTTGGTAGCCTGGAGCAGCCTGTTGGTAGCCTGGAGCAGCATGTTGGTAGCCTGGAGCAGCATGTTGGTAGCCTGGAGCAGCATGTTGGTAGCCTGGAGTAGCATGTTGGTAGCCTGGAGCAGCATGTTGGTTGCCTGGAGCAGCATGTTCAACAAGTCATTAACAATGATGAACCGGTGCATTGTTGTCTTATTTAATGATATTTTTTATTTGTTGTATTTGTTTTTTAAAATATTTGCAATGTGGAGGCCTTTCAGTGCCATGATATCAGGTGGACATTCTCTGTGCCATGATATCAGGTGGACATTCTCTGTGCCATGATATCAGGTAAACATTCTCTGTGCCATGATATCAGGTTGATTTCTCCATAGACTGAAGGGGACACCACCCTGCATAAGATTGATTCCAAAAACATCCTCTCCCTTTGTCTTCTTTCTTTTAGGCCTATAATTCTCTTTTATCAGATCAATAATTAACAGCCTCATTCAATAAATTGTACATATGCTAATGCTGTATCTATCTTCATTTCTGCTTAGATTTCAAAAAAATTTGTACTCCTTTAATTTGCCTGAAATTTTTTGGTTTGGCTTTATTATGTTTTTTTATATATATCTATCTTTGGTTTGTGGGGAGGGCTGATCTTGGAGTTGTTCTATATTATAGGGTACTGATGGGCCAAACTGGCCAGTTTTTGTTATATAATATTTGCAAGGTACCAGAGATAAAACCTGCAATGAGATTCCAATGAGTTTGTATTACCATTTTGTCATGTGAACAAACAGCACTTTATGAAACTAGCCGAAGCCAGCTTTTAAATGTATTGTTTCTTGTGGGCTAACGTCCTGTTTGGTTATTGGGTTTAATCTTCTGTATAGAAGGAGCATCTGTAACAGATAAGATATTAGGTTTTTTTTGTTTTTTTATTGCCTAGATAATTGTCATTTAAAAAGATTATCTATACATATATGTATCTATACATATGTTATCTAAACATGGACAAATTGCTGAGACGTCTGGTGTGGAAATAATGAATTAATATTTTCATGTGTCATTTGGACTAAAGTACATAATTTCACATCATATTACCATAGTTTTTTATAATTGTCATCACATTATTCTTGTTTGTACACATTGATGAGGCTAATGTATTTATTGTTACTTTGCTCATTATGTCCACCCAAACAATGATAAAATCCTAGTTTGAAAATAAACTTAATCTTTTTGTAAAACTTCAATATCAACCTTGAAAATGAAAAAAAAATTATTTTATTTTATTTTTTATTTTATTTTTTTGTAAATTCATTTTAAAGTCAGTAAAATGTCAATTTAAATTGGAATCAAATCATAGAACAAAAGGCTTGGACAAAAATATCAATATATACACTATACCAGACTTCTCAAAAGCATTTGTGACAAAGGTTCACCACCTTAGTTTACTTAAAAAAACATAACTACTTGGAAATCCAGTTTCCTTACATCCTGGAACCAAGACTTCCTTTTGGGCAGGGAGCAAACTAGTAATAATTAATGGATCTAAATCTGCACCAAATAAAGGTTACCTCAGAGATTCCACAAGGAACGTGCTAGTCCCTTACTCTTTTTTAATTTATATAAATGATTTACCCAACACATCTTCAACAGGTACAAAAGTTAGGCTAATTTTCTGATGATTGTATAATCTATAAACAATTAATCAGAACAAATGTGCAAAATAAATTACAAAAAGACTTAGATATAGATAAAAATGGGAAACTCACTGGATAAGTTCTTTCCATCCAGAAAAGTGTCAACTGCTTAGAGTAACAAAGAAAAAGAAACAAATAAATACACAATATTACATTCACTGTAAAAGAACTGGGGACCCAAACAAAAGAATGCAAAATACTTAGGAGTCTTAATAAATAGAGAAAGAATCATGGAGAACCCAATGTCAATAAAGTTATTAAAAATCCACAAAACCATAGGCTTTAATAAAAAGAACTTAACAAATGTAATAGAGATATAAAACTAAAATGGCTACCATCACTTTGTGAGACCTGCACAAGAAGAACTCTTCTGTATTGGGACCCATCCACCAAAGAAAACATAGATAAACTAGAACAAATTCCAAAAGAAGAGCTGCCAGAATTCCAATACTGGAGAATATTCGAAACTGTCAAGAGGTAACAACCTTTAGTAAATTCATAACCTTGAAACACTAGAGGATAGAAGAACCAAGAGCAAAGTAGATAATCCATACATAAAGCAATTAAATTCTAAAAATTTTTTTTTTAGAAAAACAACACAAAGATAAATTAATACAACCCTCAGATAGACATAAGGATAAAAAACACCTTTCTTATTCCGTATGCAAGAACAACACAAACAAGTTTTCCTACTTCCCGACCGATTAGGGCGTGGAATGGGTTGCTGAAGAATCAGGAAAACCACACTGACCAACCATTTAAATTCTCTAATAAAAATGCAGGACTAAACACAAACCATAGATAAGCCGTAGACCAATAAGCTTCTGCAAAGAAGGAGCGTCTGTAAACAGATAAGATAAGATGAAACAGACACATGAATCATGAACAAAGTAGACCGGCGTGTTTATTTTGTTCAGTTTTCTGTTTATGATAAATAGGAATATGTGTGGAGTCATTTCTTGGTCTCAGCCTTATTAACTAGTCAAATACAAAGCTCATCAACCACGTCTGTTCTGTAGCCATGGTATTAAACAAGTTAGGTCCAAGGCTTCAATTTTGCTAGAAACTACAATTTAAAAAAAAATTTAATATCTAAAAAAAACAATTAATTTGTTCACTGAGAAATTTCTTGACTCACACAGAACATTAACTAGAAATTGAGAAGTCAGCACTTGCAATACATTGCACAAGAATACACACCCAAAGAAATATTTATACAACTTTTTTCAGTGTCATTCTGGTCGCATCATGCTTAACTCCCCTTCTTGAAATGTGTTGAAATATTGAATATTCTGGAAATCTGATGTTATAATTTAAATGTTTATTAAAATATACATTTTGTTTATTTGATCATAATGCAGGCAAATGAATAGTATGTAGTGAATTGTAAATATTATAATATTATTATTGTCTTCAGGAAAAAATATTTTAAATACATGTATTTACATTGTGTGCATGTAAGAGATGTAAAAATATTTTTTTTTAAAACCTATCTCACTGAACCCTGTTAACTAAGCTGTCATTGGTGAACATGTCATTGATGAACACGTCATTGATGAACTTTAATTAGACATTTCAAGCAATGTCATTTTCATGGTTTTTGGATTTTTTGTTTTGTGAATGCTAGCAGCATCTATAAATAGGATTTTGAATATTGTTGGCATATATATATATATACATGTATATATAAATAAATGTATTGTTTTCAGGTGTTTTTTTCAAATGTATTATTTGATTTGTGAGGGTCTTCAGGTCATTAAGTGCTTGAGAGACTAGATGCCTTAAAATTGTGTACATGCTTTGAGTAGTTCTGTGTGTACATGGTTGGGTAGTTTTTGTGTACATGGGTAGTTTTGTGTGTAAATTTGCGCAAAATTCTCATCTCAGGTTAATCTTGTGGGTTTACAATGTTAACATCTTTGTTTACATTCATTTAATCTTGAAGAACAAAATTTGAAAAAGTTTTTTTTTCTCCCTTTATTTTTTCATTAGCTACATATTATCATTAGCTACATATTATCATTAGCTACATATTATCATTAGCTACATATTATCATGTTTTCAAGAAGAGGGAGTAATATCTATAATTTTATAATATGAGAAAAAAATACTAGCCCTTTCATAAGATGATAAAGATAATTTGTTATAAAATATTCAGTCATTTCTAATTCATTGATTTGTTGTATTTTGTGTGTTTTAATTTTGATCTAAGTTGTTGGTCAATATTGTGATGTTTTAGTTTGTTTACAATTGTTAATTAGTTCACTAAACCCCCACCCCCAATGTTATGGTATTATCATAACTAAAGTCCTATCAGACGCTAGGCAGGCATAAGAATATTTATGATTTAATTTGTTGACCTGTTAGATGTTTTTTGTGGGGTTTTTTTTCCTTCATGCATTCTGCCATCCAATTCGTTGTACATAACATGATTGTAGCCTCGGTTTTTACCCTGAGTCTTGCCAGCTCACTTGTTTCACCAATAAAAACATTACAGTATGAAAAGTCGGCAGAGTGTTCTTCTCTTGATGGGTTGATCCTCATTGTTCTTGTTATTGTCTGTGGGTGTGTACAGATGGTGTGTACATGTACAGATGATGGGTATGTATACATGAGGTGTGTGTACAGATGGTATGTACATGTACAGACGAGGTGTGTGTACAGATGAGGTGTATGTATAGATAAGGTGTGTGTACAGATGGTATGTACATGTACAGATGAGGTGTATGTATAGATGAGGTGTATGTACAGATGGTATGTACATGTAAAGATAGTATGCACATGTACAGATGGTATGTACATGTATAAATGAGGTGTGTGTACAGATGGTATGCACATGTACAGATGAGGTGTGTGTACAGATGGTATGTACATGTACAGATGAGGTGTGTGTACAGATGAGGTGTATGTATAGATAAGGTGTGTGTACAGATGGTATGTACATGTACAGATGAGGTGTATGTATAGATGAGGTGTATGTACAGATGGTATGTACATGTAAAGATAGTATGCACATGTACAGATGGTATGTACATGTATAAATGAGGTGTGTGTACAGATGGTATGTACATGTAAAGATAGTATGCACATGTACAGATGGTATGCACATGTACAGATGAGGTGTGTGTACAGATGGTATGTACATGTAAAGATAGTATGCACATGTACAGATGGTATGCACATGTACAGATGAGGGGTGTGTGTACAGATGGTATGTACATGTACAGATGAGGTGTATGTATAGATGAGGTGTATGTACAGATGGTATGTACATGTAAAGATAGTATGCACATGTACAGATGAAGTGTGTGTACAGATGGTATGTACATGTACAGATGAAGTGTGTGTACAGATGGTATGTACATGTGCAGATGAGGTGTGTGTACAGATGGTATGTACATGTACAGATGAGGTGTGTGTACAGATGGTATGTACATGTACAGATGAGGTGAGTGGAGGGTTGTATTATTTTGATCATTACAAAAGCCAGTTGAACAATATTCCCAGTAAAACAAAGTTAATGGTCTTTCAAACCTTGAACTTTCTAAACCATTTCAAACATGGATGGTAGAGCTTCTCTCCCCTGGGCCCCGTGCAATTTAAGCATCTACCCATGTTCTCAAGCATTTTGAATTTACACATTTTAATAGAATAAAATACACATATTTCCAAATTTTATGTAATATGTTATATATTACATACATTTTAATAGAATAAAATACACATATTTCCAAATATTATGTAATATGTTATATATTACACAAATTTTAATAGAATAAAATACACACATTTCCAAATATTATGTAATATATTATATATTATACACATTTTAATAGAATAAAATACACATATTTCCAAATATTATGTAATATCTTATATATTACACACTTTTTAATAGAATAAAATACACACATTTCCAAATATTATGTTATATATTACACACATTTTAATAGAATAAAATACACACATTTCCAAATAGTATGTAATATGTTATATATTACACACATTTCCAAATATTATGTAATATGTTATATATTACACACATTTCCAAATATTATGTAATATGTTATATATTACACAATTTTTAAAATATTATGATGGATCCGGGATCCCATGCATCTCTTGTCCGACATGCCGACCCCGGGATCCCATCCATCTCTTGTCCGACATGCCGACCCTAATTTCGAGCTAGAATAGGGTTAATAAGCCACCAGAGGACACACGTGGCGGCCTAGCACATGTCAAATACAAATATGATGACAGTGGCCATCGTCGACTTCGACGGACGAACAAGATATTGATGATTAATTAGAGAAGTCTCTGAATTTAAAGTTCCTTTAAAAAATGTCCGAGTATAACCTCATGTTAACTGTTTTTTTTAGCGAAGCATTGTTATTAAAATCTAATTACAAGTATTTGTGTTAATTACTGTGTGAAAGTTTAAGTTAAAGTGTTGTTTTTTTATGTTCATCAAAAATATAAAAAGCGATATACCATTTTTAAAAGAATACTTAAATTGTAATTACATAGGGGCTCAATTTTTCACTTTTGCACGGAGTAGTTCAAAGGCTAAGCCCGGCCCTGACTGATGACATCATTAAAGTTAAACGACATAATTGTCAATTTCTAATCACGAAATGCCGAGGGACATAATTCATATTGTTGTTCAACATTCATTTTTGTATCTTCTTCAGCACACTTAGAAACTATCTCAAAATTTCTTCTGCATCAGGAAAGGCTGATTGGACACGATTGTTACCTAATACGATGTACTACATACAGATCCTGATGTGTCAAGCTATCGCGTTCCGCTGAGACATGGGCTTTACTACGATATCATTTATTATTTATCTCTTCTATTCAGCTGTCAATTGTTGAGCTACATTTGCCTTTAAGATATGTGTAATAGTTATGGCACCATAACGCCATCTAATAGAACTTGCAGGTCAAGTAACAAGTCTTTAACACATTATGTATGTTCTGGTTAACAACTGTCTTTAATCACTCTATACAATCTACGGGGATCAACTGTACAATCAACCACGTAAACAGCTCGTATGCAATCAAGTCCCTAGTTACCTCTTGAACCGTGCATTTATAGTCAGCTCTCCAAGTTCATGACCACGCACGTTTACAGTTCACATCACAAACCACGTGTTTCATACTAGGACACGTCCTTGCATGCTCATACAATGTAAACACAACAACACGTCTCTCACAATATGTTTAAACAGGTTTTGCGCCAATCAAAAAATATTTAAATTTAAATGACAATTGCTCACTCATTAAAAATATTTTTAAAAAAAAAGAAAAAAAAGGGTCCTTGCCTTAAGGTTAAGCTAAGCTGCCGTCCATAAAGTACGCCACGCTCCAAAGGGGGGGTAGGGGTGTAAGAAAGTGTGACCGTTTGTGACAGGGGGGAGGATGGGTCAGGCCATGTGTGACGTCACACATTTTTTAAAAAATTCAGTTTTGTAGTGGAATTTAATAGCTTTAAAAATAATTTTTCAAAAAATGTGTGAAACATTTTAATTAGTTTTATGTCAAAATAGCATGGAATGCGTATCTCCTGAATCTGAATTGGATGCAGCAAGACTGATGTCGAAGGATCAGTAATGGTTTGACAATCATGTTCGTACCAGCCAATATTTCACTCAACTTTTGAAATATCAGGACATAAAATGTTGCGACAAAGTACGAAGCTCATATTTCAACGTTTTACCTTCGAGATTCTTTCCTACTCTAATCCCAATCAACCAAACAACTGATGGACTTAGAGCTTCAGAAAGAGCAGATGCAGATACTCATAAGTTTCCTTAATTGCCGAGATCAACAAGAGCTTTCAAAGTACAACCATATGGGGGGGGGGCTCCCGAGATTTGTGACACTTTGTGCCGGTCAAAATGGTCAAAAATAGCGGGACGTACTTTATGTACTTGATGTAAATCCAGCACTGTCGGTAACCCATTCCACGTCCGAATTTCGGAAGGAAAGAACGAGAATTTGTGTGTGTTTGTTGTTGCATACGGAATTTAATTATTTTCAAATCCCTTATATTAACTTCGCGGCCGTCTCTCTCTGTCGTTCTGTCGTCATCTCTCTCTGTCTGTCTGTCTTGGGCGGGCGGAGAAGCAAAAGTCGAAAATGAACCACTTACCGTGATTCGATCGAGCTGAAATTTGGCACACGGACCCGTCTCACCTAACAATGCATCGTATCAAAATTTCAGATCGATCGAACGTATCTTAAATAAATTAATGCATTTTTAGTTTATCCTTATATAACGTATGTAATTGAAATTCACGGTTTGTTATTGGTTTTTTTCCCACGTGAGAGTTTGAGTTGACGCGTTGACGCGACCCATCGAAGTACCAGCGTGCTTTTGTTTATATTTTACGTGTCACGCTGAGCTCGGTCAAGCGATCGGTGACCAGACTTTTCCCCTCTCCGACAGGGTTATGAAGCAAAGTTGAGTTAAGACAGATCAGTCTGTAAATGTTTGTCGCGTTTGAAAATAATCAATACTGTTAGTTATGTTTCATATCAGTGGCGTAGCTAGGGAGGGGCGGTGGGGGCGGTCCGCCCCGGGCGGCACACGATTGGGGGCGGCATTTGGGTGCATTTGAAAAGTACAGCCCTTTCGGACAACCGCCCTTTTTCTTTTGAAAGAGGAAAACGGGTGAAAATAAAATATTCGTACTTTCGAGTCGTAATTAACGGATTCTCAAGACAATTTTTATAAATTACATACTGTTTGTTATAACTAACGCATAATCGTTAAGAAATTTAAAATCGTTTCCGAATGTAGGCCTACTATTAATTTCGCCGCGACAGTTATTGTGTGGATTTTCGACATGCACAGAATGATACGCGAAAAAGTACCCACATGGCATTGTGGTTGAAATATTGTGTTTAACTTGCAAGTAGTAATTTATATTACTGTTTAAGTTTAAGAAAATTATTTTAAGGTAATTTATTAAAAATTAATTTTTTGTTTTTCTTTTTGTTTGTTTTTTTCCATTAAAGTAGCACAAACAAAATGTGTGTGTTTCATTAAAATACGTTTATTCACTAAAACTTTTATGCATATCCTATTAAAGTAATGTTTAGATAGTTTTGAATTAGTCTATTTTAGTGAAAATTATTACGATTTTTCACAAGAAAGATTAATCGCGATTGTTGTTTTTTTCCCCAAAATTTTGCATAATGGTGAAAATTTGTTAAGATCGTGGATGGTGTATTCACCATTGAAGAAAATTATATATTGTTTTTGCTGTCAACTGTTTGATGATTTTTTCCAATCAAATTTTAACACGGAAAATAGTTTTAACAAATAGTGGAAATTTAATCTCAAAATAAGTCAACACGAGTTGAGACTACTGAATAAGTCAACATGAGTTGAGTCTACTAAATAAGTCAACACGAGTTGAGTCTACTGCAGATTCGATCATTTTCCCAATGGAAGGAATTAGAAATAAGAATTGGACATGGTGCAACTTTTGATAATCTACAACAACAGAATATTGATAAAGAAATAAGAAAAAATGAAAGGAAATTCTCACAATACTTGATATAATTAGATTCTTAGCTAAACAAAATTTGGCGTTGAGAGGTCATCGTGAAAGTATTCATGAGGAAGACATCAATTCAATTGAAAATATAGGACATTTTCTAGAGCTTTTGGACTTGTTGGCCAAGTACGACCCAGTATTATGTGAACATTTAGTACAAATTAAGATGGGTAATAAATATAGTGTCTCCTATTTGTGGAAAATGATTCAAAATGAATTCATAGACCTATTGAGAGGTGCAGCGAGAAAAACAATAATGGACCAAATAAAGCAAGCTAAAAACTTTTGTATGATATTTGACAGCTCTCCAGATATTTCCCACAAATATTAAACTAGTCAAATTAAAAGATACGTAGTTATTGATGTTGGCGAAGTTAAAGTTGTAGAATCGTTTATTTACTTTGTAGAAAATAAAGGAAACGCCAAGTTAGAAGGGAAAAACATGTGAGTGGGGAAAATTCACAAGACGTGGTCCTATCTTTAGAACATGAAGTACAACGAGAAATGTTTTAATCCATGGATCGAATTATAAAGGAATTAAAAGAACTCTTTGATCAGTTGCATGTCCATGTAAGAAAATATTCGTGTATAATCCCATGTAACCTACTAAGTGAAGAAATTGAATGTCAAATAAATGATTTTATTGACATTGATAAAGAACAGTTCCATAATGAAAGAAAAATGATCCAGGTTTTGTGGCTGTACCTATACTACAAAAAGAGGCATTGCGTTGGGAAAAATGGAGGAAAAGCCCCTTGTCGTATTAGTTTATAAATAAAGCTTAAATATATTGTTTTCATTGAACAATTTGTTTGTGTATTTTGTATTCTAAGAATTTTTATAACAATTATTGTTATCAGTGTCGCTAGTTGTGAAAGGAGCTTCTCCAAACTGAAGTTGATAAAAAATTATCTTCGTTCCACAATGAGTGCATGATTTAAGACAGGGGTTGGGAAACCATGGCTCGCGAGCCAGATGTGGCTCTATTGATGGCTGCATCTGGCTCTCAGACAAATGTTCGACTATTCTTTAAAAAAACGTTTATTCAGATTCCTTTGAATTGCATAAACAATAAACAGCATAACAATGATATTAAAAAGAATTAAGAGACATAATTATGGTACTTTTAGTGTTGAAATTACACAAAATGCACACATTTACTTGAATTTTTAGTTTTAAAAATAATGTATGGCTCTCTCAGACAAAAAGTTTCCCGACCCTTGATTTAAGACTACAAAATCTTGCAATATTGTCCATAGAACAAAATATAACAAATTATTTAAATTTTGATAGCATAATACACGATTTTTCTACTATGAAAGTTAGGAAAATAAATGTATAAATAATATGTTTACATACTAATGTACACAATTTGTTTGTAAAAATATAATTAAATCATTTATTTATAAATACAAAATAAAAGCATACTAATTGGTAATTTAATTTTTTGGTGTAAATTTGGAATACGTTTGTCTCATGTGCAACCTCAGTAACTTTCTTGTAACCTTTAAAAAAAAGTATCTCGTATTTTTATAAAAATATGTATTTATAGGTATAACATCTTATTTGGCCTCCTTTATTGCCACTAACTTAAATATGGCATTCAATGGTAGAAATGTTCGCCACCTTTACTTTGTTTCAATTACAATTATTTATTTATGTTTATTAATTTATAAAAACCATGATACTATCTACTTAGAAAGGGCGGCAAATTGGAGACCGCCCCGGGCGGCAAAAGGTCTAGCTACGCCACTGTTTCATATATAAGGGATTTATAGTAAAAAACTTTGTTTTTACGGGTTTGTTTTATTTAAAAATCCAAGTCTATCTCTATCTGAGGCTGAGGGTTGCATTAGGTTACCTTTGTGTTGTATTTCCAAATTAGAATTAATTGCCTTATGCATTATAACTACTTTGCTCTTTTTTTTCCTTCTATCCTCTTTTTTTTCAAGATTTAATGATTTAACTAATGGTGCTATTCTTGTCAGTTTTAAATATTCTCCAGCGATGAATCTGGCAGATCTATTTAGGATTTGTTCTATTTTATCAATGTTTTCCTTGGTGGATTGGTCCCAGAAGATGCATATTCAACTACAGGACGGTGGTCGAGTGGGTTGCGCGCTCGGCTGGCGTAAGGTCACGGGTTCGAATCCATGTGAAGGCAAGGATTTGTTCCCGGGGCCACCCAGCTCCGAATGGGTACCTAACACTAGTTAAGGAAATTAAGGCAGCTGGGTAATGCGTGGAACCCTCATATAGCCGTGGCCTGTGATCGCTGCATCACTTGCCAACAGAACGGCATGGTCTGTAGACACATATATCTTCTGTATAGGAGCGTCTGTATACATTGACATTATACTGTATAGATAAGACAAAGTAAGGTAGCATTTTAGTTTTACATTCATATTACATCTGTAAAAGTTTCTATTTATAAAGCTTAAGGTTTTCTGCTTGTTTTTATTATATTATACATAGTTTAATCAACAAATAAAAAAGCTCCATAATTTAACATTTGGGTCCTGTAATTATTTTAATATGTAAATAAAAGTATAAAAAATTGTTTCGTTTTATTAGTCTAGTTATGAAATTTTAAATGTACGGGCTCAATTAACCGGAAGTGGTTATCGTTGACTTGTGTTGGCGGTGCATTTTACTATCAACAAGATGCTAGTGATTGCATTTTTTGTTGTATTTATCACAAATTATTCGACTTAATAAATAATTTGGGCGATTGGCATGGAATCTATGGCACCATTGAGGGAAAACAATGAAAAGGCTGATTCCGAATCGCCACAGAATGTTTATTTGAAAGTAGGTTAAAACTTCCAAGTTGTCCTGCGCCTGTACTTATCTGTTTACAGACGCTCCTTCTATACAGAAGATTATTGCGTCCTACGCTTATCTATGGTTTGTGTTTAGTCCTGCATTTTTATTAGAGATTTAAATGTTGATAAAGTGTTGGTTTTCCTGGATTCTTCAGGCAACCCATTCCACGCCCGAATTCCGGACGGGAAGAAGGAAAACTTGTATGTGTTTGTTCTTGCATACGGAATAAGAAAGGTGTTTTTATCCTTATGTCTATCTGAGGGTTGTATTAAGTTATCTTTGTGTTGTATTTCTAAATTAGAATTAATTGCTTTATGTATGATTACTACTTTGCTCTTGGTTCTTCTATCCTCTAGTGTTTCAAGGTTTAATGATTTAACTAATGGTGTTACTCTTGTCAGTTTCGAATATTCTCCAGTAATGAATCTGGCAGCTCTTTTTTGAATTTGTTCTAGTTTATCAATGTTTTCTTTGGTGGATGGGTCCCATACAGAAGATGCATATTCTAGTGCAGGTCTCACCAAAGTGAGGTAGCATTTTAGTTTTATATCTCTATTACATTTGTTAAAGTTCCTTTTTATAAAACCTAAGGTTTTGTTTGATTTTTTAATAACTTCATTGACATGGGGATTCCATGATAGTTTCTCATTTATTAAGACTCCCAAGTATTTTGCATCTTTAGTTTGGGTCAGTTCTTTTTCCATGAATGTAATATTTTGACTACTTTTACTTTACTACTTTACTGTGCCTGTACTACTGTACAGTGTTGTCTAGTAAACCCACTAGATCAGGGTTCGGGAAACCATGGCTCGCGAGCCAGATGTGGCTCTATTGATGGCTGCATCTGGCTCTCAGACAAATATTTGACTGTAAATTTAAAAAAAATAATTATTCCGACTTCTTTGATCTACATTTAATTACATTAAAAAAAAACAGCATAACAATGACAATGTTATTAAGAAGAAGAGTTCAGTTTTATTCAGACATAATTATTGTACCTTTAGTGTTTAAATTACAAAAAATGCACACATTTACTTGAATTTTTTAGTTTTAAACATAATATATGGCTCTCACTCTCACAGAATTACTTTTCAAAATATGTGGTGTTTATGGCTCTCTCAGACAAAAAGTTTCCAGACACCTGCACTAGATTAAATTAAACTGTAATCTCTAACTCCTAGGCTTAGACTACAGACTACTAATGAAGGATTTTGGGTAATCCTGCAGTTTCTACACGTATATTATTTCACAGCGAAATTTAATTTTCTCGTGAGAACTTACGTTTTTAATTTATTAAATGCATAAATTGCGCCCCCCCCTTTTTTTTTCCACGCCCGAATCTTTTTAGCACATACATATAACTATCCTAATTCTATCTATATTAAACAAAGGTGTTGTAAATCAGAGGTTTTGAGATAATAAAATGTGTAAAAAGAATTACAGAAAATCCCATGACTGTGACACAATATTCATGATTTTTGCACACATACTCACATACCCATGCTTAGTGCACTGGATTTCCTGACAATGCGCAACACGTTCGCCTACCAACACACTGTGCTCTCAAGACTAGGGGACTACCGATATGCATTATTGTGGATATTGCCCATGCCGATATTTTTTTGTTGTTGCCGATATGAGTGCCAATATGAGTATTTGTTAGGACAAAAACCAGCGGTCTTATTTGATGACTTCATTCTTTAATTTATCACTCCTAATTATTTATATATTATATTAGGGTCTACTGGTATGCATTTTTGCCGATATTACCGATTTTTTTGTGTGTGTCGAAACGAAGTTTCTGATGTGTTTACAAGCTCCAGATCATGACCTACATAGGACTCATGACAAAACGAACCTTTATAAAAATGTACACGCAAAATTAGGAACTCCTTTTGAAACTTCAATTTTGACTCATAATTATTAATTATAACCAATAGTTTAATGGCTTTTTCACACGGCCACCTTTTATGATTGAAACAGTGAGAACAAAGCAATAGTAATAGAGTGAAAATGAGGTTAAAGAATGAATGGTTGCCAATGACAACGAGTCTGCACACGATACATTTTGTTATTCCATACGAAACAAAATGTTTTAGACATCTGCGATTCTGCGTGCATCTTTGTTATTAGAGCAATTACGTGAACATAATGTTTACATGTTATCCATTTATTATAGCAATTCGGTATACTTGGCATCGGCACTATTTACACATATTTCCGAGTATACGAAAATCGGCTGATACCTAAACAATATCATAGCACATGGCACACTGTATCGTGGCTGTACATATTAATACTAGCACTCTTTTGGCTATTTCAATACCGGTATCGGGATCGATATATTAATTTGTCGAGATATTGTAAATCTAAATGATGGTTTTTTTTGTTTTTGTTTTTTTGGGTCAAAATGTCACTTATTATGAAATATCGGGACCTTTACATGCTACCGATACCAATATTGCCGATATCCAGATATACCAGCTGATATATCGGTAGACCCTTACTCAAGACTTGAACGTGTCAGGCCAGGCGTAAACTATTATTATTAAGGTTGTTAACGGTTAACCGGTTATCCGGTCCTCAGATCAGGACCGGTCCTATTTAAACAGGATCGGTTAACCGCAAATTCAATAAGCCCCCCACAACTTCAATAAGCCCGTAATAGCTTTTTACCCAGGAGTTCGTTTTTGTGTTGAGTGACTTCAAATCGCTTTCTCCCTATTCCGGTATCTAAATAATATATACGTCATCACTATTAGTCTACTTCGCCTACGGCTAAGGAATGCTTTTTTTAACATTTTTAAAAATTTAAAAATTTGCTTAGTTGTCGAGGCACTGCATGAGAGCTTCATCAGGACACGGTCAAAGGTCACGGCTATTTATTACTACAGTCAACCACTCTAAGCGAACTCAAAGGGAGGGGGGGGACAAGTTACGGAGTTTTCTAGTTAGGGATAATGAGGGTGGTGGGGGGGAGGTAGAAGGCTTGAAAGGTCTTTGATGTTTATATAAAAGGAAGCCTCTTGCTTTGACATACCAATACAAGACCGCGAGAAGAGACACCTTCCCTCCCCTCCCCCACTGTTATACATCTACAGTGGGTTGGGGGAAGGAACATTTTTCTTTTTAAATTGAGTCAGAGCATGCCTTGGAAAATGGCGAGTGTAGCTCAACCCCACCCTATTGGGTGGGGGGGGGTCGTCGTGTGCGCGGCGAAATTCAATAATTCTGGCAAGTTGACGAGTGAAACATAATATGGTATTTAATTTAAATAAATTCCATCTTATTATCACTGTTTACTCCGTTTTATCAGGACTGGTTAACCGTAACTTCATTTAGTCGGTATATTAGCTTATTACGTGGTATATTAGCTTATTACCCGGAGTTAATTTTTTGTTGTGTTACGGCAGAATACCAGAGCCAACACGCGAGCGACCGTGACGTCAAAATCAAAGCGTTTTCTTAATAATAATAATATTCTTTTCAGTAAAACGGGCTTTTTTAAAAATGATTAACCGGTCCTCAAAAACAAACTGACTTGACAACAATTTATAATATGCCATTTTAATACTATTATTGCATAAAAATTGAATATCATTACAGTTTAATTCTTTGTTGGGAATTTTGTGTTGAATTCGCTGTTTTGACAGCAACACTAGAGTCGGTACATCACGGGCTCTTTGATGTCAAATCAAACGACGCGATGGAAAAATTTGATCCATTCTCTTGTTGGTGCACTAAACATAGTATAAATTGTATAAATACGGAGCGGCTAACCGGTTAACCGGTCTTTTTTTTGAAAAAAAAATTATTTCCCCCCCCCCGAACCATGTGTCCTCCAAGGGACAGTATGGTTCAATCTGGGAATCACTTCTATGAATGATGCTAACTTGGAAACTGTGTAATAAACATCATGCCCCATTTTTAAAAAAAATGTTGACGGGAAGCGCACAAGAGATGAAAAAACGTGTCACCAATGGATGCGACGTGGCGGACTAGAGTAGCTGAATTCTTAATGTACTAGTTACTTGGGGGGAAAAAAAACAAGCGATTAACAGGTCTTTTCTTGAAAGGTTAACCGGTCCTCAAAAATGAGCGGTCTTAACAACCTTAAATTGTCTTTTATTAAAAAAATTTAAGAATGATATTTTGTGGGACGAAAATAGTGGACAATATTTCCACAATTTGTGAGACTTTTTAAATTATAAATTTTTTAAAGAATTCCCGACTTTTTCCTGTTTTCCTGAGTGGGAACCATGGTTATATTGAAATTTTAAACGGTCCTTAAAAACGAACTGTCATTACAACCTTAGGAAAGAGTGAAGAAATATTAGGGTTCCGATACGATTCCGATTAATCGTCCCATCACTAATTAACGCTAACTAATTAATCACGTACATAAAGAAATTTGAAACACATGTTAATATTTTGCCGCCGTATTGGTTTTCGTTTTAACTCGATCATCGGTTATCTCGACGCCATTTTTCATGCCCCAACGCCGTCGACTTAACCGGTTTCGACTGTATAGTCGAAAATGCTGTGTCAAAAACTTTACTGTAAAAACTGTCTTTGAGCTATTGTAATCAATATCGACTTTGGTTAACAATAAATTTGTCTTCATTTGATTTTATAGTATTTTTTACTCTAAATAGTACACAATTTCTTCTTTTCTTATTAATATAATTTCATGTCTTCAGAGTAAATCTACAAGTCAATTCATTATTTAAGATAAGGCCATGGGCTAGTTGACATTTACATGCTGGCCTTATTCGAGCTTTGGGCACCACTGACTTAATGTGTTTAAAAAAAAATTATATCTAAGTAACATTTAATGGGTCCAAAACATCTGTTTTTAAAAAAGTTTCCTATGCATTTTTTTAACAGCAACAATCAAAGATTCATAGTTCCATGTATGATAAATCCATTTCATTAAGCTGCAGGCACTCTTTTCATATTTCTTGGCAAATTTTTGTGTACTTTTCATTGGAATCGATTTATGAATTTTCTTGGATATATATAATTTCATATTAATTTAGGCAACTTTGTCAACAAATTTTTTTACATAAATTACAACGTATTGTCTTTTTTTTCTCATATTAAATTTATTTTAAAAAATTGTAAAATTCTGTAAGCTTACAAAACCATATTTAACTCATTAGCTCCTGATGCGACTAAATGTGTCCTTATAGGGGTCTGTACGGATGCGCCCAAATGCGTCTGTTCGCCTAGCAACGCACTCTCGTATTTTTAGTTAAAAATAGCACGAAATCTCGCTTTCCTTGAGACTTCCGGCTATTGATTTCAATAATTAAAAAACCCTTGTAAAAAAAAGTTTTTCACTATAAATCCTTTATGTACTAGACGTAACTAAAAGAATGTTCATTATAATACGCAGCGCAAGACCATCCAAAAATACAAAATTGCAGTTGTGTCGTAAAACATGTTTAACATAATGCGCACCGATCAGGAATATGTTTATAAAAAGTGTTGTCAATAAAATACGCACCTTATTGCACGACAGAAAGGTTGTTCAATATAATACGCACCGCGACACTCTATCTAAAAAAATAACATGATACATAGGAATAAATAAAATAATCTAAAAATTCAATAATTTAATTACAGTACATGCGATCGATCTGAAATTTTGATGCATTGTTTTTATCATCGCCACGAAACTGCCTGCTAAATTTCAGCTCGCTAGCTTACGAGAAAGTTGGTTAAAAATCGATCCAAAGTTTTGGCGACCGACAAGCAAGCAAACAAGCAACCAGACACCACGAGTTAATATAAAGGATTTAAAAATTACTGAATGTTTTTATCTTCTTTCACTTTCGATCCATGTATGAATTAGTTTGACGCGTCTATATGGCGTATGTATTCACCCGAGGTGCCGAAAATATTGCAATCTCTCAGTAGCATCCATTACAGTCACAGCTGGTCCTTGGAGAGATGTGTTCAACTCATTCAAGATGGAGAAGATGTCAACCAGGTATGCCAAGTAATGAATGAAATTTGGACAGTCAAACTTGTCAGCAAGGTCACTCTCTTTTTTCTCGCAAGAAAATGGCAAGCTCCACTCTCAGTTCTACTAACCGAGAAAGTATCCGTCCCCTGGACAACCAGTGTGGTAGAGCAGAACTTCATGCTCAGAGCCCACCTCCTGACAGAACAACTTGAAAGAGGCAGTGGTTCAAGGCATGTGAGCGGATAAAATTTACAACTTGGACTTCAAGGTTGGGGGTACAGTTTTGCATGCCATGGCCTGACGATGAAGGATACAGTGTGAAATGACAATATCTTGAACTTCTT
The DNA here is from genome assembly GCA_944989445.1 of Ampullaceana balthica. Classification (NCBI taxonomy): domain Eukaryota; kingdom Metazoa; phylum Mollusca; class Gastropoda; family Lymnaeidae; genus Ampullaceana; species Ampullaceana balthica. Next base: position 2,202,636 of record CALYLW010000158.1, read on the forward strand.
TCTTTACCAGTGCTGAAAATCCTGACTTATTACCGAGTATGGAGGGAGCACCATCTGTGCAAATTGAAGAAATTCTTGAAGTCCAGTCCAACTGGTTTTCAGTGAAGAATGCCCTGATGTGCTGCAGCTAGGAGTGGCTTACAAAAGAGAAATTCCTCCTTCAGCAATCCACTGTGAACTTATCTCACAAATACAAAAAGCTTACTGCATTGTGCTGCATCAGTGGATTCACCCAGTTGCATGCTAAATGGAAAAGGACTGCTTCTCATCTCGCGCAAGACTTGATCCAGAATGTCTGCAGCCATGTCAATAATCTTGGAATGAATAGTGTCATTGGACAAAGGGACTTTCTAGACCTACTTCCTCTGCTAGTAACCACACATCAGTTCCACCATCTCCAGAGCAAAAGGCTTCACCAAAGTTTCTCCAATGGTGTGGGGCATCTTGTTTTTTGCAATAAAATATGCAACCTTGAAGGATGCCTCCAGTTCAGGTTTCTGTGACAAAGAAAATCAAA